>CM031603.1:6392610-6417610 GCA_018398815.1 Conus ventricosus | reverse complement strand
CTACGAGAAAAACAAAAACAAAGGTGCTCAACCTCGGCACATGGAACGTGCGAACTCTACTGGACAACGCCAAGGCAGACAGATCAGAATGAAGAACTGCATTGGTCGCGAAAGAACTTGGTCGCTACAATGTCGACGTAGCAGCACTCAGCGAAACACGCCTAGCGGACAAAGGCCAACTTACAGAATGTAGTGGAGGATATACATTCTTCTGGAGTGGATGCAGCAGTACTGAACGGCGAGATGCAGGCGTGGGATTTGCCATCAGATCCCATCTCACCCGGAAATTTGTCAAGCTCCCGGAGGGCATAAACGATCGCCTTATGACACCCCAGCTTCCACTTGGAAACAAGAAGAGTGCAACACTAATCAGCGCGTACGCCCCAACAATGACCAACCCAGATGACATCAGGGACAAGTTCTACGAAGAACTAGACACTCTCATCGCAGCAGTCCCACCGTCTGAGAAGCTAATCGTACTCGGGTACTTCAACGCCAGAGTGGGGACCGATCACCAGACCTGGGAAGGGATCATTGGGAGACACGGTACTGGCAACTGCAAAGCAATGGCCTCCTGCTTCTCAAGATGTGCGCTACTCATGACCTTGTCATCACCAACACTCTGTTCCGCCTCCCTACCCGCAACAAGACATCATGGATGCATCCATGCTCCAAGCATTGGCATCTGATTGATTATGTCATCACCAGGAACAGAGATGCGCGAGACGTGAGAGTGACGAAGGTCATGTGTGGTGCCGACTGCTGGACTGATCATCGCCTCATCATGTCAAAGTTTAAACTCCGCATCCTGCCCATGCGAAGACCCCAAGGTCAGAAGACTGCAAAGAGGCTCAACGTCTCCAAGCTCAAGGATAGTAAAGTTGCAGAAGTTTTCTCCAATGACCTAGATGGTAGGCTGCCCAAGACACAAGAGGATGACCACAGCAGCATTGAAGAGCAGTGGGAGGCCTTCAGAGATGTAGTCCACTCTACTGCCCTCGAACATCTCGGACCAGCAACCCGTAGAAACCAAGTCTGATTTGATGAGAATGACGCAGAAGTGCAGACACTGCTGTCAGAGAAACACCAGCTGTTCAGAGCGCACCAGAATGACCACACATCACAAGCTAAGAATGACGCCTTTACCAGCGCAAAACAAAAAGTGCAGAAGAGGCTTCGCGAAATGCAGGATGCCTGGTTCAGCAAAAAGCCGATGAAATCCAGGGCTACACAGGTAGTCATGACACCAAGCGTTTCTGCGACGCTCTTAAGGCTTTGTATGGATCCCAATCCTCTGGCTCCTCCCCCCTCCTCAGTGCAGATGGGACCCAGCTGCTGACAGAAAAGAAGCAGATTCTGGAGAGATCCGCTGAACACTTTATCCAGGTTCTCAACCGCCCTGCCTCAATCAATGACGAGGCCATTGCACGCCTACCTCAAGTGGAGATCAGGCAAGACCTTGACACACCCCCCCCCAAACACACACACACAGAAGAAGCAGTCAGAAAGACAATTAAACAACTTTCCTGTGGCAAAGCGCCAGGATCTGATGCAATCCCTGCCGAAGTTTACAAATCAGGAGGCCCAGCCTTGACACAGAAGCTGACGCAGCTCTTCCAGTCCATGTGGAATGGAGAGAGGGTTCCACAGCAGTTGAAAGATGCCAACATTCTACACATCTACAAGAGAAAAGGCAACCGCCAGTCCTGCGACTATCACCGAGGCATCTCTCTCTTGTCCATAGCTGGGAAGATCTTGGCTCGTGTCCTGCTCAACCGCCTTCTACTTCACCTTGAGCAGAGTCTCCTCCCAGAAAGTCAGTGAGGCTTTCGTGCTGAACGTGAACTGCAGGCATGATATTTGCTGCACGACAGCTCTAGGAAAAATACCAAGAGCAGCAGAGCGATCTGTTCGTGACCTTTGTCGATTACGGTCAGCAGAGATGGCTTGTGGAAGATCATGGAGAAATTTGGATGTCCCAGCAGGTTCATTACGATCATCTGACAGTTCCACGACGGCATGATGATGAAAGTACTGGATGATGGAGACGAGTCAGAAGCCTTTCCAGTGACCAACGGCGTAAAGCAAGGCTGCGTTCTCGCCCCTACACTCTTCAGCATGGTCTTCTCCGCCATGCTGATTGTGCCTTCCGTGACTGCCAGGGTGGTACACATGTTAGATACAGAACTGATGGTGGGCTGTTCAACCTCAGGCGACTGCAGGCTGTTACAAAGGTGAAAGAGACCGTCATCAGAGACTTCTTGGTTGCTGATGACTGCGCCCTCAATGCCAGCACAGACAGAACTGATGGGCTGTTCACCAGGCAGCAGGCTGTAAAGGTGAAAGAGACCGTCATCGAGCTTCTTGGTTGCATGACTGCGCCCTCATGCAGCACGAGCAGATGATGCAGCACGAAATGGACTGCCTCTCACGAGCCTGGACAACTTCGTTCACATCAGCACAAGAATCGAAGTGATGTATCAGCCTGTGCCAGGTAAACCCTATCAGGAACTGCACATCACAGTAAAGGGACAGAACTTACAGGCGGTTGACAACTTCACCTATCTGGGCAGCACACTCTCACGAGCTGTGAACATTGACGCAGAGGTCAAGAACAGGATTGCCAAAGCCAGCTCTGTGTTTGGGAGACTCCGTGAAAATGTCTGGGAGCGGAGAGGACTAAGCCTTACCACAAAGCTGAAGGTCTACCATGCAGTGGTACAAACCACTCTCCTCTATGCCAGTGAGACCTGGACTGTCTACAGCAGACACGCCAAACAGCTCAACCATTTGCACCTCAGCTGTCTCCGCAGACTCCTACACATCAAGTGGCAGGACAAAGTCCCAGACAGTGAGGTCTTGGAAAGGGCCAGCATCCCCAGCATCTACACTCTCCTTCAGAAATCCCAAGCCAGATGGGCTGGCCACATCGTCAGAATGCCAGATAGTCGACTGCCGAAAAACTGCTGTATGGAGAACTGAGTCAGGGCAAGCGCAAAGTTGGGGGGGGGGGGGGGGGGGGGCAGAAGAAACGTTTCAAGGACTGCCACAAAGTGTCCCTCAAAGGCCTGAACATCAGCCGCAACACCTGGGAGTCGCTTGCCCTGGACCGCCCAGCCTGGCGAAGCAGCATCACAAAGGGTGCATGTACATCAGAGAAGAGACGTACAGCAGAAGCTGAGAGAAAGCGAGCCGCTCGCAAGGCCAGAGCTACCTCCACCTCCACTGTAGCACCCACTCACATGTATTCCACATGTGGGCGTTCCTTCCGGGCCCAGATCGGCCTCACCAGCCACCTGCGGACCCACACTCGGCGATCATCCATCTAAGATTGAGGTCATGGTCATCTTCGAAATCGAAGGACGAACAACAGCAGCAGACTCCATGAAAAGCTTGTTCAGAGATGTCCCACCTGATGTGGTCTTTGAATTTCTGAAAGAAATTAACATTTTTCATCTGAATTAAGATTTTACGGAAGAAGGGGTTTTAACGAAGTTTTCAGTGTGTTTTAGAAAGTGTATTTTAGAGGGTTGTGTTAATTATTTTTTTTATGACTTGTGAGTTGACTTCAGCGCAGCGACAGCCCTGATATAGCCCTTTGTGGTTGGCTGGGCTATAAGCAACATTACCTGACCTTACTAGTATTGAACCAAAGCTAAACCTGTTAAAAAGGACATCCAAGGGCTGTTTAATTCAGCAAATCAGCACAAATTTGTTAAAAGTACGGCTAAACTTACATTGCAAACAAATGTAAATGATGTTGCAACAGTTCAGAGAGGGCACCTGAATTGGTACGTTTTGTGCGGCGCCCACTCAGTGACTTGATTCATGAGGAACAAGGGAGAACCGCGCTGGATCTGTATTACCAGAGCAACAGGCCGAGACATGGCCATTAGGATTTCTGGTATTGTAACTAATTTGTGTAACTTCGTATTTTCAAATTTTAAAAAGGAATTTAAAGTAAACCCGCCAGTTGACATTGACAAACAAATTACAAGACAAAACACGACGCGTTTCGACCTCTTTGGTCTTTTTCAGGCAAGAGAAACAATATTCAGGACAACAAAAAACAAAGAACGAGCGATCGCTTACCTTCTTAAATTCGGCGCAAGATGTTTTCAGCATTGTAGACATAACACATGAAGGCCTATTACAAGTAAACTTTTAATGCTACGAATTCCAAAAAGGTTTAGCTCCTCAGAAACAAGTCTGAGACTCTGTTTCCAGTTAGCCTAGCTGTCCGATTTTTACTTTTACAAACAGTACTACCATGACAACCGATTTTTTTCATTTTTTAATTTATTTTTGTTTTGTTTTGCAAAATCCATTTATTTAGATAGCATGCCACCCCGCGCAAAACGCTGGGAGGCTCTGTCAAAGTCTTGAAATGTCATGAAATGCCAAAATCTAAGACGCTCTGTCAAAGTTTTGAAATGTAATGAAATGCCAAAATCTAAGACGCTGCGTCAAAGGAAAAAAAAAAGATACTGGCAACAAAAGCCACGACACACTCCATGACGCACACTTACACACAGTACACGTCCTTGCAGACGAAGGCGATGAACGTACTGATACGTACACGACAGGAAGTAAAGGTCCATTCAAAAATATGAAGATTGAGAGGTTTGCAAACACAAAAATTGTCCCCCCCCCCCCCCCCCTTCTTTCCCCCACCCCGTGCATACGAAAGTAAGTAATCAAAACACAAATAAATACATAAAGCAAATTGCAGATTAATGCTTATCACACAAAACACACAAATGTATCTTCAACAAGAACGGTTTGCTTTTCTGATCTCACACAAATACAGGCTGTCGGCTTGACGAATGGCAAAGTGAAAAAGAGGACTGGAGAGGTGAAGACAATTCTGACACAGAGAGCAGGGGTAGAGGGAGGGGAGGGGGGGGGGGGGGGGTCTGAGTTTGATCTCTTCAACCATAGTTTAGACACAATAAAGTATCTTCGAATGGCAGCAGCATTGTTTGTGACTGGGACATACACGTAGGTAAGAAACTCACATGTGTGCCTAGCTGGGCCGATCTCACATCATCTCCTTAGTCGTTAAGCACGGCAGTAGTCACTTTGCTTTTCCCACTTGGGCTTACAAACAGTACTGAAGAAGCTGCAGAGCCCGCTGTTGTGCCAACGTCCAGGCTATCCAGCCTGTTGTGAGCCTCACTGAGAAGACATGACACTTTTACAGCATTTCTCGGACGTTGTTTAGGACATGGTGCACTCAATGTTCGTTACTGCTGCATAAAATATTCGTCACTGCTGTACCAAATGTTCGTCACTGTTGTATAAAATATTCGTCACTGTTGCACAAATGTTCGTCATTTTGCACCAAATGTTCGTCACTGTCACACCAAATGTTCGTCACTTGTATAAAATGTTTGTCACTGTTGCACCAAATGTTCGTCACTGTTGCACAAATGTTCGTCACTGTTGCACCAAATGTTCGTCACTGTTGTACCAAATGTTCGTCACTTGTATAAAATGTTTGTCACTGTTGCACCAAATGTTCGTCACTGTTGCACCAAATGTTCGTCATTGTCACGCCAATTGTTCGTCACAGTTGTATCAAATGTTCGTCACTGTTGTATCAAATGTTCCTCACTGTTGTATCAGATATTCGTCACAGCTGCACCACATGTTAGTCACTGTCACACCAAATGTTCGTCACTGTCACACCAAATGTTCGTCACTGTCACACCAAATGTTCGTCACTACTGTATAAAGTGTTAGTCACTGTTGCACCAAACGTTCGTCACTGTTGCACCGAATGTTCGTCACTGTTGTACCAAATGTTCGTCACTTGTATAAAATGTTTGTCACTGTTGCACCAAATGTTCGTCACTGTTGCACCAAATGTTCGTCATTGTCACGCCAATTGTTCGTCACAGTTGTATCAAATGTTCGTCACTGTTGTATCAAATGTTCCTCACTGTTGTATCAGATATTCGTCACAGCTGCACCACATGTTAGTCACTGTCACACCAAATGTTCGTCACTGTCACACCAAATGTTCGTCACTGTCACACCAAATGTTCGTCACTACTGTATAAAGTATTAGTCACTGTTGCACCAAACGTTCGTCACTACTGTATAAAGTTTTAGTCACTGTTGCGCCAAACGTTCGTCACTACTGTATAAAGTTTTAGTCACTGTTGCACCAAACGTTCGTCACTACTATATAAACTGTTAGTCACTGTCACACCAAATGTTCGTCACTACTGTATAAAGTGTTAGTCACTGTCACACCAAATGTTCACACTCATCCAACAGTATGGCTCCTTCGGGAGAGAGAAAACAGCCAGGAACTACCCCCAGCAGTCTGCCGCGGCAGTGACGACAACGCCCTACGTCGGGGGAACACGCCGCCGCATCTCGCCACCAACGGCAGCAGCAAGCTCCGTCGCTCCCTCTTCCGCAGCGACAGGAGGGACGGCTCGGCATTACCATCAGGAACCATGGGTCTGCAAAACAAGCAGCGGAAACCTATTCCAGTCATGTAAGATTTCTTGTAAATGTTGATGAACTTCGAAAAAAAAGGCCAAAACTTAAAACACACGCGAGTATTTGGAATCTCTCAGGGCCCTTACCAATTACGTATCTTACCTGACCCGTGATTAAGTGTGGGCGACGGCAAAACGGCGACGGAGCAGGTCCTGACCCTTTGAAGTCCATACGAACGTTTGCGCCCTACCTAACTTTCTTCTATCCAGGCGTGTGTCCTTGAGCATGCTTTCATCGGGTTGCACACACACACAGCGCGATTGGTCAATCGTTGAAAAGAAATCTACCATGAAAAACTGCATGGGCAGAGAAACAGAACTAAAGGTAGATAATTCTGCTCTGGTGCATTTTAACAGGGGCTCTGTGGAGCTGACGGTTGTGAGTTCAAATCACTCAACAGTTCATGATTTTTTTTTCAGCTTGTTTTCCCTCTCTCTTCACCCAGCAGTAAATGGGTATCTGACTCAATTCAGGGACTGTTAAAGGCGGTGAAAGGATGGGGGTGGGCTCCGCTTTCCGACAAGCCATGCCGTAGACTCGGTGAAATTCTACCAGTTCACTGCCCCTATGGCCAATGCCACGGTGGGAACTTAAACCTTTTTAACCTTTTCATACTTGACACGCTTCCGAAGGGTATGAATGAGTGTAGAGTGTATGACCCGTGTACAACCTGGAAACTCGCAACTCGTATACAACTTGCGAACCGCTTCCTCACGGAAGGATGCGTTGGAGGAACCGTTTAAGATTTCGTCAGACAGAAAACAAAATTAAGAATAATTTCAAGTAACTCCGCCGGTTAACGTGGACAAACAAATTACAAAGACAAAGCACGACGCGTGTTTACCTCTTAGGTCTTCTTCAGGCAAAATCAGCAACATTCAGGACAATGGAAACGAAGCACAGCAAGCTGGGCGTTTCAGCTTGTATACTTTCTCTATCCACCTCGCAGTAAATGGATATTTGATTCAATTCAGGGGATGTTAAAGGCGACGGAAGGAGAGAGAGATGGGCCCTGCCTTCCATCGACGTCCATCTTGCGCCGAATTCGAGAAGATAAGTGATTGCTCATTTTTCGTTCTCGTTGTCCTGAGTGCTGTTTTACTTGCTGGAAGAATTAAGAGGTCGAAACGCGTCGTGCTTTCTGTTGTTATTTGTCCACGTTAACCAGCGGAGTTACTTCAAATTGCTTTTTGGAATTCGTTTGATTTTTCGCACGCGTTCACCTCACTTTGATTCTAGACATGGAAAAGTTATGGCCGGCAAAGGTTACTTAGAAAGAGCAAGTCACCAGACTCGGCAAAGACTGGAAACTTGTAGTCTAGTGAATACGTTAGTTCGTGTCGAGTTCTGAAATCATGAACATTTAATGATAAGATTACGTGGACACGTAAACTTCCATTGCTTTAGAACCAGCCAGTTTACTTCTATCTTCAGTTAAGGATAGAACAGCAGCTTTGAAAGGCTTTCCTCCACATTATATAAAATAATGATAACTAAAGATAGAAAAATGCAGTGCTGAGCATGTCAAAACTGGACAAAAATAACCGATTTTTCCGTTTTCGTTTTATTACACTCTGACACAATTACTATCACTAGTGCTCTACACAGTGACGCAATTACTATCATTAGTACTCTACACAGTGAAGCAATTACTATTAATAGTGCTCTACACAGTGACACAATTACTATGACTAGTGCTCTACACAGTGACACAATTACCACCAATAGTGCTCTACACAGTGACACAATTAATATGAATAGTGCTATACACAGTGACACAATTACTATCAATAGTGCTCTACACAGTGGCACAATTACTATCAATAGCGCTCTACGCAGTGACACAATCACTATCACTAGTACTCGACACAGTGACACAAATTACAGTGCTATACACAGTGACACAATTACAATCACTAGTGCTCTACACAGTGACGCAATTACAGTGCCCTACACAGTGACACAATTACTATTACAGTGCCCTACACAGTGACACAATTACTATTACTAGTGCTCTACACTGTGACACAATTACTATCAATAGCGCTCTACACTGTGACACAATCACAGTGCTCTACACAGTGACACAAATACTATCACTAGCGCTCTACACAGTGACACAATTAGTATGAATAGTGCTCTACACTGTGACACAATTACTATCACTAGTGCCTACACTGTAACATTATTATTATCAGTACTTCTCTGCGCTGTGACATAATCATTGCCAATGATGCTCTACACTGTGGCATGATTATTGTCCGCACTGCTGTATACTGTGACACAAATGTCATCAGTACTGCTCTATACTGATACGAATACAATCAGCACTGCTGCACACTGTGATGTAATTATGATCAGAACACCTCTACATTGTGGCATAATTATTATCAGCGCCGCTCTGCACTGTGGTATGATTATCATCAGTATTTCTCTACGCTGTGACATAATTAATAATAATAATGATAATGATAATAATAATGAATACTTATATAGCGCCTACTCTCGGCTAGAGACCAAGCTCTAAGTGCTTTACAATCCACACTCGTTTACACAACGGGCTGCCTACCTGGGTAGTGCCGACTGAAGAGCTGCTAGCTGGCGCTTCATTCAGTCGTTTCCCGTGCCATCCAGTCAATATCGCTCAATATCGTTCACTCAATTTCCTTACTTCCTCCATTCTTTCAATTTCTCACGCAGGGTGCATGCTATGTGTAACGTGTCATCCATACCAACGGCCAAACTGGCCTTCTCTTCCGAAAGTTGGTGATGGGATTTTACGTGTGTGTTATGCGCGCGTTCACACACGGAACCTCGGTTTATAGTCTCATTCGAAGGACTGTATGGGGAATGGAGTCAGAACCAATGTTAACTCCGAGGGAAAAATCCCCCTGTACCGAAATTCGAACCCGTAACCTCAGGATCACGAGTCCGGCGCCTACCAACTGAGCTATTCCGGCCCCGGCTCTGCACTAGGACATTATAACAATTAGTCCTGCTATACACTGTGACATAATTGTTATTAGTACTGCTATACACAGACATGATTATTATCAGCAATCTTATACACGGACAGGATTAACTTTTAGCACTGTTGTACACAGAGACGATTATTATCAGTAACTGTACATGGACGCTATTGTTATCAGTGCTGCATTATTCTCTGGCATACTGCACTGCGCTTACGTACTAATCGTAAGTTCTGCTGCGAACTAGGATGATCAGTACGAGCAGTGTTCTACACCGACATGGTTATGGTAAGTACTGCTCCACGCTGACATTGTTGTCATCGGTGCGCCTATACTGTAACCCATCTCGGGACACGATTAACTCAAAGTTTCCATTCCCTGAGACAGAATTAAATCAATCCTTCCCAACGCAGTGACTGATTTATCCTCAGTTTGTCAAGGCGGAGCTTAGGCATGTCAGCTGCACACGTTTTCTGTAAATCACGTGGAATCTCGTGGAAGTGTGGTCTCTTTGTTGCATCTAAATTAACAAGGAATCTCGTCATTAATTTCTTGTTCTTGTTCTTCTTTTCATTTTTTTCCCGCCGCAATGAGCCAGTTTGCGAACCACGCTGGAGTAAATAAATAAGGGAGAAGAATGTAAACAGAAACACAGAAACATGCACGAAGATTGCGTACCAAACATTTTTCTCGTGATATTTGCGATTTGCGTTCCTCATAGCTATGACCTAACAGAAAGTTTATGATAACTAGACTATTTCATAAATAACTATCAATTTGTCGTCACTGTTGCACTCCCATAAGCTCGTTTACATACCGAAAGTACAAATTCCCAACCAGACGCCGTGGCGAAGTGGTTAGCGTCACGGACTCCCGGCTGGGAGGTCGTGGGTTCGAATCCCATCAGAGTCATGTGGGTTTTTCTGCCCCGACCGGCTCCTGCCCAGAGTTGAGTTTGCGGCGGACTCAGTTGGGAAGACTGGGACCACACAGTCGAGTTTCATCCACTTGATGGATGCGTTTCTGAGAGTGTTGCTCAAATTTTCTGACCAACACTGCAGGTGCCTGTATCTCTCGGGCCTGGTTGACGCGGGATATATAATGAAAGGAAGCGTAGAGTACAGCCCTGTCATGTAGTCTCAGACCGAAATGGACATCCATAGCATCATCTTAATCATCCTCTTTATAAGCTTAACTCATTAAATCGTTCTCTCTCTCTCTCTCTCTCTCTCTCTCTCTCATATTTGTCGATTTATTGTCGCAGATCTTTGGATATTTGATTTTTCTCCCTTCTCTGAAATGCTTTGTTCACAACACTCCATTCATTAGGGGCCAAGACCTAAATGAATAAATATCCGTATCCGTCTCACTCTGTTTTGTTGTGTGTGTGTGTGTGTGTGTGTGTGTGTGTGTGTTGGGTCACGTGATTCACCAATTTCTGTAAACTTCCATACGATTGGTAGAAAAATCCATCGGTCTTCACCTGTGGACCTACCCTGTCCAAAAGCTCGCACAGTCTGCAGGCAAACTATACTGGACAGCATCGCAAGAAAGAGAGAGCACAAAGATTATTGCGCAGTAAAAATATCTTTACTACGTCAAAAACAAATGAGGAATATAAACAAACAAACAAGAAACCTTCCCCCAAAATTAATTCAATAGTTATTTCATACGGCCTCTCTCTCTCTCTCTCTCTCTCTCTCTCCCGTGGCAAACTCGCGTTTCCGAAAAAGACGACGACGTCTTGACTTCTAGAGTGACGTGTCTATTCACCCGGTTTTGCATACATTAATTGCAGCGCACCTTGCGTCGAGGAACAAAAGAAGGGCCGTAATCCAGGTGTGTATGCAGATGACCTGGCCTCCCATTCATCACCAAACGTTCGTCCTTCGTGCTCGGTCTGCGCGTGACGAGACCCACCGGCAATGTGTGTAACCAGTGTACATGCCTTTTTTCCCCCCATAGCAGCATGTTGAAATGTGTAGTGTTAGAGTATACGAAACCTAGATTTCGTTTTAAGACAAGGAACATAATAGAAGAAAAGAAGAAAAGGAAACAAGAAAAAACAAAGGAAAGAGGACTGAAGAGTGATTTCAGCGAGCTCAAATTCTGTGTTTAAAACTCCAGGACTACAATTAGTTGGTTAAACAATCATGCTTTTCGACAAATATTATCGGCTAACTTTGCGGACCGAAAATTATGTCATATTGGGATGGTAAGCTTTTGATGCCCATCTCGTGGATTTGGAAGCTCTGAAGTGGTGATCTGATTCTTCACGTCCATGGCTATGACACTTGAGCTCGATGGTTCATTTGCATATTCTCATCAGGGCTTGAAGTACGACCTGACGCCTTTTGCTCGGAGGTTTGTGGGTGATATTTTTCTTCTTCTGTCTTGTCTCTTGGATTCTCTGGAAATACCCTTTGCCCCCTCCCCCTTTCTTACTCTTTAATTTAAGGATGTTGTATGTGGGTTGGAAATGTAAACTATGAAGCGGTTTCTCTTCAGCAAGGAATGAACCTGCGTTCCCATGGATCTTCTCTCTCTCTCTCTCTCTCTCTCTCTCTCTCTCTGATGCATATAATAACCAATGAATTTCATTAACAAATATTCTCCAGGAACTGACGAATCTGTTACTATCTTCGGTTTGTTCATTTATAGATCCCCTCTTTCGCCTCAGACGCTAGATTTTGTGTTTCCCCTCAGGCTGAACAGAAAATGAAGTTTCGTTTTTTTTTGTTTGTTTTTTTTTTTAAAACAAAGTTTCGTTTGTTTGCTACAATAAATGAATTCTTTTTAAAAGTAAACAGTGCATGTGGAACTGTTTTAGTCATCAAACTTTTTGTAAATGAACATCAATTCAGAAAGTTAAATTTACTCATGCATTATCCAATGCTTCAATTTCCCTAATAATTCAGATAAATAACTTTAACTCCACTGGCTTATTGGACAGATTTTTTTTAAAGTGAAATTTATTTGCTGATTGTATATTGGACTGGTACTGGGCAACCATTACATGTCAGTTGACAATCAATCAACGTCAAGGCTGTTATACTGAGAGGAAGGTCGGGGAGGGGGGAGGGGGGGAGGGGGTAACCCCCAGGGGAGCTACAAGTGACAGAGTGCCAAAAATGCCACAAAAGTCAGCCAGGGTTGGGAAAGAAGTGTGCAAGACGGGGAGGGGGCGATGCGCTCGTGCATGGGTTGGATATGGTAAGGGGGGGGGGGGGGAGGGGAGGGGGGGGGGGGGGAGGGTCTTAAAAACCGGCCATCCGGCTCTAAATGTGTCAATGTTTCCAGTCCCATCTAAAATGCTTGTGACTGAATAGGCCCTTGTGAATCACCGAAAAGGAAAGTTTTTCTACACTACATCCAGCTTTCATTTTTCACATTGTATGATAATACTGGTTTTCATTTGTAGAAAGCTCTACTGATGATGCTCGTTTTACACAGTGCTGGATGTCCCCCCTCTCTCTCTCTCTCTCTCTCTCTCTCTCTCTCTCTCTCTCTCTCTCTCTCTCTCTCTCTCTCTCTCCCTCCCTCTCTTCATAGTGAACTAGGAAAGAATGTTTCGGACACAAACGCCAGTACTTTATGATATAGGACAAACGGTTTTGTTCTTTTGGTTGGTTGGTTGGTGGGTCTTGGTCTTGCATTGTTTGTTTGCTTGCTCGCTTGTTGTTTGTATGTTGTTTGTCAATGGTGACATGGTCTTGTAGAAAATGAAATAGGATTTTGAGGTAGCATCTCATTTCAGATGCGTAGATTCTTCTTTGTAGATCTGTTGTCAGGGTCCTGTTTCAAAAGCATAGAAGAGGATAAATATCACCAGTGTGTGCATCATTCACAGTTTGGAACTGAGAGATGTTGTGCCAGATGATCATGAATTGTGAGAGCGCTGCTGGTGCTTGAACCATACTAGACAGAACTGTGGTGCTTGAACCATACTAGACAGAACTGCTGGTGCTTGAGCCATACTAGACAGAACTGCTGTGCTTGAGCCATCTAGACAGAACTGCTGGTGCTTGAGCCATACTAGACAATGTGCTTGAGTCATACTAGACAGAACTGCTGCGTGCTTGAATCCATACAGACAGAACTGCTGGTGCTTGAATCATACTAGACAGACCTCTGGTGCTTGAGCCATTCTAGACAGAACTGCTGTGCTTGAGTCATACTAGACAGTGTCTTGAGCCATACTAGACAGAACTGCTGGTGCTTGAGCCACACTAGCCAGAACTCTGGTGCTTGAGCATTTGGACAGAACTTGCTGGTGCTTGAGCATACTGTACAGACTGCTGGTGCTTGAGCCATTTTTTAGACTGCTTGTTAGCATTTACACAAACTGCTGAGTGCTTGAGCACACTAGTACAGATACTGCTGTGCTTGAGCATACTAGACAGACTGTGGTGCTTACATATAGACGTGACTTGAGTCCATACCAGACAGAACTTTCATGTGTTGAGCCACACTAGACAGACTGCTGCTGCCTTGAGCTATTCTAGACAGAACGTGCTGTTGCTTGAGCATTTTCTAGACAGAGTGATTGAGCCATACTAGACGGAAACTGCTGTGTCTTGTAGCTCTCCTAGACAGACTGCTGCTGCTCTTAGACACTTTAGACAGGAACTGCTGCTGACTTGGGTCATTGGATCCTCAGCTGACTACTTGCTTCCATGATACTTGACCTGCCCTTGTCTCTTTTTTTAACCTTTGTTTAAATTTTGTTTTATGTCTTTGGTGTAGTTTGTCATCGGTTTGCTCCTTTGGCACTGCGTTCCATGTCATACGCTTGGATTGTGGTTTGTATAGCTCTTCCTTGCGAATCATGGACAAGTTTTCTCTCTGTTCAGTGAAGCCCTGAGCCATTTGCAGATTCAGGACTGGCCAATCTTGCGGCAATGCTCGTGTTAAAGATGGTTTTTCTCTAGTTGACTTGTACGATTTTCTCACTCTGAGAGTTGAGGACTGAGTTTCTACCTTGCATTGGACTGCCTGTTAGCTTTTCATCAAGTAGTTCTGTGACCTTGCAAGGTTCCTCCGATTCATACTTCTCATGGATGCCCTCAATGTGTCTCGCAGGACCTCGTCGAATTCTGTTCTAAACCGAGAAACGTGGTTGAAGTCTTGTTGCTTTGAGATGTTTCTGAAAAGGACATGGAGGTTAAAGATTTGTTCCTGGTTTGTCCCAGCTGGGAAACTGCTTTTCTTCGTCAAGAGTCTTCTCGGCTTGTTTTCGTCTGGTTGTTAGGATCTGTAACATTTCTTTACTGACAGGGCTTGATGAGCTGACCGTGGGGTGATCTGGACACAATTAAAGACTCTTTGTTCGGCATGTAGTGATGAGCTAGCACGGGTCATGGTGCATGCCGTTCTTCTGTCTGCCAGATGTTGTAAGAGACTATTTTCAGGACTTTGAGAGCTTCTTCTCTCTGGAATTTCAGAACTTGGTAGCTTTTTCCTATTCTGGAATTTTAGGACTTTGATAGCTTTTTCTCCTCTGGAATTTCGGACTTTGATAGCTTCTTCTCCTCTGGAATTTCAGGATTTTGTTAGCTTTTTCTCCTCTGGAACATCAAGACTTTGATAGTTTTTCTCCTCTAGAATTCAGGACTTTGCTAGCTTTTCTCCTCTGGAATTTTGGACTTTGATAGTTTTTCTCCTCTGGAATTTTAGGACTTTGATAGCTTTTTCTCCCTGGAAGTTCAGGACTTTGACGTTGAACGGCTTTATCTCCTCTCGAATTTTAGGACTTTGATAGCTTTTTCTCCTCTAAAATTTCAGGACTTTGATAGCTTTTTCGCCCCTGGAGTTTCAGGAATTTGATAGCTTTTCTCCTCTGGAATTTTAGGGCTTTGATAGCTTTTTCCCTCTGGAACTTTAAGACTTGGATAGCTTTTTCTCCTCTGGAATTTTAGAGCTTTGATAGCTTCTTCTCCTCTAGAATTCTAGGACTTCGATAGCCTTCTTCTCGACTGGAAGTTCAGGAATTTGATAGCCTTTTCTCCTCTGGAATTTCAGGACTTTGCTAGCTTTTCTCCTCTGGAATTTTAGGACTTTCATAGCTTTTTCTCCTCTAGAATTTCAGGACTTTGATAGTTTTTTCTTCTATGGAATTTTTGACTTTCATAGCTTTTTCTCCTCTGGAACTTTAGACTTGGATAGCTTTTCCTCCTCTGGAATTTAGACTTTGATGCTTCTTCTCCTATCTGGAATTTCTAGGACTTTGATAGGCTTCTTCTCCTCTGGAATTTAGGACTTTGATAGCTTTTCTCCATCTGGAATTTCAGGACTTGAAGTAGACTATCTACTTTTCTCCACTGGAATTTCAGGAATTTGCTAGCTTTTTCTCCTTTGGAATTTCAGGACTTTGATAGCGTTTTACTCCTCTCGAATTTCAGGACTTTTGTAGCTTTTTTTTTCCTCTAGAATTTCAGGACTTTGCTAGCTTTTTCTCCTGTAAAAATCTTAGGACTTTGATAGCTTTTTCTCCTTCTAGGAATTTTAGCACTTCTGTAGCTTTTTCTCTACTGGAATTTTAGGACTTTGATAGCTTCTTCTCTTCTTGAATTTTAGGACTTTGATAGCATCTTCTCCTCCGGCCTGTATTACCTCCGCAGCTATCTCGTCTATTCCAAGTGACTTTTGGAGCGATTTCACTTCTGCCTTGCCTCCTCTGTAAGCAATGAGTGGCTATGCTCACCGGTTGACTGAGGACAGTACTGCACAGCTGGGTCTGCATTGGGTTCCACACGGTTCGAGCGGCACTGAGTCCTGTGCTTAAGGATAGCATGTTGTGAGTGGGACATGTCCTTGACTTGTCTCGGATGGTAATGACTCGTTCTTGTCATTGACTGTCACCTGTTTGATGGTCTGGCATGTTTTCGTTCAGGCTGTCCTCTGTGTTTGTGCACTGAGCACCTTTCAAGGCTTCCATTCTTTCTACATGTTCTTTTGACCTGATGGTTGACTTTGTGAAGTTGATTCCTATGGCAGCAGCCTCTTTGATTTTCCTCTTCTTCCTCTGCCTTTCACCCTTTGTTACACCAAAAGATTATTGTTGTTAATTTTCTCACCATGCTTGTTTTTGCTGGGTTCCTTTCGTTCTTTGCATCTCTTCTTTTGCCATGCAGGTCCCCAAGGAGTTCTGCGGTGACCCAGGTCTTTTTCATTCCATGACACCTGCCATGAACCCATTCGGCAAGGTGTGTGTTCGCTGTATTGAATGTTGCAGTCAATGTTTTACATCTGCGTGTTTCATTCAATGACACCTGCCATGAACCCTATTTGGCAAGGTGTGTGTGTTTTCGCTGTATTGAATGTTGCAGTCAATGTTTTTACATCTGCGTGTTTCATTCAATGACACCTGCCATGAACCCTATTTGGCAAGGTGTGTGTGTTTTCGCTGTATTGAATGTTGCAGTCAATGTTTTTACATCTGCGTGTTTCATTCAATGACACCTGCCATGAACCCTATTTGGCAAGGCGTGTGTGTTTTCGCTGTATTGAATGTTGCAGTCAATGTTTTTTACATCTGCGTCATGGTTGCAATGATGTAACCATGTAAACTAAACGCTGTTCACTGTAGCTGGCAGGTCTTCTGCGTTCAAGCTTGAGGAAGGTTTTAAATAAACCGAAAATTTGCAATAACACAGTGTTGGTTGTTCTTACTATCCAATGGCTACAATGATGGTCAGTGATACTACGCTCTCCCCTTTCCATTGCCACGTATAGTTTGGCCACCACAGGATCCTTCAGCCACAGAGTAAAAGGCCAAACCTGAGACTGCTGTTCTTTTCTTTGTCTGATTTTTCTTCTGAGTGGAGATGGAGGGTCATCATGACTCAATTGTAATCGTTTCCGGTGGAAAGCTTTGTTCTTCAGACTGTGTGGACCAGAACAGAAAGGTTTCTTCATGTAGCTCACTTCGGTGGGATGCTCGCCGTTTGGGTTGTGCCATGCCCATCTTCTGGATGGCTCTGCTTCGTAACGGCAAATTGTTTACAGTGTGGTAAGTTCATTAGCTCCGGTGTATACGTGTACTTATGTTCCTCAGCTCAACTCATTTTGTTCGCTATTTTCCACTAACTAAATCTACAATGCCCAAAAGAGTTATAAAACGTACATTCCCTCAGGACGTTCGATTTTGTTCTTTTAAACTTTGTGTGTGTGGAAGGGGGAGGTGGGGGTGGGGGGGGGGGGAGGATCAGCACCAAAACATACTGGCTAAGCTATCACGTTTTATGAAGAGTAATTTTCAAGATTTCTCTTCTTCCATCTCAAAGCTGGCAAACAAATCTAAAGTCGTGACATGTCCAGGCCGACCATCCGTCTGCGGTGATAATGCCGGCAACGTGTGGCAGGGCAGTGAGGCGCGGTGATAATGCCGGCAACGTGTGGCAGGGCAGTGAGGCGCGGTGATAATGCCGGCAACGTGTGGCAGGGCAGTGAGGCGCGGTGATAATGCCGGCAACGTGTGGCAGGGCAGTGAGGCGCGGTGATAATGCCGGCAACGTGTGGCAGGGCAGTGAGGCGCGGTGATAATGCCGGCAACGTGTGGCAGGGCAGTGAGGCGCGGTGATAATGCCGGCAACGTGTGGCAGGGCAGTGAGGCGCGGTGATAATGCCGGCAACGTGTGGCAGGGCAGTGAGGCGCCCAGTGCGAGTGACCCGCGTGGTGTGTTGAAAAAGCTAACCCGACAAGGCACAGACAAATGATAAAATGTCTCCCTTCATAGACAATTGCGTATGACAATTCTCGGCTACTAACTGTAATCTCCGTCAAAAGTCTGAACATCATCCCCAGACAAGGAGAGATAAAAGGCGAAAAGTAGAAGACAATAAGTAGGATCTGCAGGTTTCATTTTTCAAGAACGATCCTGATCAAAAGATTGAGGATGTCTCATTGTTTTTTAATCGAATTTGCACAGTTTTCACCTTTCGAGAATAAAGCTAATGAATATACTGAACAAAGAATAAGTTTCAAGGACTTCTTCTACTAGGAAGAGAATAAGATCATAGAATATGAGCAAGTGAGAACTGTTTCGTTGTGTCAGGAAATCATCAGATGTGCTACATCCCCATCTGTCCACTGCAGGGATTTGATTTTGAGGACTGGCAAATAGAGGAGTTCCTAGGCGGGGAAGCAGGTTTCGCACGAAAGTAAAATTTCACGCAGAATCTGCTGATAAACCTAACATAAACGAGGAATGAAAAAAAAAAACCAACAGTTTCTTTATGAACGAACAAGTAGGGTAACTCAACTTCATTCAAATTCATAATATTACACATTTACCCATCAAAACAGTAACAAGATTACTGCTCTAAATTACATACACATTACGCTCGCAGTTCGCACAACAGCTGGCAGACAGGAGAAATTATGTTTTTAAAAAAAAGCAACAACTACATACTTTAAGCTACATTCTCACCATAGTTAGCACAATGGTCTAGTGACTGTGAATCAATGAAATAAGTACCTGTAGCAATAACGAAGAACACGAAAAGAAAAAATTGAGAGACAGAGCAACAAGTTTATTATCACAGATGAATGGTAAAATTGAATGAATTGCACAATTGAAAACAAAGCTATCTAGATACAATATTTGTATTACCACTGAGAATCGTAGGGGGCCGGAATAGCCCAGTGGTAGAGCGCGCGACTCGTAATCTTGGTAATCCTGGCGTTGCGGGTTCGAATCTCTGCAGGGCCGTTTCAGTACAGGGGGATTTTTCCCTCGGAGTTAACATTGGTTCTGACTTCATTTCCCATACAGTCCTGCGAGTGACACTACAAACCGAGGTTCCGTGTGTGAACGCACGCATAACATCTTGCACACACGTAAAATCCCATCACCAACTTTCGGAAGAGAAGGCCAGTTTGGCTGTTGGTACGGATGACACATTACACATAGCATGCACCTTCCCCGAAGATGGTGTATGGCTGCCTTAATGGCGGGATTAAAAAAAACGGTCATGCACTCAAAACTCCACTCTCTTTGTTGGGTAGATGGGATTCATCCTTGCCTGTCTATACAGGGAGTGTCCGCAGGAGTATCAGTCTGCTTTCGCAGAACTGAGAGGCGTACCCGCACACACTAAGACTCATGATGACATTCTATTGAAAAGCTAGTTGAATCAGAAACAAATCTGTGGGCGGTCTCAAAAAATAAGAATGTTTGTATAGTGCATGAAAATCAGGATTACATTTCAAAAGAGTCTGAACTTTTGTATAATTCTGTGCGAGATTTAGAATGGTGTTCGTGTGCACAATATTTAAAAGAAGACATGATGGTAAATAGTGTTCGACTGTTTCTCTTTCATGACCATAGGCACAACCAGTGGAACGGTTGAATATATCGTCATTTAAATCACTAGTGCAGTTCAGTTCAGTTCAGTTCAGTGGTTTATTTAACGTCTGTTCACCATTGATGATATTAGACGAGTTAAATCACTAATCGCAAGGCGAAGGCAACAACGACTGTTTTGTTCTTTTCTCTAACCGAGGCACAAGTATAACGGTACAGGACTGCATTTAATGTATGGGATTTAACTTGACGTGTTGTATATCAATGTTTTGTGTAGTGCTGTATTATGTTGCGCCACACTGTATTATATTGCTGTGTGTCACATCCGCTCTGTTGCACCGTACTGAACTGTATCCCTCAAAACTGAATTGAATTGAGTTGCTTTGCAGATTATTGCATTACACTGTTTCCACTGAATCTTATTGTTTTGCATTGCATTGTGTTGCATCGCACGAAATTCCATTGTATTGAATCGTATTCCAATACATGGTATCGCATTGCATTGTATTGTATTGCATTGCATTGCAATGTTGTTGTTGTTGCTGCTGCTGTTTTTATGGCGTTGTATTGCATTGCATTGTATTGCATTGCATTGTGTTGCGTTGCATTGCATTGCGTTGCGCTGTATTGTTTTGTATTGCGTTACGTTGTATTACATTGTGTTGTTTTGTATTACGTTGCGTTGCGTTGTATTGCATTGTATTGTATTGGTTTGTATTGTAGTGCATTGTAATGCATTGCATTGTATTGCTTAGTATTGTATTGTATTGTATTGTATTGTATTGTATTGTATTGGATTGGATTGGATTGCTTTGCTTTGCTTTCCTTTGCTTTGTATTGTAATATATTGCGTTGCGTTGCGTTGTATTACATTGTATTGCATTGTATTGTATTACATTGTATTGTATTGCGTTGCGTTGCGTTGCGTTGCGTTGCGTTGCGTTGTATTACATTGTATTGTATTGCGTTACGTTGCGTTGCGTTGCGTTGCGTTGCGTTGCGTTGCGTTGTATTGTATTGTATTGTGTTGTATTGTATTGTATCGTATTATGTTGTATTGTATTGTATTGTATAGTATTGTATTGTATTGCGTTGCGTTGCGTTGCGTTGCGTTGCGTTGTGTTGCGTTGCGTTGTGTTGTGTTGCATTGCGTTGCACTGTATTGCATTGCACTGCATTGCATTGCATTGTATTGTATTACGTTGCATTGCATTGCGTTGTATTGCGTTGTATTGTATTACATTGCATTGATTGTATTGTGTTGCGTTGCATTGCATTACATAACATTGTATTGTACTGTATTGCATTGTATTGCATTGCATTGCATTACATTACATTGCATCGTATTGCGTTGCGTTGTATTGCATTGCATCGTATTGCGTTGCGTTGTATTGCATTGCATCGTATTGCGTTGCGTTGCATTGCATTGAGTTGCGTTGCGTTGCGTTACATTGCGTTGTATTACATTGCATTGTATTGCATTGCGATGCGTTGCGTTGCGTTGCATTGCACTGCGTTGTATTGCATGGCATTGTATTGCGTTGCGTTGTATTGCATGGCATTGTATTCCGTTGCGTTGTATTGTATGGCATTGTATTGCGTTGCGTTGTATTGCATGGCATTGTATTGCGTTGCGTTTCGTTGCGTTGTATTGCATTGCATTGTATTGTGTTACGTTGTATTGCATTGCTTTGTATTGCGCTGCATTGTATTGTGTTGTGTTGCGTTGCGTTGCGTTGTATTGCGTTGCGTTGTATTGCATTGCATTGTATTGCATTGCTTTGCATTGCATTTGAATTGCGTTGCATTGTATTGTGTTGCGGTGTACTCCATTGGATTGGATTGCATTGCATTGCATTGTATTCCGTTGCGATGCATTGTATTGCAATGTATTGCCTTGCATTGCATTATATTGCTTTGCGTTGCGTTGCACTGATGCTTTGCATCGTACTGTGTTGTATTACATTGCATTGTATTGTATTACATTGCATTGTATTGTATTACGTTGCATTGTATTATTTGCATCGTACTGTATTGTACTGTATTGTATTGCATCGCATTATACTCTATTATATTGCGTTGCATTTATTGTGTTGTGTTGTACCGCACAGCATTTTATTGCATGGTATTGTATGGCATTGCATCGCACTATATTGTAGTGCATTGCATTGCATTGCACTATATTGTGTTGCTTTCGATTGCACTGTACTGTATTGCATTGTTTTGTCATGTACTGTATAGTATTGCATTGTATTGCATTGCTTTGCAATGCATTGTATTGTACGGTACAATACTGCATTATATTGTATCGAACCGTAAAGCATTGCATTGTATTGTGTTTTATTGCGTTGTATTGTACTGTGTCGTATCACTTCATCATCACCACCGATTTTGCCATCGGAAGTTCGAACCGCTGTCTTCGTAGGTTCTTTAACCCGCGCTAAGTGCACGTTCCACCGGACCCTGTCTCACCCGAAAACTGGCAATCAAAATAACACTGAAGGTCTGGGGGAATGGGCAGGGGAACGGGCGGTGTACCCGTCCTCTTCTATATGAACTCGTCTTCATTGTCATGAAACCCTGAAAAGTAGAAGGAAGAAGGCAGACCCGTTCTATCCAATATGCATACTCTCGCCTTTAGAATCATATCTGGAGAACAAAATGTGGTAAAATGTCCTTCTTGCTGGCTGCAAGCAGGAGAAATAAAAAGAGTTTCAGAGTGTGTTGGAATCAGCCTCAACGAGCCTGTAGTGCCATCTTACAGCGTGTGTTTCAGAAGCGTACTGGAATTGTAATGAACCACATTTTAGCACGAACTGGAGGTGTGTTTTGGAAGGTGGTGTAATCATTCTCCACCAGCCATCAACGCCATGCGAGGATCGTGTCGCTCACTTTGCGAAAGAAGTGACAGTGAATGTTAACATGAAAGGGCGTGTGTTTGTTGCCGTGAATTTTTAGGATAGTTGTCCCAGAGAGAGAGAGAAACAGAGAGAGAGAGAGAGGGAGGGAGAGAGAGAGAGAGAGAGAGAGAGAGAGAGAGAGAGAGAGAGAGAGAGAGAGAGAGAGAGAGAGAAAGGGGCCGGTATGGAGATGTGGGGGAAGGAGGATTTTTGGGGGGTGGGGGTGGGTGATGGTAGCAGTCAGGAAAGGGAACTAACAGAAGGACGGACAATGACCACATAGGTGGATGGACGGACAGACGGATAAGTACATAGATAGTTAAACACTTAGTGTAATTGAATTTCCGATTTACTATTATAGCTGCATAGTCTTTGATGAAGATACCAACATCTAATTGATAATATTTTTAGGGAAAGAAAAGAGGACTGAAGGTGAAGATGGAGGACGTGTGTTTGAGGAAGGGGGAGGGGAGGGGGGCACATGAAGCTGTAATGCAATCAGTGGACTACAATTCAAAGCTGACCGTGCTCTAAGGGTTTCAAACAGAAGATTGGATTCACCCTCGAATTTAATCATTTCAGTGGATGCGTCTTTGAGAGTGCTGCCTCACTTTCCTGACCAACACTGAAGGACGGTTTTACCTATCGGACCCGGTTGATGCCAGTGCGCATTATTCTTTGTTGTTGTTGTCGTGCCCTGGCTAAAAGACTGCAGGAATCACCCCAACAGCCGAAGTACTTGAACTCTATGGTACAAACGCATCAGCCAGCAATGAGACGATTTCGTGTGTGACCGTTTTTGATTACTCCGCCATGTGGGCAGCCACACTCCGACTTCGAGGGAATTTGGAGACTGACAATGTTATGCTAGGAGCTTGTCACGACTGAAGACAATCCCCGCATAACTACGCAGAGCATAACAACATTTTGATGTAGCCTTGGTGTTGTAGCCATTATGAAAGGAGGCATGAAGTGCAGTCCTGTCATGTGGACGTTACCCCTGAAGGAACTCGATGGCTATATTCCCATCTGCCTGTTGGTCTTCACTGAACATGAGAAGAAAACTGCCTCAAATTTTGTGGGTTTCCATGTACTGCTGTCTGTGTCCACGCTGTCGGTGGATTCATGTCAAGTCGTTGGCATCGGCAAGGTTGTGAGGACTGGTGTTGGATGGACATGACTATACACCTTCAACAGGAGCGCCCAATCCATCATGCATGTTCCCTAATTTACCCTTTACTGTCATCAGTGGGGACTATGTGAGTGGTGTCTTGCGTATGCTCGATCAGAACAGGCACCCCTGAACACCAGTGAAATGACTCAGCAGCAGGGAGTGTCTCCTGTCTGGCGGGTTGCCTCATGATGACTAGCTATTGCTTGCTCCCTGTGGGTTGCAGATGTTCAGGCTTTGACCGGAGACACGCCTTGAAGAGGGCCATGCGTGGGAGATTGATGCAACTCTCTCTCTCTCTCTCTCTCTCTCTCTCTCTCTCTCTCTCTCTCTCTCTCTCCTCTCACACACACACACACACACACACACACACACACACACACACACACACACACACACACACACACACACACACACACACACACACACACACACACACTAAATGGATTAAGTCTGTCAACCGAAAAAACAAATATGATTCTTTTTAACAGTGGATCTAACCCAGAAAGTATGCCTGTTTTCACATTGGATGATACTCCTCTTAAGTACGTAACAGAGATCAAATTTCTAGGAGTTTATTTTACATCTAAATTATCATGGAACTTCATATCGAATATTTATCAACAAAAGCGAGAAAAACGTTAAACTTTCTGAAAATTATTTCTAAAGAAAAATGGGGGCAAGATCCAGCTACACTGATTACTCTATGTAAATCTTTAATGAGATCAAAAGTAACTTATGCCCAAGAAATATTCTTTAACGCGCCTAAATATCTATTACAAAAACTGCAAAGTATTGAATGTAAGGCTTTGAAATTAGCCCTTGGACTTCCCGTGCACGCATCATCGTCACGTACATATATGAAGCCCAGGTACTTCCTCTAGATGATTATAAAGATTTAACATGTTTTAAATTTGTCATTAAAAGTACAGCTAGAAAAAACACATATCAAATCAGAAATTAAAATGAGATCAGATTTTGATTTTCCGAAAAGAGCAAAGTCTATAACTTCTCAAATAGCTATAGCAACTTAGACATCAAAAATACTTTCAGATTCTGGGGTTTCTTTAGAAAAGGAAGCTTTCTCTCCCAGATCATCTTTTTGTCCTATTCCACCCTGGGAACTTAAAAAAGCCC
>CM031603.1:6382610-6387610 GCA_018398815.1 Conus ventricosus | reverse complement strand
AAAGTGTCTAGAAAAAATCGACAACAATAACTGCCATAATTATTAACTTGAATACCAAGATAAATGACTGGCCAAATGGCATCATGCCTGTTCTGACTATCATTATCAAATGCATGACCCTAGTCTTGTTTGTTTTCAGGTTTTGAGCTCGGGAGCTTCAACCCTGTTGGATTCGATGAAAATGTGATTCAGTGTTTGACCAGCATGTCAGCAGAATCACGAAAAGGATGTCACAAACAACATCAGGTCAGTATGGGGTCAGATTGAACAGCGTCGAGGCTAACGTCAACACCATTCTACAAACAAATTCGAACAAGACTTCCGGCCAACCCAAAGGTCAAGGACGTAATGCGCGTCGCAGACGAAACCGAGGCTGCCAGTTATTCACATTTTGATCTTGCACCGGCTCGCCTCGTGACGTCTGTAACGTCACATCAGGTGTGTCGCCCATGTCGGGCGTTTGTGTTGGACATCAACTTTGACATGGAGCCGGACACCAACTCCATCATCCGCCATGTTTTCTGTCAGACGGTGGCGAGGGGGCCAAGTGTAGCAACATGCGGACACTAGTGTAGCGATGTGACCTGTTGTCGGTGGATGAATAATGTGCGAGACAGTCAGCAACACTGGAATTATACCATACCATGTGTAGTGGCGTAGATCGTCGTCGGGAAACTAAAGAATCACATTGAATAATCCGTGAATTGGAGTACTTTGTTTTCAAGAAGTGACCGAATTTGGCAACAAGGAATTATACATGTGATTTCGTCATCAATGTTAAGAGCCACTTCAGGACTGTCAGCTTTACAGAAAAGTGTTGATAGGCGTTTTGTAAAAAAAACAAAACAAAAAAACCCAAAAGCTTCAATTCCAAGACGTACGTTCGGTAGATTTTAACCACAATGGTAAATGGTTTCTTGATATTTAACTTTTAAAATTTCACAGTATGAGCAAACTCTAGGTAAAAACAACGAGCAGAACTTAAGATATTTTCCTAATTTTTGTCACCACTGATCATCAGATGTAGTAGGATTTAAATCCTAGGCTAAATACTTAATCCACTTCTTCAGTTTTTTAACCACCGAAGAGAAGTGCGCTCAAGAACTAGTAGAGATAATAGGAAGCACGAGGAGCTGGCTGCTGCTCATTTGAATCCCCGTCTTGGATAACTGACGATCCTGTCCAGAACGATCTCTTTGTCCTCCCCTAGCTGTCCCCTCGGTCAGGCACGTGCGTGGTCAGGTGATGGTCAGGAATTCGCAACATGATGACGGGGGAGGCTTAGCTAGAATCCCCGGGTCGACGTGCTGCAGACTACGTGACCATTCTCTGCAAAACGGTCCCGTTGTTCTCAGCAGGGTCCGCAGGGCTGGATGAGTCAGTCAGGCACATTGGTGGTCAGGTCAGGTGGGTGGCAGGGCTCGGAGAGTTCTGACTGGGGATTTAGCTGGAAGACCAGAGTCCACGTGTTGAGCACGTCGTGATGAGGGCGTTGATCACCGGTGCTAAGTAGTGTCAGTCGTGGCTGTCCAATGTGGGGACACCATCGACTCATTATTTTCTTACACCTTCTAAGGACACCAGTGGACACAGTTCTCCCTGCAACTGGAAACAGTATTTAACGAAAAATAGCGGTACGTTCTGCTCAGATGATTTTCTATTTAGAACAGTCGCTTTTTGACTCAAAATGAAACTAAGTACTTTGTTATATGCACCAAAATAAGTGTTTTTTTAAATGATCAAGTCTGTGAATGCTTTCATCCAAGTCCTGTTGGCTGAACTTGGACTCATTTGCTTCTGGCAGTGTTGAAAAAAATGTTGACTTTTTTCTTTTAATCAGTGTCTGCAAGTTACAGTCTGCCCTGTGCAAAGAGCTCAGTATCACTTCGTTGTTTCCACCACTGTGGCGTGGAGAAGTTCCAATCCCTGGCACACTCAGGGCTCTTTGATGCCTTGTAGGCAGATATTTTCGGGAGAAAGACGGCGTTTCATGAACCACGGCACAGATTTCAGATTTGGCTCCGCCTGGTTCCCTGCTGCACGCCTGTTGAACTTTGGCGCATATGTTCCACAACGACTGTACATGTAGAAAGTAAAATACATGCATTTTGCCAATAACCACTTCATGTTTTTTTTTAACCAATTATACGTTTAACACAGGTGCAGCAGAAGTCGTGGAGTTTGCTGCGGGTGATCTCTCCTTCGACATGAATTAGAGCACAATGGTGAAAAACTTTGTTGAATGATCTATAGCCATTTCAGGCTGTTCGTTTTAACGGTCCGCCACAACAGCATCAACAACGCAAAGATGAAGCGAGAAAGTGTCAAAGCCTATCTAGATATACCCCGGGTAATCGGGAAAAATGTGCAACATCTGCTCTAAACGTGTCATGTGCACGTAACTGCACTTTTCGGTATAAAAACAAGGAGATTAAAAAAACACACACGAAAAATTGAAGCAAAACCATACCTAACGCCATAAAACCATACGTTGAAGAATTGATTACATTATTTGTCATTAACAATAGAATTAAGAATAGAACTGTGCTGGAAAAAAAGCGTCTCAGCGGGACAACGTCAAAAAAATCGTTAAAGAATATTCTAGGTGATTAAACCATGTGCGAGTGATTTGGTGTCCCACTACGTTAGCGTCCTCTCCTCCTCCGGCTGTCATGACTTGTGAGTATTCTTCAACACCAGCAGACGAACAAGCTCGCCGTATGGTGCGTGTAGAGTGAGGAAAAACATCTCCATCAACGATTGATAACCGACTCCCCTCGTCAGAATACAATTCGTCCAGGGAACCGGAACACTCTCTGACTATAACAGACAGCAGACACGGCCGAGGACAATGGCGTTCATGCAGTGCTTGGCTATACAAACATCAGACCCGCGCTCCGTGTGCTGGGCGGGAGGGAACCTGGAGGGGGGGGTGACCCTGGTCCTGACAGACCCGACTCTGATCAGAGGTGAGTGCACGAGCTCTCTCCATCGTTGTCCATGACTCGTGTGTCTTGACCGAACTTCTGTTGGGTTTGTTGGGGACCTAGGCCATTGCAGCGAAGCAGGACTGTGCTGACTGCACGTTATGCCCGTCTTGATTTCTTTCATGATCGCTCTCTCTGTCATTGTGTATGTACTGTGTTCCTTGAAGGAACTCAAGCTGGGCTTGTTTAGGATATAACGGGCTTCTTTGAAGGAGGATTTGCGACTGCAATTTTTGCCTGAGCCCTCACTCTCTCTCTCTCTCCCTCCTCTCTCTTCTCTTCTCTCTCTTCGCCTCTCCTCTCTCTCTCTCTCTCTCCCTCTCCTCTCTCTCTCTCTCTCTCTCTCTCTCCGCAAATGTGTCTCAATCCTGTCTCCATGTCCGTCTGTCCGTCCGTCCGTCTGTCTGTCTATCTGTCGTCTGTCTGTCTGTCTGTCTCTCTGTCTCTCTCTCTCGCTCTCTCGCTCTCTCTCTGTGTCTGTCCTGTCTGTCTGTCTGTCTGTATATGTCTGTGTCTGTCTCTCTTTCTGCATTCTCTTTGTCTCAGTGTCTGTCTCACTTTGTCTGTCTATCTGTCTGTCTCTCTCCTCCCTCGCTCTCTCTTTCTCTGTCCTCTCTCTCTCTCCCATTGTCTCTCTCTCTCTCACCCCCCCCCACACATATTTCTCTCTTCCCTCTCTCTCTTTCTCTCTTCTCTCTCATCCTCTCTCTCTCTCTCTCTCTCTCTCGCTCTCTCTCTGCCTACATGTTTGTCTATCTAACTATCTAGTTAGCTGTCTATCCATCTGTCTGACTCTCTGTCTCGTTTTCTGTCATCTTCTCTTCAAGTAAAAGACTACAAAACAAACAGTGTCCTCCTTCTTAGTCTAAGAGGTCGATTTAATAAAGTCGTTTTTACATCTAAGATAATGACAAAAACTTTCAGCTCAATATCTTGGCGACATGTTCCCGGTGATAATGTACGAGACAAAAGTGAATTGTTTATTCCCTCCCAAAACAGGATTGTGCATGTCATCCCAAACATACTCGGGGGAAAGCTACGGAATGAAACTCACGATCATCTAAAGAAGGAAAATAGCGTAGTATCATTCAACAGATCTTATTGCAATTATCTTCCTGGCCATCTTTTAACAGACCAAATATTTTGATGCTTTACTGTTCCTTCAATTTGACGTCTATGTACTATGTATCCACATGTAATGTTACACATCTGTCAGTCCACCTATCAACTCTCTCTCTCTCTCTCTCTCTCTCTCTCTCTCCTCTCTCTCTCTCTCTCATCTCCCCTCTCTCATCTCTCTCTCTCTCTGTTTATATATATATATATATAATAAATATACAAATTATTTATATGTGTGTGTCTGTCTGTCTGTCAGTCTGTCTTGTGTGTGTGTGTGTGGTGTGTGTAGAAGGAGGGGAAATATGTGTTTTCGTGATGTTGTTTTAAAACCGTCTTGATTTCAGTATTTGAAATTTCCTTTCATTACCTTTTTCTCCCCTCTCTCACTATGACCTGTGATGATTGTGCATTTTGTAAGTGTTTATGCTCGTATTCTTGATTTTTTTTTTCTTTTGAGGGCATAATATAAAGAAGCATTCAGCTTATCTATTTACCCTCATTAAAGAATTCGTATTCATATTCGTATTCCGTCTTTCTGTCTGTCTGTCTGTCTGTCTGTCTGCTGTCTGTCTCTGTCTCTCTGTCTCTGTCTCTGTCTGTGTGTCTGTCTCTCTCTCTCGCATCTTCTCTCTCCCCCCCCCCCCCCCCGTCTGTTGTCTGTCTGTACCGTCTGTTCATTTCTCTTCTCTCCTTTCATCTCTCTTTCTCTCTCTCTCCTCTCCCCTCTCTCACTTCCTTCTATCTCTCATCTCTCTTTTCAACCTCTCTCTCTCTCTCTCCATTCTCTCTCCTTCTCTCTCTCTCTCTCTCTCTCTCTGTCTGTGCGCGCGCGCTAACGTTGAAATGTCGATTGCTTGATTTAGTACTACCCGACATTTTGACTGTCCGTATGGT
>CM031603.1:6360110-6370110 GCA_018398815.1 Conus ventricosus | reverse complement strand
GATTTTGTTTAGACCGTTTTTTGATCTCGCAATAAAGGCACCTTACTCCAACCTTCTGGAATTTGTATGAGGCCATGTGATTTGACTCAACTTAAATGCCATAAACCCTGGTTTAGTGATAATTGTACACAATGGATTGTCTGTCTCACAACAGTGAATAGATACAGGGTGTAGACGTATTCATAATCATTTGTGCAATAGCAGAAAGCGGGTGTGGGAGCTGCTGAGTCTAAAGAGACAATTGTTCTTTTCTTCGAGACACAGCTGATGATCTTCGAGGAAATGGGATCTCCGTGGTGTTCTTCTCTCTCTCTCTCCAGCTCTCTTGTCTTCAGCTCTCTCTACTCTCTCTCATCACTCTTTCATCGTCTTCTGCTCTTCTCTCTCTCTCTCGTCTCCTCCATCCTTTCTTTATGCGAAGTGTTGTCAATAAGCTTGAAAACTCTCACCAACCAGACCAGTGTTGCCCCATGTATTGTGTGTGTGGTGTTGTCGAGCGTACGATCGTGCGTGCTTGTGTGTGTGTGGTGTGTGTGTGGGTTGTGTGTTGGTTGTGTTGTGTGTTGTGTGTGTGTGTGTGTGCGCGTGTGTGTGTGTATGTGAGTATGTATGTGTGTGCGTGCGTGCGTGCGTGCGTGCGTGCGCGCGCGCGCGCGCGTTGTGTGTGTGTGTGTGTGTAAGCGCGCGCGCGCGAGCGCGCGTGCGCGTGCGGCCATGCGCGCGCGCCTTCGTGTGTGTGTGTGAGAGTGAGAGTGAGCGTACGTGGGTGTGTGCATGCATGCACAGATGTATGCAGGCGTGCGCGTTGGTGCGTATGCATGCAACGTGTAGTGTGCATGTGCTGTGTGTGTGTGGTGCATGCATGCGTGCGTCCGTGCGTGTGTGCATGACATAATTTTCCTCGGAGCCCGATGCTTCTTTCAGGTGTGAGCAACTCCTGCAATGAAGGAATGTGCACGTGGATGATTCATCAGTCCAGCCTTAACGATCCATCACCTGAACCAAACCGGACACAACCTTCTGACTGTAGCGCCTTCGTTGTGTCCGGAGCTTTTCTTTTTCTTTCTTTTCTTTCTCTCTTTCTTTCTTTTTCTTTCTTTCTCTTCTTTCTTTCTTTCTTTCTTTCTTTCTGTCTTGTTTCTTTCTTTCTTTCTTTCTTTCTGTCTGTCTTCGTTCTTTCTTTCTTTCTTTCTTTCTGTCTGTCTTCTTTCTTTCTTTCTTTCTTTCTGTCTGTCTTCTTTCTTTCTTTCTTTCTTTCTGTCTGTCTTCTTTCTTTCTTTCTGTCTGTCTGTTTTCCTTTCTTTCTTTCCTTCTTCTTTCTTCCCTCTTCTTTCTGTCTGTCTGTTTTCCTTTCTTTCTTTCCTTCTTCTTTCTGTCTTTTCTCTTAACCATAGTAGACTGGTATCATGCCAGTTAAAATCTGTGTTTATTAGTTGGTTAGTGTCAATGAGTGAGTGTGTGTCACAGAGTGTATGTGTTTGCGAGCACGCGCTCGCGCGCGCGCGCGCGTGTGTGTGTTTGAGTGTGTGTGTGTGTTGTGTGTGTGTGTGTGTGTGTGTGTGTGTGTGTGTGTGTGTGTGTGTGTGTGTGTGTGTGTGTGTGTGTGTGTGTGCGCGCGTATGTGTGTGTGTGTGTGTGTGCGTATGTGTGTGCGTGCATGCGCGCGCGCATGTGCGAAAGTGCGAGCGTGCATGCGTTCGTGCGCGCGCGCATGTGTGTGTGTGTGTGTGTGTGTGTGTGTGTGTGTGTGTGTGTGTGTGTGTGTGTGTGTGTGTGTGTGTGTGTGTGTGTTCGTATGTAAGCGTCCATACGTCCGTATGTGTGAACTTATGCCTACGTGCGTGTGTTGGGGCATGGATCAATAAACACTTAAATTGATACGAAACGAGAAATCCATCATATTCTAATATAAAGGTTGAGCTACCTTACCATTCAGTGAAATCTACAGATTGAAATAGCAGTCTCCCAATTGTATTGTCACCAACACAGTACTTCAACTTCACGTTAACATTCGGCATTGTTTCATTAATGCGCTCACACACCTTGTTTTTACACATTCCAACTGATTGCTACAAGGCGGACTCTTGATGAAGACTTCGGAATGTAATATCCGTTGCTGGTGCGTTGTGCTCTTGCGTTCCAGATGCCAATTAAAAACTGGAAGGGAACAACTCAGGTCGTTAGGTGGGTAAACAAGCAAAACAAGGAATGGAACTGAGTTTAGATGGAAGAAGATACAAATTCTACTTAAGAATCCAACAATATTAATATTTCATTTGAAAAACATGGTGGATGTATTTTTGATCCAAATCTCTGTCCCTGTTGCCTTGGTTTAATTAACCGTCAATACCCGACTTCTTCTTCAAGAAGAAAGAAATTTCCGATGTTGTTATAGAAATAATGAAGACGTGTTCTTGAAAATAACTTTAAAATTACTCTCTGTGGCGAAATGCCATTTTCAGCATTTTGCTTCGTTAATCGATGTCCCGTGGACAAGGTTGATAACTTAGAAGCAGTTTCAGACTTCAGCCTTGGAGAGTTATCTGTCCACTACTATGTCTGTCACTCATTCAAACTTAGCCCCATGTTTGAGGCTTTGGCCACTCAAATGCACTTTTGTTTTTAAATTGTACATATTTCTGAAAGAGTTGGTAAGGAGTTAAGGATGGAAAGGAAGGTGGAGGGGAGCGGTCCTTGCTATCGTTTATTTGCACATTTTTTGTAAGGGGCACATATAAACGAAAACAATTCCAATGATTGAGATTAACGATGCACACAAACATCATACAAAGTTGTGAAAAACGTTACACACCTTCTTATCCCAAAATCCCTCAAACTGTGACATTGGAAGAAAGTAAATTATACAAATATATTTCAGTGTCACATTGTTCTCATAAGGCGCTATGGTGGCGGACAACATTAAGCAGAAAAGGAAGATAAAATACAGTACATAGTATCAACATATAACGCACATCGTATAACCATTAACCCCCGGTTAGTTTGATGTATGGTGACCACTTTGTTTGGTTGCTCGCGTAATTCATCTTCAGCTAGGACATGTAGTGGTCCATTTAATATCCATAGTCCATCTTCAGCTAGGACATGTAGTGGTCCATTTCATATCCATAGTCCATCTTCAGCTAGGACATGTAGTAGTCCATTTAATATCCATAGTCCATCTTCAGCTAGGACATGTAGTAGTCCATTTCATATCCATAGTCCATCTTCAGCTAGGACATGTAGTAGTCCATTTCATATCCATAGTCCATCTTCAGCTAGGACATGTAGTGGTCCATTTCATATCCATAGTCCATCTTCAGCTAGGACATGTAGTGGTCCATTTAATATCCATAGTCCATCTTCAGCTAGGACATGTAGTGGTCCATTTAATATCCATAGTCCATCTTCAGCTAGGACATGTAGTGGTCCATTTAATATCCATAGTCCATCTTCAGCTAGGACATGTAGTAGTCCATTTCATATCCATAGTCCATCTTCAGCTAGGACATGTAGGGGTCCATTTAATATCCATAGTCCATCTTCAGCTAGGACATGTAGTGGTCCATTTAATATCCATAGTCCATCTTCAGCTAGGACATGTAGTTGTCCATTTAATATCCATAGTCCATCTTCAGCTAGGACATGTAGTAGTCCATTTAATATCCATAGTCCATCTTCAGCTAGGACATGTAGTAGTCCATTTAATATCCATAGTCCATCTTCAGCTAGGACATGTAGTGGTCCATTTAATATCCATAGTCCATCTTCAGCTAGGACATGTAGTGGTCCATTTAATATCCATAGTCCATCTTCAGCTAGGACATGTAGTGGTCCATTTAATATCCATATTCCATCTTCAGCTAGGACATGCAGTGGTCCATTTAATATCCATAGTCCATCTTCAGCTAGGACATGTAGTAGTCCATTTAATATCCATAGTCCATCTTCAGCTAGGACATGTAGTGGTCCATTTAATATCCAAGTCCATCTTCAGCTAGGACATGCAGTTGTCCATTTAATATCCATAGTCCATCTTCAGCTGGACATGCAGTTGTCCATTTAATATCCATAGTCCATCTTCAGCTAGGACATGCAGTGGTCCATTTAATATCCATAGTCCATCTTCAGCTAGGACATGCAGTTGTCCATTTAATATCCATAGTCCATCTTCAGCTAGGACATGCAGTGTCCATTTAATATCCATAGTCCATCTTCAGCTAGGACATGCAGTTGTCCATTTAATATCCATAGTCCATCTTCAGCTAGGACATGATTGTCATTTAATATCCATAGTCCATCTTCAGCTAGGACATGTAGTGGTCCATTTAATATCCATAGTCCATCTTCAGCTAGGACATGCAGTGGTCCATTTCATATCCATATCCATCTTCAGCTAGGACATGCAGTTGTCCATTTAATATCCATAGTCCATCTTCAGCTAGGACATGCAGTTGTCAATTTCATATCCATAGTCCATCTTCAGCTAGGACATGTAGTGGTCCATTTAATATCCATAGTCCATCTTCAGCTAGGACATGTAGTGGTCCATTTAATATCCATAGTCCATCTTCAGCTAGGACATGAGTGGTCCATTTAATATCCATAGTCCATCTTCAGCTAGGACATGTAGTGGTCCATTTAATATCCATAGTCCATCTTCAGCTAGGATATGCAGTGGTCCATTTAATATCCATTGTCCATCTTCAGCTAGGACATGCAGTTGTCCATTTAATATCCATAGTCCATCTTCAGCTAGGACATGCAGTTGTCCATTTCATATCCATAGTCCATCTTCAGCTAGGACATGCAGTTGTCCATTTCATATCCATAGTCCATCTTCAGCTAGGACATGCAGTTGTCCATTTCATATCCATAGTCCATCTTCAGCTAGGACATGCAGTTGTCCATTTAATATCCATAGTCCAGCTTCTTCAAAAACATGTTACGGTTAGGTTTTGTTTTGTTGATTCTTCATTTACAAATGAAATATTTGCGCATTAGACGTCTCCCACATCATCACTTTTTGTTTTCTCATCAACACCAAATAATCTAATCTCCTCATTAAGTCACAATCTTTCACAGTGTGAAGATTTAACTTTTAGAACTCTTTCAAGTTCCTCCCAGGAAGCATTGTTAAACTCATATTCCCACAGGTAATGATTAATCGAATCTTTCTCTCTATTACAGAAATTACAGTGATCGCCATCATTCACTTGCATACTTTTCAAAACAATGTTTTGCTTTGTTTTTTTTAAACCAGAATTCTATGGCATATTTTTTAATGGAACCACTCCATTTGCATATTTCTTATTTGTGTTTCACTTCAGTTGTACGAGTTACAATTAATTGAAAAATAATATAAAGCAAACAAACTAGAATAAATCCAGACTGATGGTTCACTCGTATTGAAGCCTTGAGACATCTGAGACAGTGAGGATATGTCTTGGGTCCGCATACCCGAACACACACTCTCCTCTCCTCCTCCCTGTGTGCCTCTCAATTTCTCTCTTATCCGCTGTTCCTTTACTTTTTCTGGACTCCCTCCTCCGTCCCACCCCACCCATCTTCTACCACCCCTTCTGCATTATCCTTTCCCATACCTCGTGGGTCTGAAACGACCCACACTCATGATGTTCACTTGATACACTGGGCACATTTTGTAAAGCAATCCCCACCAAATGGTTTGACTGGGTCAACAAAGCATGGCCCAACATTTGAACCAAAAAAAACTGTTTTGTTTCTGTTGGTAACAAAAGAGTAAACGAAAACCAAAAAAACGTCCCAGTACGTCGTGAGTCTGGGCAGACCCATGTTCTGAAAGAAGAAAACCCGAGTGCCGTACGTCGTGGGTCTGGCCAGACCCATGTTCTGAAAGAAGAAAAACCCGAGTGCCGTACGTCGTGGGTCTGGCCAGACCCATGTTCTGAAAGAAGAAAACCCGAGTGCCGTACGTCGTGGGTCTGGCCAGACCCATGCATTCTAAAAGACAAAGAGTAAATTAAAAAAAAATAATAAAAACAGAACCGGCCCAGTACATCGTGGGTCAGAACAGAGGACAACAAAGGTCCGTGGAGACCCACGATGTACGGCAAAGGTTTCTCCCTTCACAACCAGGCGGGCCTCTGGAGACTCACGAGGTATGGCCAGCAACATGGTGGGCGACGAAGGCGGGCCTCTGGAGACTCACGAGGTATGGCCAGCAACATGGTGGGCGACGAAGGCGGGCCTCTGGAGACTCACGAGGTATGGCCAGCAACATGGTGGGCGACGAAGGCGGCCTCTGGAGACTCACGAGGTATGGCCAGCAACATGGTGGGCGACGAACGGAAAAGGTTGTTGTGACCGTCTTGTAGTCAATCTCCCGTTTCGCTCTTCACATTCTTTCGATTTTCGCCAGCCCCCGCACCCCTTACCACCCCCTTCCCTCCCTGCTTACTGCTCCCTCTTCCATGAAGTCAAGACCGCCTTCCACCTTTAACCATTCCCTTCTAAACGCCCACACCAATCAAACCCTCCCCCTCCCCCCCCCTCTCTCTCTCTCTCTCTCTCTCTCTCTCTCTCTCTGCGACAAATTGTCGCTGTCGTGTTATCATCAGATGATGGACTTGTAATTAAATCAGTTGCGAAATTAATCGCGGAAGCATTGAAAATTAGACAGATGAAGGATAGTGAAATTTAAGATAATGCATCATAAGAGGTATCTGAAGGAATATTATCATTCACCGCGTGGGGAAAGATCAGTAAGATACAATGTAGAGAACAGGAAAACCTTCATTCTGGGCCACCTTCGCCCTCAACCAGTTTCGGGCGAAAGTGGCCCAGAATAAAGGTTTTCCTGTTCTCTGACAAGTAAGACTTCAATAACTAAAAAATAACGATTATCTACAAACAAACATACTGGTAGGTTATCCGTTTTCAATACTAATTTACTAAACGTTTCAGATTTCAGTTTTTGTTTAATCCTATGTTTTTCCTGATCATTTTCAATAACATCATTTTCGCGCAAACATTCTTCAAATGAGTCTCTGTCTTTTCATGTGAAATAACACTACAGTCTTTAACTGTTCTCTAAAGTCTTTTAAAACCGAGTTATATTTCTGGCATAAAATCCACACACTTATCCTAGCATGTCTTCCGCTGAAAGCTAGTTTCGACAAAGTGTTTCTCTTTTTAACTATGTCTCTTTCTGCTGAACAGTCATCTATAATAAAATTAATAGTGTCTGCGTTCCTTCAAACAGCCTATAAAACTGTTCTAAACACTCACTCAGTTTATTGCTAGGATCAACTAAATATATGTCATCATCTGTCCATATAAACCTTCTATCATGATATGCTTTGTTCCATTTAAGTGTTGGACAGAAAACCACAATATGATTAAAATTATAACGATAAACTGTTTGTAACAGGTCGAGGATAAATATTGTTTTTTCCACAACCAGTCTGCCCACAAATCAATGAGCAATGAGGAGTTTTTGTCATAAAGTTTAACTGCTCCATAGTTTTATAGCAGAATTTAATCTAATCCAGTTATTATTTTTATCATACTCTCTGTCAAAACTTGTTCAGTATAATAAAACCCTACGAGGCCTAAATGTGTAAGATAATCCAATTCAGTTCTGTAAGATTGTTTTATTTAAGTCAACATTGATTTTGTTGCTTGTTGTTATGATCTTAATATCCTCGCCATTGTGAAGAACGACGACAACAACGTTAAGACGTTTAACGTCTAAGTTTTGCCAGCTAATGTTAATTCCTTTTATAAGGTCATCACTAACGCCCACAACCCCATCCCTCTCCACATCTTTAAAGACAGAAATTTCAAATATCATTGTGAACGTGTCTCCTAATTTTCTGCTTGAAAGAACTGTAATTTTGTAGAAGCTTTTTTTACAACTGTTTCTTTTCTGTGGAGGATGTACTGTTTTTTTCCCATACGGCGTTATTTCATTTCTTTTCGACTATTGTCGTCCGGCATAAGACTTACATGTAAAGGGCCAGAGTTGAATGCTTTTCTGAAACTTTTTTGACGGCTAAAATATGTAAATGGGCTTATGAATTCAAATTTTATGTCCCATTCTAAATATGGTTCTAAGTGCCATTGAGGTCAGTTTTCGAACTATTTTATATTCATACTGGCCAACATTATTTGCCTCTAGATTGCGCAGTTGTTCTAGTTTAGGAAACTTTTTGCTGTCGCCAACCTCTTTGCGTTTAATAATCACCATCTTTAGTGTACTCAAAACCATACAAAGCACCTATCTCACCGTTCTGTTCAAAGTCCGCAACGTCTGCAAGGTCTTTTAATTCTAAAGTTATACACCTCACAGGCGCTAATGTAACTCCTGGTTCTTCTGGCCCATGCGACATTTTTTAGAACAACTTATTATTTTATTCCAAAACAATGTGTAGGTTATCACATTTCACAACTTTCCCCGCTTTGTCTTTGATTTTTATATTAAATGATCCGACCCTCCCACAAACTAATCCTTTAAACTGTAAATTAGGGAATTGTATAATTTCATAATCGCAATATGCAGCTTTCCCTGACGGAAGAGCTCTTAAAACAGTTGAGGGCCTTCCGTCATATAAGTTTTCATCAGTGCTCAGCTCATCCAAATGAACATAGAGTAATGAATGTAATGCAAGATCGAGCGGACTTTCCCCCTCATAAGTAGTTTTGGTTGGTGTAACTCTAAATATATAATTGTTAGCTGTAAAGCCTAACATTTTAGCTAGCTCTTTATCAAAATATAACCTACTTCTTCTTCAGGCTTGAATGTTAACATTGTTTTTAGATTCGCATTGTTAAGTTTGAGAGTAATGTCGAAGTTACTCATTGCTTCTTTAGTGAGCAAAACCCGTAATAACCATCAGCTATTGTTAACTGGCTAACTAATGTTCCTGCATTATCAATTTTTTGAATCTTATTATTCTTCCGGGATTCACTTATATTAAACCATACGACTTTGTAAAATATTTCATGAAGCGCAACCATTTTGGCCCCGCATTTGTTATCAATAGCAGTTCTAAAACGAAGGACGTCTTGGGTTGTTATTGTACAAACATTTTTTAAAACAAATTAAAAATGAGTGCATTCAAATATACTGGTGCAAAATATTCTGTTGGGCCGCACTACAATCTTAAAAATATAGCAACTGATACTCTTGACATTGCTGTGACCCAGACTGCCTCTTTTCATAAAAAGGTGAGTACTCCATTGAAGAGCTATCGTAACCCCCCTATTGAAAACGACCACATCAAGAAAGCGTGGTTTAGTCATCCGATGCAGTTTTATCAGAACCAGTTAAACTTTGCTGTGTTTTGCGCATCGACTGGGTGTGGAGTGTCGTATGCTGATCATTTAAATCACCATGATCCTTTGGTGAGGTCAGTGTACAGATTTCATTTTTATTACACCTTCAGGCGTATTTTGACTGAACTGCAAGCGCCATTACCAAATGACAAACCATTTAATCCACTCAGCAACAGAATAGACATGAAGGCTTTTGAAAGGATCTGTAACGAATTCAATATTAACATCAAGACAGGCTTTAGACAAAAGTTGGATCATAATCATGGCCTAGGCGACCTTTATTTTCGGGGCACGCACAGAAAGTATAACTATGACTGGCATCCTCCTTTCAAATCTTTCTTTTTTGGCACAACTGTTGAGCCCGGGTCCCTACAGCAAGAGCATAAAACAGCATGGACAACATTTATCTTAGACACTTCTAAGGGCCTAACTAGAGCGGGAATAGAACGAATAAACGACTCTATTCGTACTTACGTTTGGTGTTTGCTAGGCTCGCAAGCACAGGCAAGATCGAGCATAACTGATCCTTCTACTGGCTTTGACGCACAAAAAACAATACTTAGCAAATTTAGAGGACGCCATTAATTCTACAGTTGATTTACCTTCAAGTAAATTTAAAGGTACCAACATGTTTTACAATACGCAAGATCGAAAGTAGACTTTGCTGTTGGGCACTGTTTTACTG
>CM031603.1:6358032-6359110 GCA_018398815.1 Conus ventricosus | reverse complement strand
GGGGCAAGTTTGAGGGTGGAAAGGAAGGGGGAGGGAAGAGCGGTCCTTGCTATCGTTTGTTGTTTCTTCTTATTTGTATCTATTTGCACTTTTGTGTAATGGGCACATATAACGAAAGCATTCCAATGATTGAGATTAACGATGCACACAAACATCATACAAAGTTATGAAAAACGTTACACACCTTCTATCCCAAATCCTTCAAACTGTGACATTGGAAGAAAGTAAATTATACAAATATATTTTCAGTGTCACATTGTTCTCATAAGGCGCTATGGTGGCGGACAACATTAAGCAAGAAAGGGAAGATAAAATACAGTACATAGTATCAACATAATAACGCACATCGTATAACCATTAACCCCCGGTTAGTTTGATGTATGGTGACCACTTTGTTTGGTTGCTCGCATATTCATCTTCGCTAGGACATGTAGTGGTCCATTTAATATCCATAGTCCAGCTCCTTCAAAAACATGTTACGATTTGGTTTTGTTTTGTTGATTCTTCATTTACAAATGAAATATTTGCGCATTAGACGTCTCCCACATCATCACTTTTTGTTTTCTCATCAACACCAAATAATCTAATCTCCTCATTAAGTCACAATCTTTCACAGTGTGAAGATTTAACTTTAGAACTCTTTCAAGTTCCTCCCAGGAAGCATTGTTAAACTCATATTCCCACAGGTAATGATTAATCGAATCTTTCTCTCTATTACAGAAATTACAGTGATCGCTGTCATTCACTTGCATACTTTTCAAAACAATGTTTTGCTTTGTTTTGTTTTTTAACCAGAATTCTATGGCATATTTTTTTAATGGAACCACTTCATTTGCATATTTCTTATTTGTGTTTCACTTCAGTTGTACGAGTTACAATTAATTGAAAAATAATAAAAAGCAAACAAACTAGAATAAATCCAGACTGATGGTTCACTCGTATTGAAGCCTTGAGACATCTGAGACAGTGAGGATATGTCTTGGGTCCGCATTCCCAAACACACACTCTCCTCTCCTCCTCCCTGTGTGCCTCTCAATTTCTCCCTTATCCGCTGTTCCTTTACTTTTTTCTAGACTCC
>CM031603.1:6340532-6353032 GCA_018398815.1 Conus ventricosus | reverse complement strand
TTGCCACTGGTGTATCTTTTCCTGTCAGAATGTTGTCCCTGTGTTCTTTGAAGCGATCATTGAGTGATCTGTATGTTTCTCCTACATACATCATGGCACACAAGGTACAGGTCAGGACATAGACAACATTTGAGTTTGGCATGTGAAATGGGATTTCACCTGAAACTTATGATCTGATGGGCCTTGGATAGTTGTTGCAGGGTTAATAAAAGTACAGGTTTTACATTTAGGTTTCTTGCAAGGGAAATTGCCAGTTTGAGCAGAAGGGTACGTAGAATGGAAGGCAGCATGCACAAGATGGTCACCAAGGCTTTTGTCCCTCTTGAAAGCCACAAGTGGAGGTTGGTTGAATGTATCTTTCAGTGTTGGATCGTTCCTAAGGATCGAGAAGTTGTGACACAGAATGTTTTTCCGGGTATGTTGTGTGGGTGATAGGTCAAAGTCAGTATGCATCGGTCCGTCTCTACAGCATCCGCTTCTTTGCTTTTGAGAGCTTGGCATCTCGGAATTGACTTGGCTCGTTCCAGGGCTGATTGTATCAAGGCTAAAGGGTAGCCTCTGGCAGTGAAAAAAGTAGCCATGGTTGTTGCCTCTTTCACAAAAGCCCTGTCTGAGCTACAGAGTCTGCGCAGCCTCAGGAACTGGGAAAAAGGGATGCTGTCTTTCGATGCAGGTGGGTGGCTGGATGAGAAGAGAAGGTACGAATGAGAATCTGTTGGTTTATAATGTACTGTAGTATGGAGGGATCGTGAGTCTTTCTGGATGTTGACAAGTATGTCGAGAAAAGCAAGGGACGAGTCAGAAATTTCATAGGTAAGCTTGAGGGATGGATGGAAGTTGTTCGCAAACTGAATGAAGTCAAGAAGTTCTTGCTTAGGGAGCGTGAATATGCCAAAGCAATCATCGATGAATCTTCTAAAGACTTCTGGTAGGTGTCCAGGAAATTGGGAGAAGATCTGGGATTCAACGTAGCCCATGAACAGGCAAGCATAGGATGGACCCATTCGTGTCCCCATTGCAACTCCCTTTGTCTGTTGATAAAATTCATCACCGAACTCAAAAGTGTTGAGGGTCAAGACAAGCTCTGTCAAGCGTAAAATAGTAGTTGTGTCAACTTTCAAGGAACTCTGGGTCATGAAGTGTTTCACAGCAGACAGCCCATCTTGATGCGGGATGTTAGTGTATAGTGAAGTAACATCCAGGTAAACAGAAAACGGTATTCAGTGTCTTGTGGGAAGACGTATTTGTTCAGGATCTGTAGAGCGTGATTGGTATCTTTCACATATGTTGGCAAGGATTGGACAAGAGGCTGAAACAACTGGTCAAGGAACTGGGAGACTTGAGCTGTAGGGCAGGAGCAGGCTGAGACAATAGGTCTGCCTGGGTTATCAGGTTTATGAATCTTTGGCAGTAGATAGAATTTAGATGTACGGGGTTCTTTAATGATAGCTCTTGTGGCTTCCGTGGGTAGAATGTCTTTGGAGACTAGTTCTTTGATAGTTTTCCTCACTAGTGCATTGTCTTGCTTAACTGTAGAGGTTTTAATGGGAATGTAGTTTGTTGGGTCACAGAGTTGACGTCTGGCTTCCTTTTCATAGAGGTCTTTATGCCAAACCACCACAGCTCCACCCTTGTCTGCTCGTTTTATAATAATGTCTGTTCTCTGTTTCAGTTCACTTAATGCTTGTTGTTCAGCCCGAGTAAGATTGGATCTTTTCATAGGAGATGGGTTCAGCTGGTTGATTTCTTGTTTGCTTTTTTCTATGTAGTAGTCCAGAGCAGGAAACTGTCCATCTTTAGGAGTCCAGTCACTCTGTTGACGAGGAAAAAACTTCCCTAGGTCATCTGGGTCAGTTTGGGTGGTGGATAGAGAGCAGTTATCGAAGTAGGCAGCAAGGCGAAGACGGCGAAAAAAGCGCTGACAGTCGTACAGCGTGTCGGTTCTATGAGTATGGGGTTGTAGTGGGACAAATTTCAGACCCTTAGATAGTAAATGTCGTTGGGCATCAGTAAGGGGTAGGCTGTCAGGGATTGTGACAACAAGGTTTTCTTCCACTGTAGTTGGTTTTCCTTTAAGAAAGTAAAAGGTTGTTTCTTGGGTGAAAGTTTCTCAAGCTTGGAAGATTTCGTTGTTTGAAGGGAGGTATGCAACTGACGGTTGGCGATCTGTGTAGTTTGAATAATCAGTAGGGAGGTGGGCTTGCTACACAGGTTATCAAGCTGATACCTCAGATGGCATTTAAGGCGATCCAGTTGTTGAAGTGATATGCTATAGTCATGCACTAAAGAAGTCATCAGCCTGAAACTGGTTGAGCGAAGGATGCACGTAATTCTTTGCTGGCGAGGAGTGGACTGGGGTGAAGAATGGAAGTTTAACCGGAGGCCTTTAGGAATCAGTTTCCGTCGCAAACAAGTTCTCAAGAACAACACATGGTTTGTGTATCTGGTCTTAGTTAAGGTGCACTTCAAGTACGAAACGGCAAGGGACTGGGGAATAGTGGGAAGGGTTCTAAAGGTGGATAGGGCACGGGCAAAAAAGGTGGATACATGATATAGAAATGTTATTTTGTTCGCTCGTTCGTTCATTCATCCGTTCGTTCGTCCGTTCGTTCTCTCTCTCTCTCTCTCTCTCTCTCTCTCTCTCTCTCTCTCTCTCTCTCTTTTCTCTCTCTCTCTCTCTCTCTCTCTCATGGATTAACTCTTACTACATCATAAAGGCAAAGTGATAATGAAGACAGAAAGGAAGAGAAAGAAAAAGGTGATGTTGAGGAGGGGTCGGGGTTAGACAGACAGACGGACAGACGGAAAGAGAGAGACAGAGAGAGAGAGAGAGAGAGAGAGAGAGAGAGAGAGAGAGAGAGAGAGAGAGAGAGAGGAGAAACATAGAGGGAGGACTCTCTCTCTCTGTCTCTCTCTCTCTCCTTCACACACACACACACACACACACACACACACACACACACACACACACACACACACACACACACACACACACACACACACACACACACACGCACACACACACATACACACCAAAACAAAGGACAAATACAGCACTATAGACATGATATAGAAATGATATTATGCATACGTTCACTAACATGACTTGGCTACAAAATTATGCACACAGTAAAATACCGCGCCGTGTACGGTGAAAATATGAAACATTTATGCATATTATGATTAGTTACTCTTTTTATTTACAGTTAATGTGTGTCTTCCCAGTGACGATTTTATGATGAATAGATTGCAGAGGTATTACCAATATATAAGCAACAAAGAGATGCTCAGAGCAAGGAAAACGCCAACCAAAGAAGGGTACAGATATAAAAGCATTTGTTCAAGTATTTTACGACAGCTAACATTAACATGTATGTAAGTGACGCCAGACAGATTTAGGCATGCACTTGCAGAATATTGACTTTCAGTTTTTCCATTCCTTACTAAATTTTATGGGGTTTTCATTTTCTTCTTCTTTTTTTTTCAGATAGCAATTAGTTCGGGTTTTTTCCCCCAGTTAGGCTGTATATCTCATTTCTAGATGTTTCTGAAAGTCACATGAATTTAGAACACGATTTTCCATCTTGCATAAATTTACCTTTTAGTAAGCAAGAACATAGCGTAGAAAAGGCTTTTTTTCACGTACGTCTCTACCCTTAGAAGTACAAAGTTACAATTTTTGTATTCAATCATTTTTCTAAGGATTTCCAACAACAAAAAAATCGCTCACAAGTTTCCAATCCCACAAAAAGTAGTAAGTGGAGCTTCTTGGGTTATTCACCTTGTACAGAGCACTGTATTCGTCAGACCCCTAACATTCAACACAATATTCGTGACAATAATTCTGTGGCTAACACTGGTTGGAACCATTTAGATTTAACATCTTTCATGTCATTGGTTTTAAACAACATCATAACTTGTTTGTCTAAGTCAGCAACGAGTTTCTTGATCCACTTCGAGCAACACCATGGATCACCCTTATTCCAAATTAAACAGTTATGACGCAGGAACTTTAAACGAGGCAAAGCATAATAAACAGTGAATAACGAACAAGTAGGTAGCTCTGACTCCCATGATGAAGTGAATGCACGCCCATAACCCCTACAAATGCTGCTCACGAGAGCATTCCCTGTGAGATCTAAGTGTGTGATTATTTCATCGTGGGAGCAAGCAAGATTGACCCTACTTGTTCGGTATTAACTGTTCACACATGATGTAGTTTTACACCTTTGTAGACACGAAGTACAATGTTCCATACATTTGGCATATTCATACAATAACTTATTGTTATCTTTCAGTCTCACGCCTGTTCTCGTGACAATGTGTCACCAGGAGAACCGGCCTTTGACAAACAAAAATTATGCCAACATATTGGTAACAAGTCTTTCATGTCTGACAGATATGTGCTTGACTAAATGCTTCACGTAGCATTTCTGCCTTTCTTCTGTTATTGACGTTTGATTATTTTGTCGCTTATTTCAGCGTTCTCGTTGTAGAAAACTGTTTCAGCAAATGGCTGGGCTGTAAATTCGGGTGTGATAGAATGGTAAAAAGTTTTAAACGCTTCAGATTTTGATGAAAGTAGCTGAGAATATTGTTTTCTGAATAAGAAAGATGTTTTAACACTCATTTTAGTTTTAAATGGTGGTATATCCGTTTTATGATGTCGAATATGTGTGTCCCATTTATGGAACGCTAGAACAGAATGGATGGGGGTTTTACTGCATATACAAATATATATTATTTTCAAATATGCTTTATGTTTAACCCCACTTGGCTTTTTCCAAGAAGCTAGGGCACGAAAAATTACATTTCACTTGTAAAATGAAAAAAAACAACTTTCTACTTTTAATGAAACGACAGGTGACATCACCCTTCTTCCGCATGATCGATGACGCAAATAGAATTACCTGAAAATATCAGCAAGCGCAGAGGGTTGTTCTTTTTTCTATGTCAGTGTACACGAGAAATTCTCGCTATCTGCCCCTGAACATAAAGGCATTTGAAACACCTGTTCATGGACTCTGTTGTGACACTTCAGGCGCAAGTGTTTGTTGTTCACACTCCAAAGACAGCATGGCAGTTACGTGAGCCAGGGAATAATCTTAGGATCAGCTCGGTGGAAGCAACTGCATCAAGTGCACGCTTGTCCAGAGGCTGAAAAATGATGCCGTCCAGGCACAGGAGCATCGGAACAGGATTGAGCATGATGAGTGACACCATGGCCACCGAAAACCGGAACAAGATTGCAAAGCATATAAACGTACTCCCAGTTTATCCTGAATACGCGTGAGATATTCCATAAAGAGGAAAAACTGTCTTGGGCTGGTGTAACCGTTAGTAATGGCTATTCTGGTACATATCGGCCATCATCTGTGACTTATAATGAACATACTTACAAATGTTCAGAAAAATCGGCCAAACACTTTCTGAGATTTTCCATAAAGAAGAAAACCATTATGAGCCGTTAGTAACGGCTATAACGGTAAACTGAAACGTCTGGCATCATCCGTGACCCATAATGAACATACCTGCTAATTTTCAGAAAGATCGGCCAAGTACTTTCAGCGATATTCCATAAAGAAGAAAAATCGTTATGGGCAGTTAAAGCCGTTAGTAACGGCTATAACGGTATGCTAAAACATCGGGTATCATCCGTGACCCATAATGAACATACCTACAATTTTTCAGAAAGATCGACAAAGTGCTTTCTGAGATATTCCATAAAAAAGAAAAACCGTTATGGGCCATTATAGTCGTTAGTAACGGCTATAACGATAAACTGAAACATCGGGCATCATCCGTAACCCATAGTGAACATACCTGCTAATTTTGACAAAGATCGGCCAAGTACTTTCTGAGATATTCCATGAAGAAGAAAAACCGTTACAGGCCGTTACAGCCATAACGGTAAACTAAAACATTGGGCATTATTCGTGACCCATAATGAACATACCTACACATTTTCAGAAAGATCGGCCAAGTACTTTCTGAGATATTCCATGAAGAAGAAAAACCGTTACAGGCCGTTACAGCCGTTAGTAACGGCTATAACGGTATGCTAAAAGATCGGGTATCATCCGTAACCCATAGTGAACATACCTGCTAATTTTGACAAAGATCGGCCAAGTACTTTCTGAGATATTCCATGAAGGAAAAAACCGTTGCAGGCCGTTACAGCCGTTAGTAACGGCTATAACGGTAAACTAAAACACCGAGCATCATCCGTGACCCATAATGAACATACCTGCTAATTTTGACAAAGATCGGCCAAGTACTTTCTGAGATATTCCATGAAGAAGAAAAACCGTTACAGGCCGTTACAGACATAACGGTAAACTAAAACATTGGGCATAATTCGTGACCCATAATGAACATACCTACAAATTTTCAGAAAGATCGGCCAAATACTTTCTGAGATATTCAATGAAGAAGAAAAGTCGTTACAGGCCGTTACAGCCGTTGGTAGCGGCTGTAACGGTAAACTAAAACATCGGGCATCATCCATGACCCACAATGAACATACCTACAAATTTTCAGAAAGATCGGCCTAGTAGTTTTGTCCGGAGCGAGTGGAACACATTTTGACCACGGACGGACACACACACACACACACACACACACACACACACACACACACACACACAAACACACACACACACACACACACACACACACACACACACACACAACACACACACACACACACCAACCTGTGCCTCACAAAACCTCTGGTTTTCATATGGCAATAAAATATGTTCTTCTTGTTCTTGTTCTTGTTCTTCACACACACACACACACACACCACACACACCACACACACACACCACACACACACACACACACCACACACAGCATTTCTTCGTTCCCATTCTGAAGTACTCCCTGTTCTATAAGAACTGGGAGTACAAAAACAGAACATCCAGATTTGCCTGGTTGGAATTTCCCGTACCATGCGTGCTGCATGGACCGGTCCAGAAGGTGAGTGAAGAGAGGCCATCAACACTGCTTTCTTAGGAACCACTCCGAGTTTCAATTTCAATTTCATCGAGGTGTCACCGCGTGCGAATGGTCCATATACGCTACAGCACATCTGCTATGTTTCGAGACCACACTCCGCACGATTTCAAGCTGACGAATAAATGAATTCGTGACTGAAACGAGAGAATTTGAGAAGAGGGTCTCATGGCTACGACTTACCAGATGTCTAACTGTGCTTTCGCCCAACGCGCTGGTCAGACTTTTGGGTACCTACCTAACATTGTCTGTGCCATTATTATCACTCCGAAACGTCCTATGTGTGTTTCAAAATGGAGTGACTGAGGTCGGAAAATGAAGCAAAATTTAGAAAGAGAGGGGTTAGGTACCGCCAAGGACATAGACAAACAAAGTACAGGACAAGACACAATGCATTTCGACCCCATGGGTCTTCTTCAGGCAAAAAACAAATAAGATTTAGGACAGTGAAAACGAAGAACGAAAACCACTTATTTTCTCATTTTCGACGCACGACCAAAATGGCCGCCGGACGGAAACGAGGCCACCCAGGAGAGGAACATGGAAGAGGAAATTAGTGAGGGGGGGGGGGGGGGGGGGGGAAGGAGGGAGTGTGAAACAATGGGGTTTGTAGCTTGTTTTGCAGAATAGTATGATACATTAGTGATGGTAGTGATTCTGGTGGATTGGTATTAGTGCTTAGTGGGGCAAAAAAAAGGAACAAATAAATTTTTCAAAATAAATGAATAGAAAATCAATTTTAAAAAAATAATAGTAATGATAACAGATTTGTAAGAAAAAGAAAAAAAAAGAATAAAAAGTTAAATAAAAAATAAACGCCTTTAATGGGTGGTGATGGTGATGATAGTAGTTATGTGTGGGTAGTGGGGGGTGTGGGTAATGCTAATAAAATGGATGTAGGAGAAAAATAATAAAATAAGATACAATTAAAAAAAATAAATGCAATAAAATGAAATAAGATAAATATATGAATAAATCTTAAAAGGTGCAATAAAGGTAAAAATAAAAATAAATAAAATAAATGGAGGGGGTGGTTGTAACTTCTGTATAAAGTGGGTAGTGGGGGGTATGTGGTGGTGGTGTGTGTGTGTGTGTTATGTGTGTGTGTTGGTGGAAGATATTGCCGACTGGTGTTGAAGTGGTGGGTATGTATTTTTGTGTTACTGTTGGATGTTGATGTCTTGCGGCTGTAGCGTACCAAGTTTGGCAATGAGATGGGACTCTTGTGCTGTACGTTCAAAGCTGTCACTCTGTGATGGCGTCCTAAGTGGTGGTCTTCTCAAGTTCATGGCTTGCCTTTAGTGAGAAGTCATTTGCTCTGTTGGCGCAGATCATATTTCTTAGAATGAATGAATCTTCTGTTTAATGTGTTTTCACCATAATAAGTCATATTACACGAACAAAAGGTAGGATAACCCCCCCCCACCCCCCCCCCCCCCCCCCCCCCCACCCAGAATAATATATACGCACACATACAAACACACCTACCAGTATATGTGCGAGTATACTACATTACATTAAGATATTAAACAATCGTAAAATTCAAAAGCAGATTATAGTAGAGGGTCAATGGGACTATTCAACATACTTCGTTCAATGCCATAAACTTTAAGTGATTGATTGTATAATACAGAATCAACAAACAGTCTTGTCTAAAATGCACTGCTTGTCAGCATATAACATATTCAGAATCTGGCAGTTGAAAATAACTAAGACAAGAACGCAATCATCCCAAGAGACATGAGTAGTTGTTGAGTGTCAGATAAAAGGAACGATCCTCCGGAAGCTCTATGGCCACGGGTTCCCCTCAGTTCCAAGCTGTCACACAGAGTTTGTATCCCGTGAACTCAAAGATCGGGTTCAAACTGAAGACAGTGGCTCAGAAGAGCACACAACATCCGAAGTTTAAGGCCAAACCTGACAGGTTTCCATTTAATAAGTTCTTTCGTGGCCCGCGGCAAGCATAATAGGCTACCATTGACTAATCAATACTGAAATCAGGTAAATGGAGAAAGCGGAATGATTCAGAACGTCTTGTTTAGCATGGTCATCGAGGTAAGGCTTTTGTCATCTTGTCTACCTGGGGCCAGAATAGCTCAGTGGTAGAGCGCCGAACTCGTAATCTTGGTGATCCTGGTTGTTCGGGTTCGAATCTCCGCCAGCCTGTTTCGGAACTCTCTGACACCATTTCCCATTCAGTCCTTCGAATGAGACTATAAACCGTGGTTCCGTTTGTGAACGCACACATAACATGTTGCACATACGTAAAACCCCATCACCAACTTTCGGAAGAGAAGGCCAGTTTGGTCATTTGTATGGATGACACGTTACACATAGCATGAACCTTCCCGAAGCTGGAGTATGGCAGCCTTAATGGCGGGATAAAAAAAACCGGTCATACACACGAAACTTTACTCCTTTGCTGGGTAGATGGGATTAATCCTTGCCTGTCTATACAAGGAGTGTCCGCAGGAAGCATCATCCTGCGTACGCGGAAAAAAGAATTGTCTACCTTGTGGATCTGTAAGCTGTCATAGAGGTTTAGACATTTCATTAGTTTACCAAACCAAACTGTCATGGCTGTAACGACAGCTTTTTTGTCACATCTTTATGCAAGGACAATACATTCTTCTTCTTGTGACAAGACGCAGTGCACCTAAATCCCAGTGTAACTCTAACTCTTTAGATCGAATTCTTGTGTAAAAGCCTTTTTAATAACAGTAATTAGCTTGATAATGTAGTCCGCTTTTGCCCAATTTACAAACGTTGTTATTCATTTTCTCACTCTCGCCAATCCATTTTCCTTTTGATTTATTACACACACACACACACACACACGCACGCACGCACGCACGCACGCTCTTTCATTCTCTTGTCTCGGATAGCCTCTAGTTCCTTTTTGTACTCCCAGTTCTTAAAGAACAGGGAGTACTTTAGAATGGGAACGAAGAAATGCTGTGTGTGTGTGTGTGTGTGTGTGTGTGTGTGTGTGTGTGTGTGTGTGTGTGTGTGTGTGTGTGTGTGTGTGTCTGTCTGTCTGTCTGTCTGTCTGTCTGTCTGTCTGTCTGTCCGTGGTCAAAATGTGTTCCACTCGCTCCAGACAAAACTACTGGGTCGATCTTTCTGAAAATTTGTAGGTATGTTCATTATGGGTCAAGGATGATGCCCGACGTTTTAGTTTACCGTTACAGCCGTTATAATGGCTGTAACGGCCTGTAACGCTTTTTCTTCTTTATGGAATATCTCAGAAAGTACTTGACCGATCTTTCTGAAAATTTGCAGGTATGTTCATTATGGGTCACGATTATGCCTGATGTTTTAGTTTGCCCCGTTATAGCCGTTACTAACGGCTGTAACGGCCTGTAACGGTTTTTCTTCTTTAATGGAATATCTCAGAAAGTACTTGGCCAATTTATAAGTGGTTTGGATGATCTTGTGACAAATCGGATCCTCTGTCCATATGTAAGTGATGTAATGCTGAAAATGGATTAAACAACCGTTTAAAAACCGCTATTCTGCCGTTATTTCTTACATATAGGTGGATTTTAATGAAATTTTGGTATATAGAAAGGTTATCACACACAAATGGCACTTCTATAATTATAGTGTTTCAAAATTTGACCGTTTTAAAAACCGTTATTCTTGACATATTGTCCGATTTGGATTAAATTTGATATGTACACAGGCTTTAGCCCAGTGAGGCCTAAAATACCGGTTTCAAAAGTGCATATCGGTTATATAACGTTTAAACCGTTTTTTGCCGTTATTTTTTTTATATTGGTGGGTTTTAATGAAATTTTGTATATAGAAAGGTTATCACACACAAATGGCACTTCCATGTAGTGTTTCAAAATCTGGCCATTAAAACCCGTTATTTGAATATTGTCCGATTTGGATGAAATTTGGTATGTACACAGGCTTTAGCCCGTGAGGACTGAAATACCGGTTTCAAAAGTGTATATCGGTTATATAACCGTTTAAACCGTTATTTTGCCGTTATTTTTATATTATTGGTGGATTTTAATGCAATTTTGTATATAGAAAGGTCATCACACACAAATGGCACTTCCATGCAGTGTTTCAAAATCTGACCGTTAAAAACGTTATTCTTGACACATTGTCCGATTTGGATGAAATTTGGTATGTACACAGGTTTTAGCCCAGTGAGGACTAAAATACCAGTTTCAAAAGTTGTACATCGGTTAAATAACCGTTTTTTAAAACCGTTATTTTGCCTTTATGTCTTATCTCACAAAGCACTTGGCCGATTTATAAGCGGTTTGGAAAACTGGGAGTACGTTTATATGCTTCGCATCTTGTTTTTCTCTTGAAAATGTCTCAAATCGCTTCCATTTTATCTTCAAAATTTTCAGTTCTCTCTCTCTCTCTCTCTCTCTCTCTCTCTCTCTCTCTCTCTCTCTCTCTCTCTCTCTCTCTCTCTCTCTCTCTCTCTCTGTCATTTTAAAGCGCCTTGCCAAAGATTCTAGGCGCTGACAATCTGCGTGTACACAACCGGCTGCCTACCTGGGTAGTGCCGATTTAAGAGCTGCTGTCGGCGCTTCATTCAGTCGTATCCGTGTCCTCCAGTCAATACCGTTCACCTGTTTTCCTTGTTTCCTTCATTCTTTCTATTTCTATACCTGCTATTAGTTGATTTTCTTTTGCTTTGTTTTTGTTGTTGTTGTTGTTGTTGTTTCATAGTGACATGTGCAATTGTCTTAGTTCGTATTTTCATTAAAAGAAAATACAAAATAGCTTGTCTGGTATGTTTTATTCTGTCTGTATATTTTCACTCCTGTGCATTTTTTCTGTGTCATAATGATCCACTACATTGTCGCTAATAACATTTTAAATTTGTGTGTGAAACAGTGACACTAATGAACGACGACTGCTTTGGAAACGTTGATTGTGATATATATGAAATAGTGCACATGTGAAGAAAAGAGAATGGGTGTGTAAAGTTGATATCAACAATGATAAACCTGATTAGTATTGTGTTTTGGCGAGATTCGTTAGTGATTGCAAAATGTTTATAAATAAAACAAAAAAACGAAAAATATAAGTTCTGAAAGGTTCTGCCACTAGATGTCACTGAAATGTTGGTGGAAGTGATTTCCACAATAAAGGACCAGAATGAAGAAAGTCTGTTTTAAATATGGGAGCCTAGAGTTTTCTTGGATCTCTACGATTTATGCCGAATGAGTAGACAGTGGGTCTAATTGAGATGCAGTTTTTGACATGCACATTACTTTATTGATGGCAAACATCTCCATTGATGGCAGAGGTTAAAGTCCATGACCTGATGGCCGACGGGGTCAGTGAATTGTTAGAGATCCGCCATCTCTGTACTTAGGCCCATAGCTCAAGGGTGAGCATAGGCCATCGACAACACTCCGCCATCGCACTCGGTTCTGGGCTGCTCGCTGAATGCCTGTCCAGTTGGTCCCCTGCCTCTTTACTCTGCCTCAGTGTCTCGCCTCCAG
>CM031603.1:6320532-6335532 GCA_018398815.1 Conus ventricosus | reverse complement strand
CAATGGAATATGTCAGGATGTAGCTGGAATATGTGCCAGGATGATAGCAAGGATATGTGCAGGAATGATAGCATGGAATATGTGCAGGATGATAGCATGGAATAGTGCAGGATGATAGCAAGGAATATGTGCAGGATGATAGCATGGATGTGTGCGGATGAGACATGGAATATGTGCAGGATGATAGCATGGAATATGTGCAGGATGATAGCATGGAATATGTGCAGGATGATAGCATGGAATGTGCAGGATGATAGCATGGATATTGTGCAGGATGAGAGCATGGATGTAAGCAGGATGAGAGCATGGAATGTTTCAGATTTTGGTAGACAGCCCATGAGGAGTGTCAGACTTTGTAGATGTGCTCCCCGTGGGTACCGGGAGGTCTTTTGTACAATAGTTTCCCTCCTTCTGGACATTATGTGCTAGTAATGTCCCTTTTCCTTTCGCTCTCAGTAATCCGTCTCCTCCTTTGCTGTACTGTCGTCTACTGTCTTTATGTACCATATTTTTATCTGTCTTTTCACAACTTCTTCCCACAATTTCTGCATTCAACGAAGTCGGAGCGAATGACTATACTCCCGAGTATCGTGTGAGTATCCCAACAGGGTTAAACGAGTTCACACGCTACCAGATACTGGAACGCTGGAGAGAAGAAGAAGAAGAAGAAGAAGAAGAGAAGAGAAGAAGAAGAAGAAGAGGGAAGAAGAAGAAGAAGAAGAAGAAGAAGAAGAAGAAGAAGAAGAAGAAGAAGAAGAGGAAGAAGAAGAAGAAGAAGAAGAAGAAGAAGAAGAGAAGGTAGATGTGCATGATGATGACATAGAATGTTTTCACACCTTGGTATATGTGCATGACGACGACATAGAATGTTTTCACACCTTGGTAGATGTGCAAGATGAGTATATGGAATGTGTTCACACCTTGGTAGATGTGCATAACGATGACATAGAATCTTTTCATGCCTTGGCAGTTGTACATAATGATGACATAGAATGCTTAGAATCTTTTCATGCCTTGGTAGATGTATATAATGATGACATAGAATGTTTTCACACCATAGTAGATGTGCATGACGATGATACAGAAAGTTTTCACACCTTGGTAGATGTGCATGATGATGACATAGAATGTTTCTAGACTTGGTAGATGTCATGATGATGACATAGAATGTTTTCAGCATTTAGATTGGCATGATGATGACATATGAATGTGTTCAACTTGGTAGATGTGGTGATGATGACATAGAATGTTTTCACCTTGGTAGATGTGCATGATGATGACATAGAATGTTTTCACACTTGGTAGATGTGCATGATGATGACATAGAATGTTTTCACACTTCGGTAGATGTGCATGATGATGACATAGAATGTTTTCACACTTGGTAGATGTGCAGATGATGACATAGAATGTTTTCACACTTCGGTAGATGTGCATGATGATGACATAGAATGTTTTCACACTTCGGTAGATGTGCATGATGATGACATAGAATGTTTTCACACCTTGGTAGATGTGCATGATGATGACATAGATGTTTTCAACTCGGTAGATGTGCATGGATGACATGAATGTTTCATACACGGTAGATGTGCATGATGATGACATAGAATGTTTTCACACCTTGGTAGATGTGCATGATGATGACATAGAATGTTTTCACACTTGTTGATGTGCATGACGATCACAGAATTTTTCACCTTGGTAGATGTGCATGATGATTGACATAGAATGTTTCTTCACCTTGGTAGATGTGCATGATATACATAGAATTTCTTCAGGCCTTGGTAAATGTGCATGATGTTGACATAGAATTTCTTCAGGCCTTGGTAAATGTGCATGATGTTGACATAGAATTTCTTCAGGCCTTGGTAAATGTGCATGATGTTGACATAGAATTTCTTCAGGCCTTGGTAAATGTGCATGATGTTGACATAGAATGTTTTCAGGCCTTGGTAAATGTGCAAGATGTTGACATAGAATGTTTTCAGGCCTTGGTAAATGTGCATGATGTTGACATAGAATGTTTTCAGGCCTTGGTAAATGTGCATGATGTTGACATAGATCTTTCACAGACCGTGCTTCCCTGACAAGTCCGATCCAGCGGAAGAAAGGCCTCGGAGCAGGCGATGTGAATGGTTGTCTTGAAGACGGGTTACAATGATCCCCAAATGCTGCTAGTGAAGAAGTCTATGTTTCTAATATATTTCTCTAATTTTTCATTCTCGTTTTCTTTCTTCTCCCATTTACATCACACACACACACACACACACACACACACACACACACACACACACACACACACACACACACACACACACACACACACCACACACACCACACACACACACACCCTTCCCCCATATTTTATAGCCAGCTCATTAATGCGATGATGGAGGAAATTGTTAGCCTGCACTTGTTTTTCCCCACTATCAAATTGTTCAACGTAGTAGGTAAATGGATAGATTGATAGATAGATAGATAGATAGATAGATAGATAGATAGATAGATAGATAGATAGATAGATAGATAGATAGATAGATAGATAGATAGATAGATAGATAGAAGACAGATATGCAGATAGACAGAAGACAGAATGACAGATGGATAGATAGATAGATAGATCAGACAGACAGACAGACAGACAGACTAGACTAGATAGATAGATAGATAGATAGATAGATAGATAGATAGATAGATAGATAGATAGATAGATAGATAGATAGATAGATAGATAGACCTTTGCACTTTTAGATTGTGTACACTTTGTGTTTTCTTCCCTCCCTTCCCACCTTCCTCCCCCCCCCCCCCACCTCCCCCCTTTTCTGGTTTCCTCTCTTTTCTGATCTCCTTTTCTCTTCACCCACTTTATCTATTTTTTGGCGATTGCATTTTTTGTTTTTGTTGTAAATAACATGGATAGTTTGTCGTCGCAATGTAAGTTGTAATTTAAAATTCGTCGCATCGCTGTACTTCTTCGCTTTTGTTTATGGCCCTGGAGGGCAAGGTTTGGGGAAAGGTCTATACCTGTGCTTATTCTTTTCACTCAGTAAATAAGATTTGTTCATTCTCTCTCTGTCTCTCTCTCTCTCTGTGTTTGTGTCTGTCTCCCTGTCTCTGTCTCTCTCTGTCTGTCTCTGTCTCTCTCTGTCCGTCTCTCTCTCTCTCTCTCTCTCTCCTCTCTCTCTCTGTCACGCACACACACACACACACACACACACACACACACACACACACACACACACACACACACACACACACACACACACACACACACACACACACACTTTCTCTCCACCTCCTCCTCAAACTATTATGACATTATCCCCAAACTATCATGGCATTATTGTAATGTTATTGTTTCCACCTCCTCTTTCTCCTCCTCAAACTATTATGACATTGTTGTATATGTTATTGTTTAAGTTCTCCTTAATCAGGAGTTGTACTGTCTTCACCTGTCAGCGGAACAGCAGCGAGTGAGGCTGCGGGATGCACATGGCAGTTGCTGGTACATAAATGGGAACGCTCCCGTGGAGGTTCTGTCGTGTCACTTCCAACAGTCATTATACAATGGCATCTGCCAGAGAGCAATTATGTCCCCTGAATTCTTAATGGAATGCTCTGTGCGTGCCTGCACCCTATGTGAACACAGCGCAGGCTTCCAAGGGTGGTGCAGGATTGCTCCCTGGTTTGTTCGGCAGTTGAGGGCAGTACTTTTCTGGTTTCCATTTGCACTCTCGGGTGTATATTTGTCTTGGGTCCTTTCATTCGTGACCTCCTGAGAGAACACTGACTAAGCTATTTTATCGAGGATTTCATTCTGTTAGAGCTGACAGAGAAAATGCCTATAGGTGTGCTACACGTTAAAGTCAAACCAGGAGAAGAAAGGCGAAGACTCAGCAGAAATGACAGAGAAGAGAGAGAGAGAGAGAGAGAGAGAGAGAGAGAGAGAGAGAGAGAGAGAGAGAGAGAGAGAGAGAGGAGAGAGAGAGAGAAGGAGAGAGAGAGAGAGAGAGAGACAGAGAGAGACAGAGAGAGATACTGAGAATGAGAGCTATAATGTACGCATGGAAGTGAGAGTTGTTCCCCGTGCCGGAACAACATCAAAAGCCGATGCAAGAGGATACTGCTGGCCTGGTACCGTACGAAACAGCAAAATCATATTACTGCGCATGCTCCCTCTTCCTCTTCCGCCTCCTCCTCCTCGTTCGTCTCTCTCTCTCTCTCTCTCTCTCTCTCTCTCTCTCTCTCTCTCTCTCTCTCTCTCTCTCTCTCTGTCTCTCTCTCTGTCTCTTCTCTCTTCTCTCTCTCTCTCTCTCTCTTCTCTCTGTGTCTCTGTCTCTCTCTCTCTCTCTCTCTCTCTCTCTCTCTTGTCTCGTCTCGTCTCTCTCTCTCTCTCTCTCTCTCTCTCTCTCTCATCTCTTTACTTGATCCTGCTGTTCAGCTGCTGCTCATTTCCTGGTTTTCTCGTCTTCACATCCTCTACATTGTTGTTTTCTTCTTCCCTTTTGGTTTCCCTCTAATCCCCACCCCCCCCCCCCCCCACAACATTCTCGTCCACACACCTTCTCTCCCTTTTTCACTGTCCTTTCCCTTTCTGCTTTACCAGTGCTTTCCTCTTCTTTATATTACTCTTTCATCATCCCCATTTCCCCATATCTGTCTGTCTGTCCGTCTGTCTGTCTCTGTCTCTTGTTGTCTCTCTGTCTCTGTCTCTCCATCTCTCTCTCTCATTGTCTTTCTGTCTCTCCATCTCTCTCTCTCTGTCTCTCTCTCTCTCTCTCTCGCTCTCTCTCTCTCTCTCTCTCTCTCTCTCTCTCTCTCTCTCTCTCTCTCTCTCTGCTTGTGTGTGTTGTGTGTGTGTGTGTTGTGTGTGAGTGTGTGTGATGTGTGTGTGTGTGTGTGGTGGTGTGTGTGTGATGTGTGTGTGTGTGTGTGTGTGTGTAGTGTGTGTGTGTGTGTTGTGTGTGTGTGTGTGTGTGTGTGTGTGTGTGTGTGTGTGTGAATGAGGTTTTTTTATGATTCATGAGTATTTTCAACCTAAGTGTCCCTTTGCGCGACTGGACTATCACAACATCACCTTACCTTACCTTACCTTACCTTACCTTACCCTATCTTACTACCCTTATCTTACCTTACCCTATCCCTCTTCCTTCTTCTTCTTCTTTTCTGCATTCTCTGTTTCTTGTCTTCTTCTCCAGACGTGATTGTCATGAGTGGTGAGCGGTCATGGTTTCGTTTGCTTGTTTGTTTGTTTGTTTTTTTATTGTTTGTTTGTTTGTTGTCTTTTTTGTTGTTGTTTTGTTTTGTTGTTTTATTTTCATCTGACTTGTTACGCAGTGCATTCCTGGTTCTACACTACCAGTTGGGATATCAATTATATCATCGACTTCTTCCAAATTCTGTGCTTGGCGATTTTTCTTCTTTTTTTTCCGCCATTCTGTGCTTCCGCCATTTTTTTTTCCTTTCTTTACTCTCGTCCATAGTTTGTTTTGGGTTTGGTTGGTTGCTTGGTTGGTTAGTTGGTTAGTTGGTTGGTTGCTTGGTTCTTGTTTGTCTGTTTCTTTTTCGCCTCTTTGACTTATTCACCGATCTTGGCTCGTAAAAGTCATGACACTATTTCTCTTGTTTCAGTTCATGACATGCTGTCCACTCATCTTTGATCTGGTGGCTATAGGAGCTTGGTCTGTAGCGACTGACCATCTGCGCATTAGCTGTCCGCTTTGACACTGTGATTCTCTTCATTGTTTGTTTAATCTTGAAAACAGCCCCGGATGATAAATCAAGCGGAACTGCTAACGCCCTAGCACTGCTTAGCTAATTTCGTATGCTTGAAGAATAGTAATAGCTTAATTAGTGCATTATGAATTGTTCTGCATTATTATTTATTGTTGTTCTGTGTGTGTGTGTGTGTGTGTGTGTGTGTGTGTGTGCGTGCGTGCGTGCGTGCGTGCGTGCGTGCGTGCGTGCGGTGCGTGGTTGTTTGTGTGTGTGTGTGTGTGTGTGTGTGTGTGTGTGTGTGTGTGTGTGTGTGTGTGTGTGTGTGTTTTAAATTTCAAACACAGGTCTCTTCTGTTGTATGTGTTGACAGCTAGCTCTAAAATGGCCCTGTGTCAACGGATGGGCTGAAAACGTAGACTGAAACCTTGTCCTAAAAAGGGGGGGGGGGGGTGGAATTGCATTGTGAAGCTCTGTCCCACGGGTTGTGGACATGCAGTGAATGGAGAGAATGCAGTAGTGGTAAAAACGCAGCTGGAAACCTTGTCCTACTAGCAGCCAGGCAGCCTGAAGCCTGGAAGCACAGTGTGCCGTCCTGTCCTGCAGAATGTGCACGTGCAGTCTGACACTGTGTCCTACAAGTGTTAGAATCGCACTGTGAAATGTTGTCCCCACAGTCAGTGAAAATGCAGTCTAAACCTTTGCCCTACTGGTGATGGAATCGCAGCATGCAATCTTGTCCGACGGGTGGTGGAAATGCAGCGTGAAATTTGGTCCTACTGATGGTAAAAAATGCCTTCTGAAACCTTGTCATACAGGTGGTGAAATTGTACTGTAAAATCTTGTTCTGCAGGATAAAAATGCAGTTTGAGACTTTATTTTTCCAACCGGTCCTAAAGGTGGTGGAAAGGCAGTCTGAAATCTTATTCTATAGGTGGCAGAAGTGTAGTTTGAGACTTTGTCCTGCAGGTGGGAGAAAATGCAGTGTGAAATCTTGTCCTACATACGATGGAAATTACAATGAATCTTTGTCCTATAGATGGTGGAAATGCAGTGTGAATTCTTGTCCCATGCGTGGTGGAAATGCAGTGTGATTCCTTGTCCCACAGGTCTTGATTAATGCAGTGTGAAATCTTGTCCTACATCCAATGGAAATTACAGTTAAACTTTGTCCTACAGACAGTGGAAATGCAGTGCGAAACCTTGTCCCACAGCTGTTGAATAATGCAGCGTGAAACTTTGTCCCACAGGTGTTGAAGAATAAAGCGGGAAATCTTGTCCCACAGGTATTGAATAATGCAGTGTGAAACATTGTCCCACAGGTGTTGAATAATGCAGTGTGAAACCTTGTCCCACAGGTATTGAATAATGCAGTGTGAAATCTTGTCGCACAGGTGTTGACTAATGCAGCGTGAAACCTTGTCCCACAGGTGTTGAATAATGCAGTGTGAAACCTTGTCCCACAGGTGTTGACTAATGCAGCTTGAAATCTTGCCCCACAGGTCTTGAATAATGCAGTGTGAAACATTGTCCTACTGGTGGTGGGAAATGTAATCTCAATGGAAACCATAAACCTAGGTCGACAGAAAGGACGGAACTATTCTTTAAGTCTGAACTAAAACTTCCAAATTAAGTTTAAAAAACAAAAAAAAACGTATTAACGTATCAGTGACGAAAGCAATGAAAACTTTGACTTCCCCGGAACTTGAGGGTCATTCTCCTTGGGGAATGGACCCCAAACGTCTGCTGCATTTAGCGGACACCCTTGGGCGATCGAGATTGACCTACGGTCAAGAAAGTTTTCTTTGTGCTCCGGCATATTATCAAAAGAGACTCCTAATTACTAACCACAAAGCTTGGACAGTGGTCATGGGGGTACCTGCAGGTTCCAGATCTGAACCTTATAAACTTGCAGGTCTTTTTTCACTAGAGAAATTACAACAACAACAAAAGTTACTTTGAATATATACATAAAGCGTACAACGTGGGAGACTTTGAGGAATCAAATATTCGATCTGAAGCTGATTTTCTGAAAATACACAGAGAATTCAAATTTGCATCTCTTTTTATATGCATTTGAGGTTGTTGTTGTTGTTTTTTAACTGTATCAAACAATAATCAAGAAGATGTAGCATCTCCTGCACATGCACCTCTTCACTGTCCCTGAGACTTTACAAGTTTAAATGTCAATATTTTTACGCTTAAAACTAGAAAAGTAGTTTGTTCGCGTGTATTAGCAGCCTCAGTCAGAACTAAATTGGAAGAAAAATCTGATTATCATTTGAAAGTTTACGCTGATGGTTCAGTTGTGGATCTTGGTGGTGCTGGCTCTGATTTTAAAACATATTACTCAGAAAAGAGATACTCATTTTAATATTACTCAGGAAAGGGATGTTCATTTTGATATTACTCAAGAAAGAGGTATTCATTTTAATATTACTCAGGAGAGGGATATTCATTTTTATATTAGTCAAGAAAGAAGTATTCATTTTAATATTACTCAGGAGAGGGATATTCATTTTAATATTACTCAGAAAAAGGGACATTCATTTACAAAGCTGAACTATTCTAATGACATTAAATCATCCAGTTCTCTTACCAGTGACAATCTTTGTTTTGTGTCGGTTTTCGGTTAGTTCCAGAAAGTGTGCTTCTTTCTGAGAAAATCAGACGGAAGCTCATTTTATTTATCAAGCATCTAATACACCGTCTTTATGTGAAGGCACAAATGTTGATTTTTGCTTGATACCATTCCACACTAATTTTGTTTAAATGATGAAATTGACGGAGTAGCAAAAGAGGAGCAAAGAAAATTTTAAGTAGTTTAAGAATCAATTTTATTGTCCATTGTAAAAGAACGAGCTACCTGCCTTGATCGTCAAAACCTCATTAGAGGACTCAATCAGACTTGGTTTTGGTCTGCATACCTATTTCGGTTTTGACTTTCAGACTCTTATGTAATTTAATATGGACTAAATATTCACCGAAATATGAAATGTATATGCCATGATGATGTTATTGTTTAACATATAATTTTTAACAGTTTTAATGAGGTCTGTCTCACAAGAAGTCATGCCAGCTACAGATGTTAGGAACGTAGATGTTTTTACTAATTGGATTGGTTATCAGTTGATCCTCTTATCAAATTAATGACTAACCTTTTGCAAAGTCCATTAAATGATATTCATTAATCGTACTTTAGATATTTCATGTGTTCACCTTTCATCCGTCCCATTATCTATCTCTTTTTTTTTCTCATACGCACACTGTCCAACTATTCTTCTCTTCTTGTTCCCCCTCTTTTTCCCTCTTTTCCTTTAAAAAAATGACATTATAGCATTGTGAAAAAATATCTTAGTTGATATGTATACGTGTGGCGGGACGTTACACAAATCCTTCATAAATCCCGTGTGCGGCATGCATTGCAGCCAGTGGCAGCAAAAACGTGGCTACGAGAACTGACTCATCATGAGACGGGAAAGCAGTATGGCGACGGGCTGTGGCAAGGGTGATAATCCTGAATTATGTCACACAGATTATGAATGATGATTAGGTTATACAAAACAGAACATTAATAATACAATACAATGCACAATACGGTACAATCCAAGATCATGCACTTTAAAACAATAGTACAGAGACACTACGGGCAATACAATACAAAGCAATGCAATACAAAACAATGGAATATTACCCAATGTAAACCAATACAACACAAGACAAAGCAATACGATGCAATACAATAAAAAAGCAATGCAATACAAAACAATGGAATATTGCCCAATGTAAACCAATACAACACAAGACAAAACAATACAATGCAATGCAATACAAAGCAATGCAATACAAAACAATAGAATATTACCAAATGTAAACCAATACAACACAAAACAAAGCAGTACGATGCAATGCAATACAAAGCAATGTAATACAAAACAATGGAATATTACTCAATGTAAACCAACACAACACAAGACAAAGCAATACGATGCAATGCAATACAAAGCAATGCAATACAAAACAATAGAATATTACTCATTGTAAACCAATACAACACAAGACAAAGCAATACGATGCAATGCAATACAAAGCAATGCAATACAAAACAATGGAATATTACTCAATTCAAACCAATTCTACACAAGACAAAGCAATACGATGCAATGCAATACAAAGCAATGCAATACAAAACAATGGAATATTACTCAAAATAAACCAATACAACACATGACAAAGCAATTCGATGCAATGCAATACAAAGCAATGCAATACAAAACGATAGAATAGTACTCAATGTAAACCAGTACAACACAAGACAAAGCAATACGATGCAATGCAATACAAAGCAATGCAATACAAAACGATGGAATATTACTCAATGTAAACCAATACAACACAAGACAAAGCAATACGATGCAATACAATACAAAACAATACAGTACAAGACAAGAAATACATTATAATATATACCAACCGATGCCACACACTACAGTTGAAAGCTATGCAATGCCGTACAATACACTACAAAGGGACACAATAAAAAGCAATGTATCCCCAACAGGCTGCAACACAATACAATACGAAACAAAGCAATACGAAAATATACAGTACAAAGCCATTCAATTCAATACACAATACAATTCGAGGCAATCGTGCGCAACAATGCAATGTAATACAATACAAACAGTACAATACAATGCAATAGAATACAATACCATACAGCATTGATCCAGTATTATCATCGTTATTGAGAGTAACTGTATACAGCCTATCCTCAGTTAGAGACAAAGCTCTATACGCTTTAGAATTCACGCTTTCGTTTACATGACCGGCTGTCTAAATGGCGCTACCTTCAGTCACTTCCTGAGAAATTCAGTCGAATATCATCAACCTGTTTGTCACTTATCCTTTCGATTTTTTTTTTCTTCAGAAGATGCATGCTATTTATATACATGTCATCCAAACCAACAGCCAAACTGGCCTTCTCTTCCAAAAGTGGGTGATAGGATTCTGCATGTGTACAAAATGTTACGCGTGCGTTCACGCGTGCGTTCACGCGTGCGTTCACGCTTCATAGTTTCATTAGAAGTACATTTTAGGAAATGGAGTCGGTTTGCTTCATAGATTCATTAGAAGTACATTTCAGGAAACGGAGTCGGCAGCAATGTTGATTCCGAGACGGAAATCCCCCCTCCATCTCCCCTTCCCTTCCCCACCCTTCCCTGCCCCTGTGTTGAGACAACCGGCCGTAATTTCGAATGTGCAACCCAAAGATCATCAGATTAGGAGTCTGGCGCTCTACCGAATGAGCTATCGCGGCCCCCATAATTCATAGAACCAAACCCAGTGAAAATCATGATTTTGACATTGAAACAAAAATTCTGTCCACATACATTTCATTGATAAAGTTAAGTGGAAAAAAAATTATCGTAACGTGGTTGCTATTTTCATTGTAATATAATTGCGACTTATTAGCAAGGATAAGTCTTAATCATCATCATCATCATCATCATCATCATCATCATCATCATCATCATCATCATCTCTTCTTCTTCTTCTTCTTCTTCTACTTCTTCTTCTTCTTCGTCGTCTTCGTCGTTCGTCGTCGTCGTCGTCGTCGTCGTCGTCGTCGTCGTCGTCGTCGTCGTCGTCGTCGTCGTGGTTGTCGTGGTCGCATTGGTCATGCAGCGTAGAACAATTAAGCAAATATATGTGCTTGGACATTGTGTGCATGTGTAACTGTGCATGTGTGTCATGCGTGCGTTTGTCATTCTGTGTGTATGCGTGTGTGTATATGAGCGTATATGGTGTGCGTGTATGTGTGTGTGTGTGTGAGCGCGCGCGCGCGCGTGTTTGTGTGTGTGTGTGTGTGTGTGTGTGTGTGTGTGTGTGTGTGTGTGTGTGTGTGTGTGTGTGTGTATGTGTGTGTGTTGTGTGTGTGTGTGTTTTGTGTGTGTGTGTGTGTGTGTGTGTGTGTGTGTGTGTGTGTTCGTGTGTACGCGTGCGTGTGCGCGCGCGCGAAACGTATGTGTGTGTATGTGTGTGTGTAAGTGTGCGGGCGTGGGTGTGTATGTGTGTCTGTGCATGTGCGTTCGTGCGTGCGTCCGTGCGTGCGTGTGTGCGTGATTGCTTTTGCATAACTTCTTTTTGACATGTTGTCATTTACAGTGCTGAACAACAAAAGACTCCCTCTAAAATAGAATGGGAAATCTTCAGTCTGCATCAACTGATTCACTCAGACTGGCCATTCGGCCTACAAATCGTTACAGATAATCAACGCTGTTGAATGGAAACCTCACTTCTAAGCATTCAGTACCTCATTCTGTAAATGTTGCCGACTGTAACCTTGCAATGGAAAAAAAATAAAATAGAAGGAAAAACTGGATCACAAAACCGTTTGGTTGACCCTTTTCCTTTTTATTCAGTCCAATATTTCGGCCCCAAAAGAGGCTTCTTCTGGCACAGGAGAGCTGCAGAACTATATGCACCACGTTATCCTAAAGGCCTGTCGCACAGAAAAAAAACCCAGATGAAATGCGCATATCCCACTTACAAATTTTTGGCAGATTTTCTGGTACGCGCTGATACGTGGAAAAAATGAGAAATTTTTGGGGTCTTTGCGTCAAATTTTGACAGATGTATCACGAATAAAACCCTGATAAAGCACTGACAAATCACGACTGAAAGACGGACGCTCCACGTATATCAGCGAATACCGCCCAAATGTCCAATTTAACGATTGTCGCTAATAAAGTCACACTTTCCTATAATGGAAACAGATATTTTTAATTTCTACATTACTATCAAAAATTTGCATTGCGATGTATGTGAAATAAACAGACAAAACTTTTAACATATTAACATACAATTACTTTCATTTCAAAATATCAACATGACACCAGCAACACACACTTGTAGAGAGCAGATCAGTCCTCAGTACTGTCACTTGCAGTCTCATGAGTAATCCGGAGTAATCCTGATACAGTCTAGGGGTGGTCGATCATCCTGTCCTGCCATGGAACGGATCCTGCTGGTGAGTTCCACCAGTGCTTGATGGATTCCTCTGCATCTTTCCCTCCCTGGAGGTTCTGTTGGGGGCTTGGACTTGATGATATGAGTGTCCAAGAGGTTCCGTTCCTGACGCCATCCCCCAGGCGCATGTTTCCATCTGCACCTGGACGGTCGATGAGCCTGTTCTGTAGAACGGGGGTGGTAGCGGGTCCTCATGAGGTTGTGAAGGAGCACACACGCCTTCACAATCAGCCGAACAGTGTCTGCATGCTGGCCATGGTGGTGAGAAGAACCTGGAAGCGGTTGGCAAGGATGCCAAACGCATTCTCAACCACTCTCCTGGCCTGGACAGTCTGTAATTGAAGATTCTCTCGTGCCTGGTCAGATTCCTGCTACTATAGGGCTTCATGAGGTAGGTCCTGAGTGCAAAAGCATCATCTCCTACAATAAAGTAGGGTACATCTTGGGTGTCGTTGGGGAGTGGATCCGGACGTGGCCACCTACGATGTCGTCATGCTCCAGCCCAGCTCGCAGCTCACTGTTGTTGTAGATGTGAGCATCTGACGAGGATCCTTTTCCTGAACAATCAGTCAGATGAACTTGTAGTCCGATGAGACCATGGCGAAGAGTATGATGCTGAAGAACCCTTATAGTTGTAGTACTCTGAGCCAGAATCAGGGGGAGCTTTGCAGGCCACATGTTTGCCATCGATGGACCCGACGGTGTGGGGGAACTGCCAGCGCTCGTACCAATCGTCAGCCAGTCTTCGCCATCCTTGCTCAGTGCTGGGAGGGGTCAGCTGTTCATCTATGTACTCCTCTACGATGGCTTCGCACTCCTCTCTGACCACCAAACTGATGGTGTTGTGGGGCACCCCCCATGCATATTGCATGTCACTGTACCTGGCCCCAGATGCTAGGTGGCGTAGGGTCAGTGCCACCTTGAGGCCAGGTCGAGGGGTGCTCTCCAGTTGGTGGTCTTCTTGGTGAGTAGGGGGGTCAGCCTCTGGACTATCTCGTCATACATGGCCCGGAGGCATTCTCATGAAGTTATGGAATGAGCTTGGGTCTTCATTCCTCAGTTCCACCATAAGTCTGTCATACAGGCTTTGCCATTCTTCTACCAATCCATGGCCGGACCCACACTCTCCTATTCTCTTCTCTCCTCCTTCTGCGCCTGCGATTCAGGATGGCATGGAGCTGGATCAATTGGTTGTCATGCTGCTGGAGGAGGAACACTGCCACATCTGGCCGTTGGGGGTTCATGTGATGACTTCTAGGGTTGTTCAAGGGGGTCTGATTGAAGGATCCTAGATGTGTTCTCCTCGGCAGCTCGGCACAGATGAGGTTTGAGAGGAAACATCGGCCAATTTTAGCCCTCCGACCCTACGCCACATGTACGCCATTCATCCTGCAATCTTGCGCCATGCATTCGTGTTTTATCAGTCTATCATTAGTATTTCATACGTCTATACGTGTATTATAACGTGATATGTCGCTCAATTCGTGGTATATAAGTGATACTTCTGTGTTTTTCGCGTGGAACTTTCGTGAAACTTACGCGGATTTGCGCAAATTTGTCTAAAAACACGCATAAGCACCGATGCAACACGGCAGAAAGGCGCACTCGACGCAATTATTGCGTATGGAAGGCGTATTTCTCACGGTAACATCTCGTATAGTCCCGTAAATTCAGAAAATCTTTGCGCGCCAGTTATTTTGAACAGTCCAAAAGGATGTGGCGCGTATGGATTGGGTTGGCGCACGGTGGCCGTTAGAAAACCGTATGAAACACCCATGATTTGTGCATAACGCTGATGCTCCACGTTTCACCACGTATCGGGAAAATTTTATACGCGATGTTTGCGTATTTGCAGTGTGACAGGCCTATAATACACACAACCACACACACCACACACACAACACACACACACACACACACACACACACATTATATTATATATATAGGAGAGAGAGAGTAGAGAGAGAGAGAGAGAGAGAGGAGAGAGAGAGAGAGAGAGGAGAGAGAGAGAGAGATCTCCATATTATATAAATGGAGAGGAGAGAGAGAGAGAGAGAGAGAGAGGAGAGAGAGAGAGAGAGAGAGAGAGAGAGAGAGAGAGAGAGAGGTGGGGGAAGATCCAACAACAGCCGTAGTTCCAGATCACAAAACGTCTCAAACCATTTTTAGTGAAGTAAAAAGAACAAACTAAGAAATTTAAAAAAAAACACAATAAACAAGCAAACAAACAAAAACCACCTATCCTTATAA
>CM031603.1:6316269-6320432 GCA_018398815.1 Conus ventricosus | reverse complement strand
TTTGGCCAGACCATTCTGAATTTGCTCTCGGTAATGAAGAGGTCCCTTTTTCAAACAAATTTAAATGGAAAAAAAACAGATATAAACCCATACACTGATTTTGTAATACAAACTAAAGCACCAAATACACTTTATACGTTACGAATCTCTGATCTCAAGCCTGTCGTTGGTTGGGTTTACATTTCCACTTTGTTGATTCCAGAGCAATTTGTGCGCGGTTAAAACGAATTTCATGTTCATCCATTCTGGTCAGTTTTTGTCAGTATTGAATAAAGAGAGAGAGAGAGACAGACAGACAGCCCTTTTGCGTGTTTTACATCACCCGTGCCCAGCGGGTGTGGTGGTTGTGGGGGTTTGGTGGTGGTGGTGGTGGTGGTGGTGGTGTGGGGGGGGTGTGTGGGTGTGTGTGGTGTGTGGTGTGTGTGGTGTGGGGTGTTGTGGCTCGCCCCGGTGGGTGGTGGTGTGTGCGTTTGTAGGATCCCTTTGCGTGCTTGGTGGGGTGCGTGGGTTGGGGGTTTTGTGTTTGTGTGTTGTGTGGGTGTTTGTGTGTGTGTGTGTGTGGTGTGTGTGGTGTGTGGGGGTGTTGTGTTTTGGTGTGCAAAATGATCGGGGCCCGTGTTTTTGGGTATATGTGTTTTTTTTCTTCCGTGTGTTGTGTTTTGGTTTGTGGTGTGTGTTTGTTGTGGGTGTGTGTGTGTGTGTGTGGTGTGTGTGTGGGTGGTTTTTGTGGGTGTGCCTGGGGCGTTTTGCGTGTTGTACTTTCCCTCAAATTTCCCTTTTTCCCGACTAAATCGATGCCTGATGAATATAGCTTTCCCTTTTATCAAAACCCCACATTTTATTCTTGTCGATTCATATTAAGCCCTAAAAAGGAGACCCCCTTTTGAAATAATTCACAATCAAAGTCTTTTACACGGGGTAAAACCTTTTCGTATGGAATTCCCCCCCCCCCCTTTTCTCTCTTCCCCTTCTTTTCTCTCTCTCTCTCTTCTTTTCATGCGCGCGCGCGCCGTTGTGTGTGTGTGGGGTGGGGTGTGTGGTGTGGTGAAAAGGAAAAAGAGAGAGAGAGAGTGGGGTTTGTGTGTGTGTGGTGTGTGTGTGTGTGGTGTGGTGGTGTTTTGGTTGTGTGTGTTGTTGTTTGTTGTGTGTTTAAAATTTTTTTATGTGTATTTTTTTTGGCCCTTATTTTTTTTTTAACGTCTTAACCCTAAATCCCCCCAAAGGGACGTAAAAAAGAAAAAAGGGTGAAAAAAAAACAAGGAAACGAAAACTGAATAATTTCGAAGAGTAAGGCAAATAATAAAGGCCCAAGGTCACCATGACCCAGCTAAAATTTTTTTCTCTTTTCTCCCCCCCCCCCCCCCCCCCCTTCGTCTTCCCCCTTTTTCTCTTCTTCATCATCCTCCCCTTTTAAATTTTCCCTTTTTTCCATTTGTCTTCTTTTGGGACTTTTCTTTGTCGTCTTCTGGTTTTTTCCCCACGTCGATGTCTGTATCTTTCTTTTTTTCTGTGTCTTTTTTTCTTTTTCTCTAAATTTCCCTTTCTCCCCCCTCTTTTTTCTTCTGTCCATGAAAATATCTTCCTCCACCCTTCCTCTTGGCTTCCGTTCTGCCCTGTCTGTTGTCTGTCCTGTCGGGTCGTAGTCTTCTCTCCCCTCTGAATAATATATATATATATAATATAATATTATTTATATTAATATATATAAAATTTTAATTTATATATATATATTTATATATTTATATATAAAAAGTTAGACCCCAAAACCCCACTCAAAATTTAAAAAAATGCTCAACCAAGCGGGGAGGACAAAACCTTTTTAAAAAAAGGGTTTTTAAAAATGGAAAAAGTAAAAACGAAAAAATTTAATAATCTGTTGTGTGGGTTGTGTGTGTGCGTGCACGTGCGCCCCCCGTGTGTGTGGGGTGTGTGTTGGGTGTGTGGGGGTGTGGGTTGAATATAAAAAAAAAAGAAAAAACAAGTCTAAAAATGAAAGAAATTTAAGAGGGAGAATGGCCGTGTCTTATTCAACGAGCTATGCTGAATCTGAAAAAGTTGACTTTTTTTTTTTTCTCCCTTTTTTGATTTTGAAATGCGGGAAAGAAATTCCATCGGGTTTTTGGTCGGGGTTTTAACCGCCTCCATATTGGTATCCAACGTCGAGAAAGAATATCCCCACGTTTACTTGTGTTGTGTGTGTGTGTGTGTGTGTGTGTGTGTGTGTTTGTGTGGGGTTGGTGGTGTGTTGTGTGTGTGGGTTTTTTTTGTGTGGGTGTTTTGAAGGGGAAATAAAAACATGACGGGGATATTGTATTTTATTTTCCCGGGTTAAAAAACCCCCCCCCTTTCCCCCCTTTTACTAAGTATGAAACCCCACAAAACCCAAACACACAAAGAAAATACATGCAAAAACCCAAAAAGGCTTTTTTTTTGGCTTTCACACACCACTCTCACCCCACAAATGGCAATGAAACCCCCAAGACCTTTATAATCCGACACACATAGGCATTTTCCCCACCCCCAACAAAAAAAACAAAAAAAAAAAACCCCCAAAAGAACCCAAAAATTTATACTGACTAATACCCCGCCCACGAAACTTTGGCCCCCTTATGCATACCTGGGCACGCTTTTGCCGCACTTACTGCCCCTTCCCTCAGGAGAAACACACCCAGCCCCACAAAAAGGCCCAAATTTAAAAATAAAAAAGGCCCAAAATTCACATCCCTTGGAAACCCCCGGTAAAATCCCAAAACCAAGTTGATACCCCCAACCCCTGAGATGCCCACGCGATTTTTTCTTTTCCAAAATGTTTTCCTTTTTCTAACGTTTATGTGCCGGGGGAAAATTCCCCGGACCCCCAAACTTAACCCCCAAAATGTTCAGACAGATTGTTAAAGTAACCCGCCCCTCAATATCAAACTTTCAAACATCATTAAAAGTAAAGGGCTGGAAACTTGCCCGCACGCAAGAAAAAAAAAAAACGAACCCTTTAAAAAAAAAAAAAAAAAAAAAAAACGGGCCAAAAAACACCCTTTCCCCCAATATTTTTTTTTGGTGAACGTCGGTTGTTTCACGAACGTCTAAATTTAAATGCGCTCCCCCAAAACAACCTCCCCGAGTGAACACTTGATAAGACACAGGAGAATTTTAAAGTCGGGGACACGTCGAAGGCGGGGGTTTCTCTCCCTCCCGGGGGCCCCAAAACCACACTCGGGGTTTAGCACGAAGAGGGTAATTTTCCCCCGGGGGGCCCTAAAACCCGTGCCCACCCTAAAGACAGAGTTGAAGCCGGAGGGAATGCCACACTTTTTCGGACGTGGAGGAGAAAAGGCCCCGCCCCCGGCCCGGGAAAACGCACCCTCCCGGGCTCCACGCGCGCCCCCCACTCCGGAAGGAAGTGGGGAGGGAGGGACAGTGGGGATGGCGGTGCCAACCCCCACCCCCTTTAGAGGCGCCCCCCCCCCCCCCCCCCCACGGTTTTTTGGCCGTGTAGGGGAGGTACAAAAACTCCCGGAAAAAACCCTGGAAAAGGAAAATTCTTACTACCACAGAAAAAATTACAGTTTGAAACTTATTTTTTGCTTCCCCTAAAGTAAAGGGTTTTGGTTTTGTTTAAAAGTCCCCCCAAAAAGTGCGACAGTAAATTGGGGCATTTTAAATCATGACCTATAAAACCGTCACCTTGACACCCAAAATTTTCCACCGAAATTTTCCTTTTACACTTTTAAAAACCTTTTTTCCTTACCCCTCCATTTCCCCATAAACAGCCACGAACATAATTATAACCTTTTCCTTCATAAAGTGTTTAAAGGTTGTCTGATTTTACATCCCCCAACGACTTCTTTTCCCATCGGGGTCCCCAAGACATTCAAAGGATTAAAAAAAAATTTTTTTTAAATTCCCCCCAACGAAGGGGGGAACAACCGACCGTTAGGCCCCGTCCCGGCCCACAATTCAGGATCGATTACTTGAAAACATGCTTTAAAAAAATCAAACACATTTCAAGCAAAACCAAAATAATAGAATTGAAAACCCCGGGATCCCAAACTTAGTAGGCACAATCATTTAAACCTAAAATGTCCCCTCCCCCCCCCCCCCCCCTTATCAACCCCTTTGGGCAGTCACCAATTAAATAAAACTCGACAAGGATTTCCGAGCGCTAC
>CM031603.1:6298769-6308769 GCA_018398815.1 Conus ventricosus | reverse complement strand
TGTAGGGAGGCCTTGTACTATGGGTTGGAGGAGAGAGTCTAAGTACTGTGAAATGTGTTCTGTTAGGCAGCTGCATGCAGACACAATGGGTCTGCCGGGTGTATTGGTTTTGTGTATTTTAGGGAGCATGTAGAAGGTTGGTTGTTTGGTGTCTGCCATTATGAGGAGTTTGGCTGTCTTTCGTAAGTTGTTATGTTTGATTTCTTGTTTAACTGTGGTTGAGATGAGTTTCTGGTGTTGAGGGAGGGTTGATGCTGTGAGTGGTGAATAGAAATTTGTGTCTGACAGTTGTCTGTGTTCTTCTTTTATGTACAATTGTTTGTCCCAGACCACCACTGCACCACCCTTGTCTGCTGGTATGATGACAATGCCGTGTCGTTGTCTCAGTGATTAGAGGGCTTTTTGTTCATCCTGTGAGAGGCTCGAATGGCGGACGGGTTTGGATTTCACTTTAGCGATTTCTTTTCTGCACTTTTTGATGTAGAGTTCAACTTTAGTGGATTTGTCAAGAGGTGACTGGCAGAGTACTGGAGTTTGAAAGAGCCTTTGGAGTTTGAAACTGGAGTTTGAAAATGTCTGAGCTCTCTGATAGTGGGGGCTTAGGTACATTGTCAACTGCAGCCATCCATCTTAATTTTCTAAAGAACCTTTCAACATCAACGGGGTTTTGATATACATTGGTGGTAGGCTGAATAGGAATAAATTTTAGACCTTTTGCCAGGACTGACCTTTCATCATTGGTGAGAGTCAGATTATCAGGGATGTAGAGAACAAGGTGGCAGTGTTGCTCGTGGGTGACAGGGGGATCAGTGTTGTGTGTAGGGGATTCGACTGGTCTGGGAGGTCTGCCTTGTATTTGTTTTGTAATTTCGATAATTTGTCTTGCTTGATCTGGTTGCAGTGACTGTGAATGAGTTGGTTGTGTGTATGGATGAGCTCTCTGAGTCTTGAAGTTGTGGCTATGGGCATGATGATTGTGGTTTGTTGTTTAAAATCTTGGAGAAGACAGGGGAGATATTCCAGGGATGAATTGAGTGTTTTAACATGTGCCAACATGAGTTTACGGCTGGCTTGGAAAAGAATCCTTGTAGCGGTAATGGTAAGAGCGGTATTATGAAGATCGAATGGGGTGTGAGAAAGTGAGAAGCCGCGAAGGGTAATTCGCAGTCGAATGCATTGTTTTAGGAAGCTGAGATGAGATGCTGACCTTGTTTTCTGAAACTGTGTTTTAGCATATCCCAGTGCACATGACTGGATGATGGGTGGCAGAAAATGAATGGACTGGTGAAAGCTAGCATGGGTACGGGAGAAGAATTGGGGGGCTGGCATTATGTTTTGATTTAGTTTCCTATTGTTGAGCTGGTTGAGAGACGAAGTAGAGTTAAGAGGTCAGGAGTGCCTAATTACGATCGCACGTACACGACTACAAACGGACGTGAAACGAAATGCGTTCAATGGAAAATGGTATACAATGATCGAAAGACGTAAACGGGGATCACAACTGCACACACTGATGACGTAAACAGAAATACAAAACAAGAAGGGTAGCAGTCAGTATGAATCAAAGTTAGATCTAGTTGCAAAGTGAGACGACAGCAGGCAGACATCTGAACAAATAAAAAAAAATGTTGGCGAACCGCAAAAAGAAACGTGGACAAACGAATCACAAGACAAAACACGATGCGTTTCGACCACTTAGGTCTTCTTCTGGCAAGATAAAAAACACTTAGACAACGAAAATGAACGAGCAATCACTCAGCTTCAATCACTTCAGCACACGATAAGGGCTGAATGAAAACGAGGCTGTCAGAAGGGAGATAATGCAGATAATGTTGGGCTTGGATAGTTGTTACCATCATTTCTTCTTCTTCCTCGTTCGTCATCACGTTAGATGAGCAGCCCGGGATCCTCGATGAAGGCTGCCGTCCGTCGCAGCTCCTCAAGGGTGCCGTACAGCTTGGCTTCCACTGCTGTCGTTGTTGGCCAGTACTTTTCCCTGGATGCTACATACGTCGTACAGACTGGAAGGATGTCAGTTGTCATTGGTCCCTCACCACAAGAGCACTCTCCACTCTGTCCAATGCCAAATTTTGTGTGCATGTGGTGGAGCAGGCGATTGTGTTCAGTCCTCAGGCGGAAGATCTTGACCTGTTCCCGTCGTCCCAGCAAATGGTATGTGTCTTCTGGGTTGTATTTGGGATGCAGGAGGCGCCATTTTATTCCTTGCTGTGCCTTGATGATTGTCCTAATTTCATCGTATGACACCAGGTTGTTGGCCTGCTCCTTCTGTGCATCGTCTTTTGCCAGAATGTCCGCTTTTCGTTGCCTCTGATGCCACAGTGTGCTGGTACATATTGTATCACCACTTTCTCCACTCTGGCACTCAGGGCAACAAGGGCTGAAGTAAGATGGTTCTGTTCTTTGCAGCGGGAGTTCTTGAGGGCTTGGAGCACGGAGAGAGCGTCAGAGAACACCACCACCTGCCCTGTTGTTCTTGTGGAGTTCTGCAAGACTGTTGTGGCTGTGTGGGACCAGACTGCTTCCAATTCAGTAGTGGGGCGACCATCCCCAACCCGGCGATCTCCGGGTGGCGGATAGGGGAATGGCCCTCAGATATTGGGGTTAGCTGCGATATAAGTCAGGCTTGCCTGGCAGAGTAAGCAGTTCCGGACCAACTGGCGGTGTTCCTACCAGGACGGGGTGGGTCAACAGGTGGCACTGTTGTCCTCACTGAAATACCCCATGTGTTCTATGACGGGCTCATCATGCGGTCAAGAGGCGCGGTATAACCTCTAGCCCCGGGGTGGGATCCTCGGAGAAACAACCTCCCTGTGCTCATAGGGCAGGACGTATGGGCCATGAGCTAAGTGTGAGGCACCCCGAAAGAAAACTCCAGCTGAAAACGGAGGCATCGGGCCACTGGCGCAACTTAAACCACGATGCCACGCATCCACGCTTCCATGATGATGCAGTTAGCATCATTAATACAATTGTTAGTGTTGATATTAGCATCACTACCATTAACATCACCATCGCCATCGCCACTAAGGCTGTTGCCACGGCAACCATGCTGTTAAAGAATCCTCTAACCCACTCTCCTTTCTCCCATACTACAACAGATGTTGCCATATTGTCACAAAGTGGTAGTAATCCTGTCTTTATTTATTTTTCAATATTTTGATCATCATCATTACCATTATTTAGTATTCCTATGATTATTAAATTGTTTTGATTATAATTATCATCATTACTGTCTTGACCCACACGTTATATCCCTTCTGACAGCCTCGTTTTCATTCAACGCCTATCTTGCGCTGAAGTGATTGAAGATAAGTGATTGATCGTTCATTTTCGTTATCCTAATAGATTTGTATCTTGCCTCAAGAAGACCTATACAGTCAAAACGCGCCATGTTTTGTCTTGTGATTCGTTTGTCCACGTTCTTTTTTGGCGGTTCGCTAGCATTTATTTAAGATCTCTCTTCACTGGTTTTTCCCTAATGTTGTGATATCCCTGAATCACACACACATGTGCGTGCCTGCACACAAACAAACATAGCATACATGTCTAGGAACACACGCATGCAAGCTCTCTCTCTCTCTCTCTCTCTCTCTCTCTCTCTCTCTCTCTCTCTCACACTCACACACACACACACACACACACACAACACACACACACACACACACACACACACACACACACACACACACACACACACACACACACACACACTATTTTGCTGGGCCTAGACGAATAATCCTTTTAAGCCTACGAGTGTCTTCATCTGTCAGAAGTGACATGGCAAGTAACTGTCCTCCTTTGTCCGTTTCTTCCACGCTTAATGTGCTACTTCGTCCCACGCCTACCAAACAGTTTCGACTGCCATTGCTCTCTGTTTGTTACGCTTCTTTAGAAGTGCGTTTCTCTGGGAAACGTTGCCCTGTCATATTAGTCTACAAGGGGCTGAAAACAGAGAGACAAATCGAACAGAAAGACAGTGACCAGTTTGAACATCTGTTATTGTGGTAGTATTTTTTTTTCTTAGTCTTCCTAGATAATCGTTGCGGACTGTCGGCGTGGGACTTAACTCTTTTAAAACCAGCTGCCCCTAAAAGCTTAATGTTTGCAAGCTGCCTGTTCGTTTTACAATTGCTGTCTTCACACACACACACACTCCCTCTTCCCCCCCCACCTCTCTCTCTCTCTCTCCCCTCTCCTCTCTCTCTCCTCTCTCTCTCCTCTCTCTCTCTCTCTCTCTCTCTCTGTCTGTCTGTCACACACACAACACAACACACACACACACACACACACACCACACACACACACACACACACACAACAGACACACACACACACACACACACACACACACACACACACACACGCATCCCACGCACACATGCACGTACACACACACACACACACACACACACACACACACACACACACACACACACACACACACACACACACACACACACACACACACACGCACGCACGCACGCAGCACGCACGCAGGGCACGTACGCGCACACACACACACACGAAATGCACGCACACATGCACGTACACACACACAACCCGCACGCACGCACCCCACGCACGCACGCACGCACGCAACGCACGCACGCACAACCCCAACACACACACAAAACACACACAACACACACACACAAAACACACACACACACACACACATAAATGAAGAGGGCATCGGGGAAAACAATGCTTGAAAGTGAATGGTAGAAATGTTTTCATATCAATTTTGAAGGATGAATTATAAAACTAAGGGAGGACAGGGGAAATGATTTCCCAGGTTCAGCAGAAATACCAAAAGCTCTCCCCTCGTCCCCCTCCGCACTGAACTTCGGAATGCGAAAGTTTTCTCTCGTCAGGAGAAGAAACCGAAAAACTATGATGAACGAGTTGAAAACCCTGCAAATATGTTTTATCTTCTCTCTGTCACAAACAAGAACGACCTCTGAAGCAACGCGAGTCTTGCTGTTATTGCTCCATTAGTGTGGGGAGAATTAAAGTGACCTAATAGGAAGAATCGAGAGGTCCCCGTCAGTAGGTTTGAAAAAAGAATGTCACCAGCTTAAATTTTTACATTGTTTCAAAAAGGACTAAACTGAACCTACAGAAAGAAAATGCACAGGTATTGCTGGATAGGCACAGTGAGGACAAAACTGTCCTACAGAGAAAAAAAATAACTGAAAGTCACTAGTCTTATTGGTATTTTTACGTTGGTGCGGAAAGGGTTAAACTGACCCTATAGACAGAAACAGAAAGTGGACGGCGTGGCTGGTAGTGCTACACTGGATGGAAAGAGTTGAACTGACAATATAGAAAGAGACAGAAACTTGTCAGCATTGTTTGTCATACCTACATTGTGTAGCAAGGATTAAACTGACCGAATAGAAACAGAAAGTCAGCAGACTAACCATTATGGATACACTAGTACAGAAAGGTGAAACTTACCCTTCAGAAAAAAAAACCGTGCGGAAAGTCACCAGACTTGCAGATATTCCTATATTAGCGCAGTTAGAATTAAACGGACCTTATGAGAAGAAACAGGAAATCATCAGACTTGCTGTTATGGCTTGTTGTGGAGAGACATGTAAACGAACTCAATCGAAAGAAACAGAAAGTCGCCAGCCTTGCTAGTGTTACTACACTGATGCAGAAAGTGTTATAATGACCCTATAGAAAGATACAGAAAGTCACCAGCCTTGCTAGTGTTACTACACTATGCAGAAAGTGTTTATACTGACCCCATAGAAAGAAACAGAAAGCCACAAGCCTTGCTGGTATTGCCACATTGGCAAAGAAAGTTTTACCTGACCCTATAGAAAGAAATAGAAACAGTCACCAGCCATGCTAGTATTGCTATGTTGATGCAGAAGATATTAAACTAACCCAATAGAAAGGAATATAAAGACACCAGTCTTGCTGGTATTGCCACATTGGCACAGAAAGTGTTAAACGGACCCTTCAGACAGAAACCAAAAGCCAACGGCCTGGCTAGCAGTGCTACATTGTAGTTGAAGGAGTTAAACTGACCCCATAAAAGGTACAGAAACTCGTCAGCATTGTTGTTATTTTCTACATCGGTACAATCGGTACAACAAGGGTGCAATTGACCGTATAGAAAAAAACAGAAAGTCCCAAGACATACTGCTATGGCTACATAAGTGCAAAAAGCGTCAAACTTACCCTTCAGAAGAAACAGAAAGTCTCCAGACTTGCGGATATTCCTAAATTAGTTCAGAAAGGATTAATGTGACCTTATGGGAAGGAAACATAAAGTAGCCAGACTTGCTGTTATGTCTTTATTGGTGCATAAACAGTTACAGAGCACCACAGACAGAAACAGAAAGTCACCAGCCTCGCTAATGTTGCTAAATTGACACAGAAAGTGCCACACTGACCCTATAGAAAGAAACAGACGGTCACCAGCCTTGCTACCATTGCTACATTTACACAGTGTTAAACTGACCTTATAGAAAGAAATAGAAAGGCAGCAGCCTTGCTAATATTGCTACATTGACGCAGAAAGTGTTAAACTGACCCTATAGAAAGAAACAGACGGTCACCACCTTGCTACCATTGCTACATTTACACAGAAAGTGTTAAACTGACCTTATAGAAAGAAATACAAAGCCAGCAGCCTTGCTAGCATTGTTACATTGACGCAGAAAGTGTTAAACTGACCCTTTAGAAAGAAACAGACAGTCACCAGCCTTGCTGGTATTGCCACCTTGGCACAGAAAGTGTTAAACGGACCCTTCAGACAGAAACCGAAAGTCAACGACCTGGCTAGTAGTGCTACATTGCAGTTGAAAGAGTTAAACTGACCCTATAGAAAAATACAGAAATTCGGCAGCATTGTTGTTATTGCTACACTGATGCCACAAGGTTGAAACTGACTGTATAGAAAGAAACAAAGTCACCAGACTTACTGCTGTGACTATATTAGTGTAGAGGGGGTTAAACGTACCCTTCAGAAAAAAAAAGAAAAAACAGAAAGTCTCCAGACTTGCTTATATTCCTAAATTAGTTCAGAAAGGATTAATGTGACCTTATGGGAAGGAAACAGAAGGTAGCCAGTTTTGCTGTTATGTCTTTATTGGTGCATAAACAGTTACAGAGCACCACAGACAGAAACAGAAAGTCACCAGCCTCGCTAATGTTGCTAAATTGACGCAGAAAGTATACTGACGCTATAGAAAGAAACAGACGGTCACCAGCCTTGCTAGTATTGGTACATTGACGCAAACAGTGTTAAACTCTCACTATAGAAAGAAACAGACAGTCACCAGCCTTGCTGGCATGGCCACCTTGGCACAGAAAGTGTTAAATCGACCCTACAAACAGAAACCGGAAGTCAACGGCCTGGCTAGTAGTGCTACATCGCAGTTGAAAGAGTTAAACTGACCCTATAGAAAGATACAGAAACTCATCAGCATTGTTGTTATTTCTACATCGGTGCAACAAGGGTTAAACTGACCGTATAGAAAGAAACAGAAAGTCACCAGACTTACTGCTGTGACTACAATATGCAGAGAGGGTTAACCTTACCCTTAAGAAAACACAGAAAGTCTCCAGACTTGCGACTATTCGTGTATTAGTTCAGAAAGGATTAAACTGGCATTATAGGAAGGAAACAGAAAGTCGCCAGCCTTGCCGTTATGTCTGTACTGGTGCAGAAACAGTTAAATGAACTAACACAGAATGAAACAGGAAGTCGCCAGCCTTGCTAGTATTGCTAAATTGACGCCGAAACTGTTATACTGACCCTATATAAAGAAACAGAAAGTCACAAGCCATGCTGGTATTGCCACACTGGCACAGAAAGTGTTAAACTGACCCTATATAAAGAAACAGAAAGTCACAAGCCATGCTGGTATTGCCACACTGGCACAGAAAGTGTTAAACTGACCCTATAGATAGAAACAGAAAGTCACAAGCCATGCTGGTATTGCCACACTGGCACAGAAAGTGTCAAACTGACCCTATAGATAGAAACAGAAAGTCACAAGCCATGCTGGTATTGCCACACTGGCACAGAAAGTGTTAAACTGACCCTATAGATAGAAATAGAAAGTCAATGGCCTGGCTAGTGGTGATAGCTGAGGTTGAAACAGTTAAACCTACTCTATAGAAGAAAAAAGCAACAACAGAAACTCATCAGCATTGTTGTCATTTCTACACTGGTGCGGCAAGGTATAGAAAGAAACAGAAAGTCACCAAACTTACTGCTATGGCTACATTAGTGCAGAAAGGGTTAAACTTACCCATCGGGGAGAAACAGAAATCACCAGCTTTGCAGGTTCTGCTACATTACTGCAGAACGGGTTAAAAATTACCTTATTGGGAAGAACAGAAAGTTCCCGGTGTAACAGCCCATTCTTACCCCCCCCCCCCCCCCCGCCCCCCTCTGGAACTTACCCCGGGGTAAGTCTGGGCTAGCCTGCTTGTACCCCCGGGGTCATTCCAGGACGAGCTGGAACTTACCCCCCCCCCCCTCCTAGTTGGAATTGACCCCCCCCCCCCCCCAGTCATCTACATTGTACAAGGTACACAGGCACTCAGGAGACACTAATTAACTGTAAAAATAGTTAAAATCTCTGATATACATTAAAGTGACCAATGGTCAGTGACACTGACCACTGGTTGTCTGCATTGCACAACGTATACAAACACTCATGAGACACTGATTAACTGTAAAATAGTCGAAATATCTTATTTACGTCATAGTGACCAGTGGTCAGTGGCACTGACCACCAGTCGTCTGCATTGTACAAGGTACATAGGTACTCGGGAGACTATAATTAGCTGTGAAATAATTAAAATCTCCGATTTACGTCATAATGACCAGTAGTCAGTGGCACTGACCACAAGTAATCTACATTGTACAAGGTACGCAAGCACTCTGGAAACAACTAATTAGCTGTTAAATAATTAAAACCTCCGATTTACGTCATAATGACCAGTGGTCAGTGGCACTGACCACTAGTCATCTGCATTGTATAAGCTAAGGTACACAGGTAGTTAGGAGATTCTAAATAGCTGTAAAATAGTTAAAAGAGGCAAACCGGGATGAAGCAACAACGGTACTTGGTCACAACGACACGTGGTCACAACGACATTTTGTCACAACTACGCTTGGTCACATTGGCACTTGGTCACATTGGCATGTAGCCGTCTTTCTTTCCCACGCATGCTCGGGCGTACTCACACACCCGAATACTGACCCACGCGTGTAAGCTAGCGCGAGAAATGTTAATACGTACCTGTTAGGGAACCAGGGTGTGTGTGGGGGGGGGGGGGGGGGGGGGGAGGGAGGGGAGTGGAGTAGGAGGTCCATCTACTGAGAAACGTCTAGAACTACAATTTGTCTACACCCAACTGACTGTATATAGGAAATGGGAGAGGGAGTGTAAATATGCAGGCTAACACAATTTTTTAAAGGCGGGTGTGTGTGTTGGGAAAAGGCAGAGGAAAACCCTGAATAACCCTCTTTTGTTTGAAGGTGGGGTGGGGTGGAGGAAGATTCCAAAATAGTCCTAGATTGACCCTTAGGGGGCGGGGGGGGGGGGTAAATCCAGGCTAGCCCAAACGAACCCCCGGGGGTAGGTTCCAACTAGGGGGGGGGGGAGGTAAGTTCCAGCTAGTCCTAGAATGACCCCCGGTTGTAAAAGCAGGCTAGCCCAGACTTACCCCGGGGGAAGTTCCAGAGGGGGTAAGAACGGGCTGTTACACCGGACTGGCAATAATAGCTTCATCGGGGCAGAAAGAGTTGACAGGGCACCATAGAAAGAAAGAAAAAGTCACCAACCTTGCTGCCATAGTTACACCGGTACAAAAACAATTAATCTGACATCATAGAAAGTTACAGACAGTCACCCAGCCTTGCTAGTTTTGGGACCGTTTGTGCAGAAAGAGTGTAGAAAGTTCTGGAAAATCATCCGCCTCGTCGGTACTGCTACATTGTGCGT
>CM031603.1:6286269-6293769 GCA_018398815.1 Conus ventricosus | reverse complement strand
GTAAAGATTAGTATCATCCGCTCTCAGCAAAGCCACGTGTCATCCACCGTAATGTTAAATAGATTAGATATCATGCCGCTTCAGCAAAGCCACGTTGTCATCCACCGTAATGATGTTAATAGATTAGATACATGCCGCTCTCAGCAAAGCCACGTGTCATCCACCGTAATGATGTTAATAGATTAGATATCATGCCGCTCTCAGCAAAGCCACGTGTCATCCACGTAATGATGTTAATAGATTAGATATCATGCCGCTCTCAGCAAAGCCAACGTGTCATCCACCGTAATGATGTAAATAATTAGATATCATCGCTCTCAGCAAAGCCACGTGTCACCACGTAATGATGTTAATAATTAGATATCATGCCGCCTCAGCAAAGCCACGTGTTCACACCGTAATGATGTTAATAGATTAGATATCATGCCGCTCTCAGCAAAGCCACTGTCATCCACCGTAATGATGTTAATAGATTAGATATCATGCCGCTCTCACAAAGCCACGTGTTCATCCACATTAATGATGTTATAGATTTAGATATCATGCCGCTTTCAGCAAAGCACGTGTCATCCACCGTAATGATGTTAAAGATTAGATATCATGCCGCTCTCAGCAAGCCACGTGTCATCCACCCGTAATGTTGTTAATAATTAGATTCATGCCGCTCTCAGCAAAGCCAGTGTCATCCACCGTAATGATGTTAACAGATTAGATATCATGCCATCATTAGTAGTCGTTTTACCACCGTAATGATGTTAACAGATTAGATATCATGCCATCAATTATGTATCGTTTCTCCACCGTAAGAATGTTAACAGATTAGATATCATGCCATCAATTAATGTATCGTTTCTCCACCTAATGATGTTAACAGATTAAGATATCATGCCATCAATTATGCATCGTTTCTCCACCGTAATAGATGTTAACAGATTAGATATCATCATCAATTATGTACGTTTCTCATACGTATGATTAACAGATTAGATATCATGCCATCAATTATGTATTTTTCCACGAATGATGTTACGATTTGATATATGCCATCAATTATGTATCGTATTCTCCACCGTAATGATGTTAACAGATTGTATCTGCCCATATTATGTAGTTATCCACCGTAATGATGTTAACAGAATAAGAATACTGCCATCAATTATGTATGTTTCTGTTGTTGTTGCTTTCTTTTTTTTAGTGTGACCTTTTCACGAAAACAAGGATGGCTTGGCAGGTGGTGGCCCTTGGGTTCTGAATAAACACCTACAAACTGAGGTTAAAAAAAAGGAGACTGACAGATCGATGCAGTTCAAGCAGCCAGTGCCCAGTATTTGTGGTAGTTTAGCCGAAAAGATTCTCACGTCGATCCCTATCCGCCAGACCCGAAGGATCACGTGCATGGGCAGTCACCTCACCTGACCTGTTGTCAGGTAATCCGGCTAGCTACAGGTGCGGGCGCACGTCGACTACCTGGACACGGCAGGAGTGGAGGAGGGGAGGAAGAGGGAAGAGGGGGGCGGAAGGAGAGGGTGGGGCGCGGAGGGAACAGGCGCGGAAAAAGAAATCGGTCTTTGATCCATGGCCGGCGCGCCCGAACGACGGTCTGCCACCGAGAATTCGTGGAAACTACCAGTAACTTGGGAACAGGTAGGAACCGGTGTGCGACAGTGGGAGTTTTGCGGAGGTGTGGGGTGGGGGAAGGAGGGTGTGGGAGGGGAGGGAAGGCGAGGAGATGTCGGAGGTAAGAGGTGATGGGCGGGGGGGGGGGGGGGGGGGGGGGTTGGAAATGGTGATTTCTACTGTAGCGGAGGTGGGTGTGTGTACTCCAGTGAGAGTTTGGAGAGTTTGGAAACCGTTGAAAATGAAGTTATTCGGACTTTCGCTTCGATTGTACATGTATGGAGAGAGAGAGAGAGAGAGAGAGAGAGAGAGAGAGAGAGGAGAGAGAGAGAGAGAGAGAGAGAGAGAGAGAGAAGGAGGGAAGGAGGGAAGGAGGGAGGGGGAGAGAGCGAGAGAGAGAAAGAGAGAGAGGGATGTATACGTACATAAATACATACAATTGTACGTACATATGTACATACATGTATACATGCATAGAATACTTTTCATCTCGGTAACAGTCACATTATGAAACTATTCTGGGGTATTGTCTGACATTTTATGGCAAAGATGTCTTGTTTGGTAAAAACACACGAGAAAATGAAAGTGACTAACGTTTACCCTCACCCCCCACCCCCTTTCTCCCACCAATATCTCACCCACCCCCGAAAAAAAAAACATCTATCTACATATTAAAAGTCTGGGTTTTTTTAGACATTAAAACTTACTTGGTTTTTTTTCTCATATTTTACCATTTGCTATGTTTACTACAGTCTACAGTGTTTACAAGAGGTGTATGTGTGTGTGTGTGCGTGCGTGCGTGCGTGCGTGCGTGCGTGCGTGCGTGCGTGTGTGGTGTGTTGTGTGTGTGTGTGTGTTGTGGTGTGTGTGTGTGTGTGTGTGTGTGTGTGAGAGAGAGAGAGAGAGGAGAGAGAGAGAGAGAGAGAGAGAGGAGGAGAGAGAGTGTATGTGTGAGAGTGTGTAGTGTTTGTGTGTGTGTGTGTTGTGTTGTGTTGTGTTGTTGTGTTGTGTTGTGTGTTGTGTTGTGTGTGTTGGTTGTGTGTGCATACACATTCTAAGGAACCCATACACATGCAAACGTGAAAACAATAAGAAGCATTTTACATGTACAAAGATAACAATAATTAACAAAGGAGAACGAAAGAAATAAATGCATATACAGAAAAAGAAGACAACACAAAGCTGACAGTGAATGGTTTATAGACGGAAAGGTAAAGCCAGTGACAGACAAACAGGCAGGCTGACAGAAACAGCGGACAGACAGAAAGTTTTATGAGGCCTCTGCCTTCAACACTGGGAGGGTGGGTGTCATGACAAACGCCCTGTAACACTGACGTGGTTGTTTCCACATTACACTAGGTCTGATCATAAACACGTTCCTTTCCTGACAGGTAGACCCTATCGAATTGTGATACGCAAAAAACTCAACGTGACAATAATGTTCATGACAAACCAATCTTTTTTCACCTTGCATCCGTGAAAATATGTGTGGTACGGAATTCGTTCGGTAATAAACTCAGCTGGCATCAAAATCCTGTGAGCTATGAAGTCGTCAATTTTATATAGGCATTCTAAGTCATTGGTAAAATTTTGCATTATATTTCCGTTGAAGTTACTGTAACACAAGCATTATTTGAATGACAATGAAACAAAACAGAAAGAAGGAGCAGTTTCTTTGCTTTTATCTCCATGTGTGACCAGCGGTTCTGTTATGCCCTAATTAAATCGACATTTCTCATTGACTTTATCCATCAAAGATCCCTACATACATGGCGATACTGTCCTTTCTTGTTTTGCAAAAAAATTATACAAATCACAATGTTTTGTACGCCCGTCATTTTTAAGAGTGGCACTTGTCCCAAGGCGTCCATCTTTTATTCTTGACTGAAACTATTCAGTTTTACATCAGATATCTTGTGAAAGAAAAACGTTTCCCAAGATTTCAAGTTCATTTGTTCGTCCCATTTTGTAGAATATTAAGTAGCGTGTTATCGCGAGTAAGCGTATCATGGGCCAAAATTCAAATAAACACATAAAACAACGCATGAAATAAACGCAGATTTCATGTACAACACAAAACAGACAAGCAAACTTTCCGACAAATGTGTGTTCTTAAACGTCACAAACAGTAGACAAAAATGCACAAACAGTACTCCCCTATATCAGCCAGCATGACAATCAATGAATCTGTCTTTTGTATTGTACATATTGTACACACAGTCTGCGTTACTTAACACTTGTGTGTATTTTCTTTTATATTTTGGCCTGTTTGCCAGTGACGCTGCAGTACGTTTCGTTCTGGTTTAAGTATATCGTAGCATAATTTTCTACCTTTGAATGCAGACGTTGCCTTTCTGTTTTCTTTGTTTAATTCAGCACATGACATTCACCAAATGCATGAGGATCAGGTCAGCAGAACACAAGCAACTGTTTGTGACTGTATGGAATGTTTCAAATTAAAAGATGGAAGAGAAAACTTCGTTAGATGCACATTAACACATCAAGCCAGACTTACGTCGCATGTTCAACGATGTTCATGTACATATGTCTGATGTCACACATATTCCTTGACACTAAGCGGCTGGATTTTAGGATCAGCGTTATTAGCACCATTCGTTACAAAGCCAATAGATTTGGCCAGATTCTTCGACGACTCGCAAGGATTGAGGAACTGCACAAATAATCTACTGGAATTTGGTTAATAAATTATCCTCTCTTGGACAACGAACTGCGACTGTGCCCCATGTTGTGGTATATCTGTGTGTCTGTGTTTTCTGCAGAACCCAACATGTTCTCTGTGTGTCTGTGTGTGTATTCTGCAGAACCCAACATGTTGTGGTATCTCTGTGTGTCTGTGTTTTCTGCAGAACCCAACATGTTCTCTGTGTGTCTGTGTGTGTTTTCTGCAGAACCGACATGTTGTGTATTCTGTTGTTAATTCAGCATGAATCACCAACATGCTGAGGATCGTGTCGCAGAACCCAACTGTTTGTATCTGTTGGTGTATTCTAAAAATGTAATGGTAAACTTGTTGTGATTCTGCAGACCCAATCACGATGTTCTGTAACTTGTGTGTGATGCACACATATTCTTGACACTGTGGTGGTATTTAGGATCCAACGTTATTAACATTGTTTACTAAAGCCCAAATAGTTTGGATTTAAATGCAAGGTTGGGAACTGCAACGAACACGTGGAATTTGGTTAACTAAACACCTCTCTTGGACAACGTGCATGTGTTTCTCCCAAATGTTGTGGTATCATCTGTGTGTTTTGTTTCTGCAGAACCCAACATGTTCTCTGAGTGTTGTGTGTGGTGGTTGTTGTGTTTCTGCAGAACCCATTGTGTTTCTCTGTGTGTCTGTGTTTTTCTGCAGAACCCAAAATGTGTTTTCTCTGGTGTCTGTGTTTTCTGCAGAACCCAACATGTTGTGGTATACTGTGTCTGTGTTTCTGCAGAACCCAACATGTTGTGTGTATCTGTGTCTGTGTTTCTGTAGAACCCAACATGTTTGGATATGTGTCTGTGTTTTCTGCAGAACCCAACATGTTGTGTGTATTGTGTCTGTGTTTCTGTAGAACCCAACATGTTGTGTATGTCTGTGTCTGTGTTCTGCAGAACCCAACATGTTGTGGTGTATCTGTGTCTTTTGTTTTCTGCTAGAACCCAACATGTTGTGGTCATATGTGTGTGTGTATTCTGCAGAACCCAACATGTTGTGGTATATCTGTGTTTTTGTGTTCTGCAGAACCCAACATGTTCTCTGAGTGTTGTTGTGTTCTGCAGAACCCGACATGCTCCTCTGTGTCTGTGTGTTCTGCAGAACCCAATATGTTTCTCTGAGTGTTTTGTGTTCTGCAGAACCCGACATGTTATCTCTGAGTGTTTTGTGTTCTGCAGAACCCAACATGTTGTGGTGTATCTGTGTCTTGTGTTCTGCAGTACCCAACATGTTGTGGTATATCTGTGTGTCTTTGTGTTCTGCAGAACCCGACATGTTGTGGTATATCTGTGTGTCTGTGTGTTATGCAGAACCCAACACTTCCTACGGTGAAGTCATGCCAGCGGGCCATCACGCGCTGGCCTTCGACATCCGGGTCCCTAAGCAGTTGCCAGGGTCATTTGAAGGTCGTTACGGGTTCATTCGGCACTGGCTGGAGTGTGTGGTGGACCGGCCCGGCGCGCCGGAAATGGCCACCAAGAGGGCGCTGTCTGTCATCTCCCACTGTGATCTGAACAAGGACCCTGTGGCCGCGGTAAGTGCCTGGGACGAGACTGCCAGGTCCAGGTGTGTCTGGGAGCTGTTTGAAACAAAAATGAGCAATATTTTTACATTTAGACATTAGTCTAGCGCGCACTTGCACACGCTTTTAAAACATGACAGATCCCTACTATTTTCTTCTTTCAGCTCGAGTGGTCATAGCCCTGTCCACCGCAGAGAGCATTTCATGGCGTAGGACCTGCTGACACAACACCGTGTACGAATGATATCAAGCAAACAAGCAAACCAGCAAACCACGATCACCACCACCAACACCACCACCACTATCACCACCACCACCACCACCAACAACACCACCACCACTATCACCACCTCCACCACCACGACCAACAACAACAACAACAACAACAACGAAGAAGGTTTCAACACACACACACACACACACACACACACACACACACACACCCCACACACACACACACACACACACACACACACACACACCACAGCACGCACGCACGCACGCACGCACGCACGCACACTCGCTTGTAGAGTTTTGTCTTAATTGAAAAGACAGACATCACAATGGCTTGTAGAGTTTTGTCTTAATTGAAAAGACAGACATCACAATGACTTGTAGAGTTTTGTCTTCATGGAAAAACAGACATCACAATGGCTTGTAGAGTCTTGTCTTCATTGAAAAGACAGACATCACAATGGCTTGTAGAGTTTTGTCTTCATGGAAAAAAAACAGACATTACAGTGACCTTGAGAGTTTTGTCTTCGTTGAAAAGACAAACCGCAAGGTGGTTTGTAAAATTTTGTCTTCACTGAAAAGATAGACATCAGAATGGCTTGTAGAGGTTTGTCATCATTGAAAAGACAGACATTACAGTGGCGTGGAGAGTTTTGCTTCATTGAAAAGACAGACATCACAATGGCTTGTAGAGTTTTGTCTTCATTGAAACGACAGATATCACAGTATCATGGAGAGTTTTGTCTTCACTAAAAAGACAAAGGGCCCCTTTTCTTTCTTTTTTTAAATTTTTTTTTCCAGAACTGTCTGCCCATGGAGAGTTTGCTAGACTGTCTTGGGAGTGCCCCACGTGCGAGGCAAAATGGCCGACAGTTGTTGCGTCCTGTGACTGGTGCACGAAAAGCAGTGACGTTTACTGACTGGTACATAGAACAATCCAAACGCTGACCCCTTCAACAGCCAGAACAGCTTGAAGAAGTGGCCACTTTGTCCATTTGATTTTTTTGCCTAGCGTCCGTGTCTTTACTCCCGTCACCTTTTTCTGGCTGTACACCAAAAACTTAGTGCGCCGAAGCTTTGCTTAATGAGTCGAGTATTCATAGACTGGCGCTATTAGATTGTTTTAAGAATTTTTACTGTTTCTGAAAGTTGATTCTCCTCATTAATTTTTCTTTCCTATGGCCATTAAGGTACAAGCCAGGTGGTTCCAAACAGACAGGTTGAAATCAAAGGAAGGGGACTGTCTGGGGATTTCCCGCTGGCGCAAAGATAGGGTCACGGGTGAGTGGAAAGGCCTGAAATGTGACGTCAACTAAGGGGAAGGTCATTTTTTGAAGACTGTTTGTGATTTCATCGGTGGAAATCCCCCCAAACAAGGGAAATAATTGGTGGGAGTTGTTCTTTA
>CM031603.1:6267080-6282080 GCA_018398815.1 Conus ventricosus | reverse complement strand
CTGATCTTACACCACTTTTCCCAAAGATGTACCAATAACTGCTCTGTGAAAATGTTTCATTTCCTTATCAGTTCTTCCTTTACTTTCATCCACCCTCCTGTTATTCTTAATTGTCCCCCATCCCACTCCATCCTACTCCCACCCCCACCGTCTCCCACACCTTCTGTCGGTGTTCCCTCTGTACATAGATTTTGTGTCCTTTTGTATTTTCATATTTCATATTTAAGAGTTATTTACCATTAATTTATATTAATCATTTTTTTTTTCTTTTCCTTTCTTAAATTTCTTTTGGCCCCGGAGGGCTGGATGTAAAAAAGCAGTGATGCTTATTCCATTACCCTCTGAAAATAAAATTCGTTCGTTCGTTCGTTCTCTCTCTCTCTCTCTTTTCCTCTCTCTCTCTCTCTCTCCTCTCTCTCTCTCTCTCTCTCCTCTCTCTCTCTCTCTCTCTCTCTCTCTCTCTCTCTCAAAATACCTAAGAATATCAAGCCCGTTTGTAAATATCTGTGGTACTATTTATGCTTCGATGTGCTAGTACGGTAGAAAGAAACTCGTGGAGAGCGTGGCAGCAGAGAGTCCTCAGAAGAGAAGCCCCCTTCAAGCAAGTGTTTCGGCCCTTATCTCCTGACACTCTAGGGGGGTTGGGCCACACCCGGTTCATGACTCCGGATGTCCCTCTGCTGCCCCTTTTTTTTCTTTTTTCCCCATCTTGGGACGAGCATGGCTGGGATTCGAACCCATGACCCTCTGGACATGCTCATTTTCTACTTAATGACTCGCGCTTTAACCACTGAGCCACAGGGACACCTGTAGGGAAATTAAGCCTTATGAAGTTCACTTTTGTTCCTCCTTGACCAGATCCAGCTTGAACACCTCTCTGCCGCTTCTGCCATTGCTTTCAGGGCTCTGGTTTTTTCCTTCCCTGCAACTGAGAGCTGTTTCATGAGGCTGTATGCAGACGTTCCTACAAATCCCCTAACTCCAATTTCTGCAGTGAGGACTTTGACCTGATAGCCTTCTCTCCTCAGGCTGTTTGCCAGATCAGCATACTTTTCAGTCTTGTAGATTTGAGCTGCCTCCATTCTGTTCTCATATGGCAAACCCTGAGCTCGATCATGATCAGCTGCTTGGTTGACTTAGAGTGGACTACTATGTCTGGTCTCATGCCACTCTTGCTGATGATCTCTGGGTGACTCTTCCATTCTGGGAGGTCTGCAGTGCACTCCCAGTCATCTGCCCCATCCAGCAGACTCTGCCTGCATGTTTCGAGTGGCACTGTTGTTCTTGGCCATGATTTGCTGCCTCCTGCCGTGAAGAATGTTGCGGGTGCTTTTAGAGTTCTGATTCTCCCTTTTGTGGTGTTGGTACTAGCCCAGACTACTTGTACAATTTCTTTGAGCACTTGGTTGTGCCTCCATGTGTACCTTCCTTGAGCCAGGGCTACTTTACATGAGCTTAGAACATGCTCCACTGTTTGTTTTTTATGGCAGAGGGGGCATGCAGGATCGTCTGTTTTCCCCCACTTCACCAGGTTTGCATTTGAGGGCAGAAGGTCATATGCAGATCTGAGAATGAAGCTGGTCCTGAGAGGGGCCATGTGCCAAATGTCATTCCAAGTTAGACTTCTTTGGAGTGCATTCTCCCACGTTGTCCATTGCCCTTGCTGGCTCTGTTGGACTGCTTTTTGAGTCTTTTTTGGTCTTCTTCTTTTCTCATCTCCTGAATCATCATGTCTCTTTTGGCTTTTCCTTTGGCCTTTGACCACCATTCAGTTTTGGTCACCCCCAGTCCTTGTCTGTTGGTCTGTGTGTGTCCTGTTATTTCTCTGATCTTGAACTTTCTTTTGCAGAATCCATCGCCTCTTGAACTTTCCATTTTCTGCCTGTCTTCAGCTGGGGCTTGATGCTTCTACCACCTTGTCTCCTGAGTCCTCCAGCATGCTTTGAAGTCTGATCTTCCCTGCTTTGTATTCCTCCAGGATGGATTTCAGTGGTAGTTTGAGCTTTGCTTGGCGACAGTACAGCGCGATGTCAGTCAGACAGGGTGGGGCACCAAGCCATTTCCTTGTGAACTTGTTGATTTTGGCTTCCATTGCCTCCACTGTGCTGGTGCAGATGTCGTATATCATCAGAGGCCATAGGAGCTTTGGTATCAGCATGAACTGCAGACACCAGACCTTGTATTGCCAGGGGGCCCACACTGGTCAATGGTCTCCAAGCCTTGTTCCGACATCTGCTTGGTTTCTTTTGCTCTTTGTGTGTCTTTCAGCGTATCATCATACCATCTTCCAAGGCTCTTGACTGGTTCTTCTGTGACTGTTGGAATGGCCTGGTTGGCAACACTGAAGACCACAGATTCGGCCACTTTTCCTTTCCTCAGTGAGAGACTCCGTGATTTCTTTGGCTTGAACTTCATTCTGGATGAGGCAACTATGTCGTCCAGCCTCTCCAGCACATGACGTGTCTCGTCTTCTCTGGATGAAATCACTGTAGTGTCATCCATGAAGGCCTTGAGAGGAGGCATCTTGTATCCATCGCCCAAGGTCTGTTTGTCTCGCGTTGTTTGTTGCTGCTTTCAAGATGAGTTCCATTGCCAGCACGAACAGTATCGGGGAAATTGCACAGCCCATTGCAATGCCCACTTCCAAGTTGATCCAATCAGTTGTGTACTCCTTGGTAGAGAACCGCATTGAGAAGCCATTGAAGTATTTCTGAGCATGTCGCGGATGTTCTTTGGCACATGGTAACATCTCAAGAGCCAACTGTATCATCTCATGGGGCACAGATCCATATGCGTTTGCCAGATCAAGCCACACTACGTCCAGGTCTCTCTTTTCTGTTTTTGCTTTTTGGATTGCGTCCCAGATCAATGTGGGCGTTTCTACACAGCCAGCCACGCCTGGGATGCCACCTTTCGGACTGACACATCCAAGTACTTGTTTTCCATCAGGTACTTGGTCAGCCTTGCTGCCATGACAGAGAAGAAGATTTTCCCTTCGACGTTCAGTTAGTGATATTGGCCTGAACTGGCTGATGTCACTTGAGTTTTGCTCTTTGGGGATGTACACACCATCTGCCGTCATCCACTGGCCGCTGATCTTCTGGTTTTCTCCAAGCCGATCGCAGCAGCCTGTGGAGCCACTCCAGCACCTTGGGACATTTCTTGTAAAGCTGGTAAGGTATTCCGTTTGGCCCTGGTGATGATTTGCTCTGGCTTTTGTCGACCACCTTCTTGATTTCCACCAACGTTGGAGGCTTGCCATTGAACTGTTCCTCAGGTTGGTTGGCCATACCAGATCTTGAATGTCGAGTGGTGCTTTGCTCTGTGAGTCAGAGTATGTTTTCCTCAGATGCTGCTCAAGAACTCCTTTGTCCACACTTAGGGTCCCAGATTTTGGCTGCTCAAACAGTGTTCTGGCAAACTGGAAGGGGTCTCTGAAGAAGCGCTCTTGTGTCTTCTTCTTTTTGCTCTTCCTCTTCCTCGCAGATTCCGCTTTGCTGAGGGCGCTGTGTTTTTCTTTCAGGTCTTCCCACAGTTTTTCCAAGCCTTGTTTTTCAGCTGGCAGTGCGTCTTCATTTGCTTCTTGAGGTTGTTCTTTTGGACTCTGATCTTGTCCATCTTTTCTTGGCGTCTGGATTTCTTTGGAGGTGTTTTCTCTTTGGGTAGTTTTACTCCATAGGCGTCTCTACATGTGGCATACACAATGTCCCCATATGTGGCTAGTTTGTGTTCCAGGGTGCTTTTCCCTATCATGCATCGAGTCTTTGGACGATTTTTGCATCCAGTTTCTCCCAATCGTCAGTTTCGTTTGCTCGTGGCAGGTTGAGTTTCAGGCGCCTGGCATCGAGGGCCTGTGCAAATTCCTCATCCGAACCAACAGCGTGGATGTCCTTGGCACTGTGGTTTAAATCCTGGCCTTGGTCTTCCGACGTCTTATCTGCTGATGCAGTGCGCTGCTGCTCATTCAGATGAGTCTTCACACATCCCATCTTTGTTCTGTGGATCTTCATGCCACGGGTGGTAGCGAAACGCTTTCCACAGACACATGGATATTCCATTTGGTCCATGTTCATAGTCCGTTTGGGATTTGTGTGTTCGTATATGACTTTGGCCTTGTAAGAGCCAGTGGCCTTAAGGTATTAAAGATATGTTCATATTGTTCATTGCTCTCTCTCTCTCTCTCTCTCTCTCTCTCTCTCTCTCTCTCTCTCTCTCTCTCTCTCTCTCTCCCCCCCCTCTCTCTCTCTCTCTCTCTCTCTCTCTCTTCTCCTGTCTCCTCTCTCTCTCTCTCTCTCTCTCTCTGGAAGTTAACGGCAGAAGGAAAAAAAAGACGTAAGCAAGTCTGTAAGTGTGATTTGTGGGATTGATGAAGAGGGGTGAGGATGTTGGAAGGGGTCTGTGTGATTTGTGGGATTGATGAAGAGGGGGTGAGGATGGTGGAAGGGGGCTGTGTGATTTGTGGGATTGATGATGAGGGGGTGAGGATGGTGGAAGGGGTCTGTGTGATTTGTGGGATTGATGAAGGGGGGTGAGGATGTTGGAAGGGGTCTGTGTGATTTGTGGATTGATGATGAGGGGGTGAGGATGGTGGAAGGGGTCTGTGTGATTTGTGGGATTGATGAAGAGGGGTGAGGGTGGTGGAAGGGGTCTGTGTGATTTGTGGGATTGATGAAGAGGGGGTGAGGATGTTGGAAGGGCGGAGGAGAAAAAGGAGTGGATGGAGGAAGGGACAGTGGTTGGACTGGCTTTTCTGCTATTTTCTTCTTCTTCTTCTTCTTCTTCTTCTTCTTCTCCTTCTCCTCCTACTCCTTCTTCTCCTTCTTCTTCTGCTTTTTCTTTTTCTTCTTCTTCTCTTCTTCTTCTCTTCTTCTTCTCTTCCTTCTTCTTCTTCCTTCTCCTTCTTCTTCCTCTTCTTCTTCTTCTTCTCTTCTTCTCCTTCTTCTTCTTCTGCCGGTTGTGGTGGCGATGTTTAGAATCTTTCTCTTATGTCTTGTCACCTTCTTTGTTTCTCTGATGCATACATTGAATTGAACTTGTCTGCCATTAATTTTCTGTTTGCAGATTACCACATACAGAGCGAAAACCCGAAGAAAAATCACCACTAAGGTGGTTGCAGAGGAAAGGAAATCGGTCCACAGAGGGGAAGTGACGAAATGGGAGCCATCTTTACAAGTTCCTGCACTTCCACCAACAGGACTCGGAGGCTGTCATGTCATTGACGTTCGGTTCCTTTTTGAGGTGATCCGTTCATTTATTCAAATTTTCATGCACGTTAATTGTCAACCAGAAATGGCATCAAAAATCAATAGCTTTCCTAAAGTTAGAGGGGTAGACGAGAACACTAAAGCGGTTTTTTTTGTGTTTTGTTTTGTTTCGTTTTTTAGGGTAATATTTAGGCATAATTTGCAAACGCTTTTTCCAACCCAGTCCGGGGTTAAGAACATGTATTTGGTGAAACAACAAGTCAAAGATAGATTTTACAGTGGCATGGAGATAAGATCTTGCACTGTATGTGAGAAACATAATCTGATCAGCATCACGAACAAATGAATGGGATAAATGTATTTAGGATTATCGATACCGAGACAGAAAAGAAGGAGAGAGGAAGAAAAAAGCACGTAAGAGGGGATAATTCAACAAGAGACAAGGCAGATAGACGCACGGGCAGACAACTCCTAAAATGAGCTCGCAAGAGGACGAGACGCTGGCTTTGGATGCTGTACAAATTGGTAGAATGTGACAGTGCAGACTGATCTTATCCGATCTTAGAGTCAACTTTGTCAGGAACGGGGTCGACTTTTTCACTGTCAATGTGAAATTGTTTTATATTCAGTTTGCACTATTACATATATGGGGCCAGATATTTCAATTCAGTTGTTGTAAAATGTACCCCAGTAAGCTCGTGTGATCTCATGTGAATGATGAGGATAACACGTCCACACCACTGGAACTAGGGAACCGATCTAAGATAGCAACACAACACCAGCCGTCATGGCGTGGTGTTTAGAGTTGCGTAATTGGGGGGTTGGGAGCTTGTGGGTTCGATTCCCATCATAAGCGTTCATTTTTAGAATATTTTGGCCCAGGCCAGTTTATACCAAGAGTTTAGAGTACTACAGTCTCAGATGGGAAGACTGGCACCGCACAGTAGAGTTTTCATCCACTTCAGTTGAAGCGTGCTGCTGGAACCAACTGGGGGTAATTTCATGGTTTAGTGTACTGAATTCATGGAACTATTTCAGCAGCCTTTAAAACAAAAGGCAGGTATGAGGTGTAGAGAGCTTACTTTCGGGGAAAAAAATAACACAAACTGCAGAATCGTTGGAGTAATTTATAGAATTATTTTTGCTTTAAGTTTGTGCCTTTCAAGTCAAGGCAGAAAACTGTTGTGTCGTCATTTTTGTGAAAGCTATTGTATTCCCGTTTTGGCATGGTGTTTCCAACAAATAAGGAAAATGTACCAACAACCCTTCTTTCTGGAATGCATGAAGTGGTATTGAAAAGGTCAAAGGCTAATGGTCTAAAGGCCATAGGGTCAATGAATTACTAGAATTCGTTGTTTCCAGGCTTGATAGAAAGCCCATTCCTTTGGCACATTAGAGGTGTTTCCCCAAATGAAGAAAATCCACCAACAACCCTTCTTTCTGCAGTACTATCAGTGGCTTCGAAAAGGTCAAAGGTTAATGGCCTAAAAGCCGAAGGGTCAATGCATTTTAAGAGATTCATTGTGTCCAGACATAATGAAAAGTGGGGCCCATTCCTCTCCAATCGTCGCCTTAACCCTCCCTGGCCTGAATCAGCTACCCACTGACTGCTGTGCTGTGGGTGTACAGAAAGGTTTTCACACTATAACAATCAGACCCCACGGTGGTTCGAACTCATGACCTTCAGCCCCGCAGGCAACAATCAGAGTAGGAAGAAACTCTAGGGAGAACTTTAGAGCAGAAGGACTTCAGAGAGGAAGCCCAATCTCCCCCCCCCCCTCCCGCCCCTCCCCCCCCCCATCACCCTCCTACCCAGATAAGTGTTTTAGCCCTGGGTACATTAAAAAAAAAGGGGGGGAGGGGAGGGGGGGGGGTGCCATATCCAGACAGGTCATGATACCCAAATGTCCATCTGTTGCCAGAAATATTTTTGGCGCTGCCAGGATTCAAACCTGCATCTTTTGGACGGTCGGCAGTCTCAAGACCAGGTGGTCATGTGTCTGGTGGTTCACTCACCTAGCTGTGAGACACATGATGTAACTCTGAATATTTAAGCCTTAAACTGGTTTTTCACTTCGTATTTTTCATCGCCCGGATCCAGTTGGAAGTCTTGTCAGCTGTCTCTACCATTGCCTTTAGGGCTCTGACCCTCTTCTCGTCAGAAACTGAGAGCTGTGTCATGATCTCTTAGGCTGGTGACCCGACAACACCACCTTCCCCTCTCACGACCCCCGACCCCTAACCGCCACCCTCGTTCCGGTGTCGTATATAATACTGTCGCCGTGGAATTGTATCGCAGCGACAGCATTTCACGTGAAATACTGTTGCAGCGACAATATTTGCTGGAAAAAATTGTCGCGCGACAACTTTTCACGAAAAATGTCCTATAGAATATTGTAGCTGTCCATAAAATGCAGTATTTCCCGGGAAATACTGTCGCTGCGACACGATTTTATGAGCGACAGTATTATATACGACACCGGCCTCTACGGCGAGGTTTTTGGTTCCAAAGTCCCAGTGTCCCTCGAGCTGCCGGCCAACCTGGCATTCTACGCTGTCTTGAAAGTGTGAGCTTGCTCCAGTCTGCTTTCATATGACACAGTGAACTCAGTCAGAATCATCAAGGAGATGTGTAAGAAAAAAGAACGATTTAAGTGTTATGCATGTGGTCTGTATGCCCACGAATTGACGATCTGACGGAGGCCTGTTCTTTGGCAATCACCAGGTGGAGCTGTCTTCCCAGGGAGTGGGCTGGCAGGGTCTGGCTCTTCAGGACGAGGTCAAGGTCGGCACCATCCCTCTGCTGGACGTCGTCAAGAACCGCAACAACCCCACCCACCCCCTCGCGTCCAAGACCGGCCTTCTGCTTGGCCCCGCCCACTCCGGGTCACGTGGTAGTAAGGCAACCAATCAGATCGTGTGCCGCCGCTTAACCGAGCGTCTTCTAGTGAGTGACGGATTCTCTTGTGTGTGTGTGTGTGTGTGTGTGTGTGTGTGTGTGTGTGTGTGGTGTTTGTGTGTGCGCGTGTGTGTGTTTGCAAATATGTGTGCGCTAGCGCGTGCGCTAGTGCGGGCGTGGGTGCATACATGCGTGTGTACGTATGTGCTAGTATGTGTTAGTGTGCGCTGCGCGCGCGCGCGCGTGTGTGTGTTGTGTGTGTGTGTGTGTGTGTGTGGTGTGTGTGTGTGTGTGTGTGTGTGTGTGTTGGAGTGATTGCTTGTGTGGTGTGTGTGTGTGTGTGTGTGTGTGTGTGTTGTGTGTGTGTGTGTGTGTGTGTGTGTACGTTCGTGCATGCGTGCATGCGTGAGTGTACCCGTGTGTGTGAGATGAGAAGAATCTCAATGGTTTATAAACACAGAATAGTACATGGTAATGAGGCACATATTAAAGCAGGTATTGGTTTACATTTCCATGATTTGCTTTTGTAGGACATCGCACTTGAGACTATCGCTATGTCATAGAGATGGGTTCTTGCACAAGACATTCTCGTTAATGTCTTCTTAAATGTATGGTTTCTCATACAAAAGACACTTCTTGTTGTCTTTTACCTGTGTGAGTTCCTACATAAAACATTTACATTATTGTCTTTTCATCTGGATGGGTCTTAACACTACAAGCCTTCATTGTTGCCCTTCATCTGTACATGTTTGTGGGGAGCTCGAGTTGGCCTTTCAGAGCAAATGACTGAGCGGGCAATTTCTCTGTCAATCTGACTTCCAGGTATTTCGTCAGATTTCTGGTCTGCTTGTTTGTTCGTTTCATTTTTCGTTGTTGTTGTTGTTGTTGTTGTTGTTGTTGTGTGTTGTGTGTGTCTGTGTGTGTGTGTGTTGTGTGTGTGTGTTGTGGCTTTTTTCTTTTTTTCTTTTGGGTTTCTCTTTCTTTCTTTCTTTCTCTCTTCTTCTTCTTCTCCTTCTTCTTCCTCCTCCTCCTCCCCTCCTCCTCCTCCTCCTCTTCTTCTTCTTCTTCTTCTTCTTCTTCTTCTTTCTTCTTTGTCAAACATTCGTTTGTCAAGAAAATAACCTATGAACATAACCACGGGGAAGGTTTGGTTTAATAACAACACGACCGATTCTGATATGAGCACTGTGGTTTCTGTCCAGAACCATTGTCCTGCGAACTGGAACATGGTATCACAATGGTAGATAGGAAATCCAGTCATAGGAATGAATACAATGATGAAGTTGAGGAGATGACTATTCGAACAGAGCAGCTGTCTATATTCTGAACCCCGACTGCCCAGTGTCTCTCACGACACCCCCTTCTCCTCCATCCCTTCTTCCCAGCCCCATCCCATCCCTACCCCACCCGCCACCCTCTCCACCACGGCCTAGGGTTACACGATAATGAACTTTGATAGCATGAGTGCAGAGTTGCAATCACTAGTTGCCTACAGCTCCAAACGAAAGACACAGACTGAAGTGGTGTCCGAGATTTCCATTATTTCTATGATGATTTTTACGAACACAACGTTACCAAAGAAAAACCTAACCCCAGGGACATAACTCTCAGTTCCTGATGACCCCCCCCCCCCCCCCCCCTTCAAAAAAAAAAAAAAGAGAAAAAGAGAAAAATAGCTCTTAGATCAGAAGAAGTCATTACTTTTTTTTCTTCCCCAAAATGACTTGTGAGTTGACTTCAACGTGGTGACAGCCCTGATATGGCCCTTTGCGGTCGGCTGGGCTATAAGCGACATTACTTACTTACTTACTTACTTACTCTAACGAATGAAAAATTGATAACCAGTAGTTTAAAATGAAGTTGATTTATAGAATAGCGAGGTGCGGGTCTAAACAGCAGATCATTTTCTCCACGCTGATGTTCCAGGTTCTACAGGGGAGGGACGCTTCACCAGTGACGCCGATTCCGCGTCCCCCCTGGCCCGGCTGGGAGGGGCCGGTGCAGGAGCCCACAAGAATCTCCGCTCCGGTCCATCATCTCGGCTGTCTCCCATGGTCCTTCAACCCATGATGCCTCCCCGGTTCACTACGCCCTGCCCTGGAGGTTCCCAGCCGTGGAGCCATCGCCATGAAAACGAAAAAGACCTTCACCCCCACTCTGGCCACAGTCTACCGTGCTGATGCTGTTGGAGGACATTCTGCTGACTTCATGCTGGAGGACATTCTGCTGATGTCTGTTGGAGGACGTTCTGCTGACTTCATGCTGGAGGACATTCTGCTGACTTCATGCTGGAGGACATTCTGCTGACTTCATGCTGGAGGACATTCTGCTGACTTCATGCTGGAGGACATTCTGCTGATGTCTGTTGGAGGACATTCTGCTGATGTCTTTTGGAGGACATTCTGCTGATGTCTGTTGGAGGACTTCTGCTGATTATGCTGGAGGGACATTCTGCTGATGTCTGTTGGGGGACATTCTGCTGATTTCATGCTGGAGGACATTCTGCTGATGTCTGTTGGAGGACATTCTGCTGACTTCATGCTGGAGGACATTCTGCTGATGTCTGTTGGAGGACATTCTGCTGATGTCTGTTGGAGGACATTCTGCTGACTTCATGCTGGAGGACATTCTGCTGATGTCTGTTGGAGGACATTCTGCTGACTTCATGCTGGAGGACATTCTGCTGATGTCTGTTGGAGGACATTCTGCTGATGTCTGTTGGAGGACATTCTGCTGATGTCTGTGGAGGACATTCTGCTGATATCTGATGGGGGACATTCTGCTGATGTCTGTTGGAGGACATTCTGCTGATTTCATGCTGGAGGACATTCTGCTGATGTTGTTGGAGGACATTCTGCTGACTTCATGCTGGAGGACATTCTGCTGATGTCTGTTGGAGGACATTCTGCTGATGTCTGTTGGGGACATTCTGCTGATGTCTGCTGGAGGACATTCTGCTGACTTCATGTTGAGGACATTCTGCTGACTTCATGTTGAAGGACATTCTGCTGACTTTATGCTGACGGACATTCTGCTGATGTCTGCTGGAGGACATTCTGCTGACTTCATGCTGGAGGACATTCTGCTGACTTCATGTTGAAGGACATTCTGCTGATTTCATGCTGGAGGACATTCTGCTGACTTCATGTTGAAGGACATTCTGCTGACTTCATTTTGGAGGACATTCTCCATGCGGGGTTATATATCAGAGAAGTTCCTGTCTGAAGGGAGCCCTGGATTTTCTTTGTTGAAAGAAAACCCCAGGAAGACTTCAGGATTTGTGTTTAAATCAGCCAATGGAGACGACTTTCTTTTGAAAAAAGAAGAGTTGGATTTGTTTGCCAGAGAATTTGATTGGCGGAATGAAGTATGACCGGAGTTGACAATCATACCACATGACGTGATAAGCACACTGATGACATGCTTTCATATACAGACAAATTGTTAGTTGTGTTGTGTCCTAAATATGTGTTAAAACCAAAGCAGACTCCTAAAATGTAATGGACAGATTAGCATGGAACCACAGCAAATGCCATTGAGGGTATGATTTCCAAAGGAGAACAGTTTGGAAGGTAATGGTTTTGAAACTTGTTCTATACAAAGACATGATTAGAGCAACCTCGTTAAGACCAACACACAGGAAGAGTAAAAGATATCCATCCCACCAGAGCTCCCGAATTTGCGAATTATACTTCTGTGCACCCCCCCCCCCCCCCCCCTCCTCTCACGTTTCCCTCGTGTCGTGTTCTTGCTACTGTGCTGTCTCCAAGAAACCAGAACCAAACCAAACTGATTGTGACAGTGTATACACCTAGCGGACAGAGGAGGCGCACATAGTATGTGGAGAGAATCGGGTGATATCATCTACAGATGGTAGTTCAATATCATGTAAACGTCCTCAGATTCTTTTATCTTTAGTTTATATATGTTGGCACTGCAGTTGATTTTCTACATAAAGCATGACTTGAGAGGCCTTTTCACTGAAACTGAACGAGCGAAGATCACAACTCTTGCCATTATGTTCTTGTCTGTGCACAACGTAACAGCCAGTGTGTTACAGCAAATCTTGTTCTCAGACATTTGATTGGCGTCGGTGGCTGCGACCGCAGGCTGACGATACGAAATCTGGAGTTCAGTCCTTTCCCACAAACATAGACACCGGTCTGTTCAGTGCCTGCTTTCCAAGAGCTATGGTTGGCTGCTAACAGGTTCCAAATTCCCAACCTACTGCACACACACACACCCTCCCCCCCCCCCCCCCCCCCCCCCCCCCCCCCCCAAGTCTTTCTCCGCCCTGGAGGCCTGTTCCAGGCCTATTAGGATCTTGCGTACATTTGACAAACGTGACAGACTGCATCTACTGACGGATTTCGAAGAAACTTACCAGAGACTTCTGCGTGATGTGGAAGCTGTTTAAACTCCAAAATGGATGGTGAAACGTGTTGTCGTGTGATCATGTGACTAGTCTGTCTTACCATCTGGTGAAACAGTCAACTCGTTCTTGGCACCGTATGATATTACGAAACACATCTTGCCATGTTACTTGGCCAATACTTTTGAGTGTCCACGTTCCTTTCGGTGATACATGTGCATGCCAACTATATGGTGTTGCCTGAAATGCCGGTCACTTTAACAACCCCACGACGCTACCCTAGAATTGAACAGGTATTGACATAGACATACTTTGACATGGATGCCACTGGTGTCATAGTATCCACTATCATCTTACCTTCACACTTCTCGCCTTCACACATCTCGCCTTCATACCGGACATAATGGAAGACCTACTTCATATACTGGAAATGTGCAGAGCTGCTCGAGGTGTCGCCTTTCATGTGTATTCCTGCAAAACAGATGAAGAAGGCACTGGCAACATAGTGAATGTGATCAGCTCGTGTGATCCATGCAGTGTTCTGTTGTTCTTGTTACCACAGTATGTAACGGACCGCCAGCTGTTTGAACACATGCGTCGAGTGTTCATGATGATGATCACTTTGGGAAAATCGAGGAGGAAGTGTCCTCTGGATCAATACTTTTGTGGATGTTGTCAGATTCACTTTACAAATACAGGACTGCTGATGGGAAGGGGTCGACACAATTCCGGACAAACGGTGACTTCCGCTTTGGCAGCAGGCTGCTTATTCAGACTGGGCCGGTGTCGTATATAATACTGTCGCTCATAAAATCGTGTCGCAGCGACAGTATTTCCCGGGAAATACTGCAGCTGGTTCATGAAAAATTATCGCTGCGACCATATTTCACAGGAAATGTTAACTCTAGCAGTAAGATTTTACGTGAAAATGTGTCGGAAGCGACAGTATTCACTGACTACAATATTTCACAGTGTCCTGTCGCAAAAAGCTGTCGCAAAATTACGCTGCGACCATATTTCACAGGAAATGTTAACTCTAGCAGTAAGATTTCACGTGAAAATGTGCCGCAAGCGACAGTATTCACTGACTACAATATTTCACAGTGTCCTGTCGCAAAAAACTGTCGCAAAATTTCGAGCGACAGCATTTTATGGACAGCTACAATATTCTATGGGACATTTTTCGTGAAAAGTTGTCGCGCGACAATTTTTTCCAGCAAATATTGTCGCTGCAACAATATTTCACGTGAAATGCTATCGCTGCGATAGCATTCCACGGCGACAGTATTATATACGACACCGGCCTTTGTTGTCTCTACCCCTCTCACCCCACCCCCTTACGCCCGCAATTCAGGCCGTCCCTCGAGCAGACAAGCAGGGCTGCCAGTGGCCGAAAGTGTTCTCCCTCCCCCTCCTCTCCTTCCCCTCCACCACCACCCAGAGCTTTGACCTCCTCCCTTGGTCAGGGTAATGAATAATCTATCAAGAGGCCAGGTGTCAACTCCATCGTTTGTAAAAGTTCCATGTACTGCCCCGGCAAGTACAGAATGCAACTGAATGTTCGACCGATTTTTGAAAAAAAAAAATCCTCTCGTGTTTAGCTTCTCCACGCTGTACGCATTTTCGTTTTGTTTCCTTTCAGAAGTGGATAAACACAATAAGAAATTAAAGAATAAAAGGCCGCAAATTCACCAGTGGGCGTGGGGCTATTAGCCGGCAGGGCTACATCTAGTACATGTACTACATTATGCATTTGTCAAGCGTTCCTATGGCCTCTGACGGAAGTTCCCGGATCCATTCTGGTAGGAACCAGGTCAGGACGATGCAAGAAAGGCCCGTCTTTTGTCGTAACACCGCCATCATATCATCTCTCACCGCGAGTTTGCATGAAAGGGAGTGCCGAGGGGGGGTGGCAGATTTCTGTCGAAGGGCATTGATGTGAGAGGTCAACGTCGGGCGGCGCAATCAACCCTCCAGTGACTACGGGTGACGGCGGGTTAGACTGTGTAGCTGGGAGACGGCTTCTGGAGATGTGGGGCCGTCGGCGATGGAGAGCTGCCTACTGCGACAAATGTGGCCACGCAAACCATCTTTTGGGGTCGCAATGGTGAGCACTCTCGGTCATATTTAATGAGAACCGTAGAGGCGAATCGTGGAGCGCTCCAGCGACGTCAGTCCTGCCTCCTCGGAGGCGGCCTCACGCTGCACAGGACCATCGCCACTTAAGCTTGGAGAAGGCAGGGCGTAGTCCTGAAGACAGGTCTTTTGGGGGGAAGGAGGCGAAGAGTGCCGACGCCCACAGTCGGCTGGCCAACACCACAGAGTGGACACCAGTTCACACGGACCAGAACCAAGCGCTGGACACCCGTTCAGCAGAAAGAAAGAAGAAGAAGAAGAACCGGACTCCAGTCTGGGATGAAAACCTGAAAGTAGAACTGCCCCCGTCTGGAAACTGTGCCCAAGACTCCTGCTAACGACCAGACATCCTGCCAGCAAAGCTACAGGACTTCAGCCAGGGACACCAT
>CM031603.1:6199580-6262080 GCA_018398815.1 Conus ventricosus | reverse complement strand
AGAACAAATTGATAGCTCATTCGGGACCCTATATATCTGGAAGTCTTCCACCTGCAATGCAAAATGCAAACTCAATTCAAAACTACGCAGATTGTTTCACATCGAAATGAGTTGATGCTTTGACTGACCAAAGTATATATTACATCCATAATTATAAACTGTTCTATAAAGCATAAGAAATATCCAAGAGCACACCATTTGAAAACATCGTCCCCCCTTCACTTACTCTTCTCTGTCCATCCCCTCATCCTCTCCCTCCCCCTTCCTTGTGTTCTAGACCTCTCTGTTGATGACTTTAGTCACTGGGTTCAGCAAACCCCGCACAACGACGCAAAACGAATCATACGTCACTTCGGAATAAGCAAGAGCAAACATATACCAGAAAGGACATGGCTAATTAAGAACATCAAGTAGGCCTACCACCACCACCAGATTGTTCCCTACTTTCCCCGCTCAGGCTGCTGGCTTCCCTCGCAATTTTTTTTCTTTTAGACGTAATTTGAATACACAATATGTTTTGGAAAGGAGAGTAATTTAAATAACCTTCCTATTACATTGAATTTCAGAATATTTCAGATAAGAAAAATACAGGAAGTTGTGTTTGGAAAAACGAATGCCCAGAACACTCCACTCCGAAGAAATAAGCCTTCCAACACGATGAGATTTCGTGTAATAACTGTCAGAGGAAATTGTATGAAATGTTCAGCTCAGCTGTCAGGATAGTAAACTTAACCTGATCATGAGGTAAACTGAACTTGGTGGGCAAAGATGCAAATGGATTATACAAACGATTTAGCAAACGTGATCTACAATGCAAGGTATTAGTATCCCAGGAATATAATCAACCAGTGTATGTTTGTTTCACACACCACACACACGTACCAAAAATGAATTAAGCAAGAGCTGAATTTAATAATAGTATCCAGCATTTGAAGAGGCAGCTCTAGGAAACATAATTATAATCAAACCATAACTGCCCTTGTTCTGACTTTCAACAAATATGATCTAACGTTTATCTTTATATGTTAACCTTTCTGCGACACGATTTGTATATGACCTGTATTTGTCATAAAAAAAGCAAAATAAAGAAAAGGAAGATTAGATATCAGAGTCTCTCTTTTTTTTCATCAGATTACTTGGTATACTCCATTTTGTGTCAACACCAAGGAAAAGAGCCCAAACAATGACAGGCGACACTGCAGGTAATTAGATCATACGCCGCTTGATGACCGTGTAAGTCTGGTTCAATATCTAGTTATTTTGGCTGAGATCACACACGAACGATTCGCCTCTGTTTACCTGCACACGGTTAACATGTTTCCGTCTTTGACATCAAGAGTTTGACATTGAATCAAACTATCTTCTTCGGATTTTCAACAGAGGTACTTTGTTAAGTCACCGTTAACGCAAATGCTCGTTCACGTGTGTGTGTGTGTGTGTGTGTGTGTGTGTGTGACGGAGTAAGCTCGCGTCTACAAGACTGAGAATTATGCTGTTCTGTTGTGTTGGACGTTCTGCTCTGTATGGATGTGGAATTAGAGTGATATTTCTTATACTATCGCCTTTACCCCCCACCCCCCACCCCCCCCACCCTCCCATCGCCTCTCCTTCTCTCTCTTCATATTAATCTTCTAGTATCAATAGTCAGCACTCTACTGTTCCATTAATCTAAGACGATGTGTCTCATAATTATGTTTGAAATGTTTTTATGTTACGTGTAGGTGCCAATGATATGTTTTGCAATTATGTGTGCATGACAGTCAGATTGTGCGCCTAGATCTGGGCTAGATCTTCCTTTAGTAACAGAGTGGCACCGTATTGGAACAAACTACCTGCACACATTAAAAAAGCAAAAGATTTGAATACTTTTAAAAACCTTCTGGCTACTAACGCCAAGTTAAATATGTTAGAATTCCAATTTGATTGATGGAATAGATTAAAATATATCCTGAGCATATGCATGCATTATGCAACCACTGTTTATGAAATAAATAAGATGATTGGAACACAAAAAGCTGTGAGGCTATCCAAAGCCCCAAGTGAACTGAATTGAACTGGACTGAAGTCTTCATTCTTGCCGGTGTATTAGAAATAAGTCCATTTCCCACATCTAGAGCAGTCAAACCTTATATTTCTACACTAACATCATGTTTCATTTCATATTGCAGACACTACACTGGGTGTGAAAAAAAATCACATCCATTTTGATCTATTATCCCATTTATGAATTGTCTCCTAATTTCTTTCCTTTTGTTTGTCTGAATTTACACTTTTAGTCAATTTTCAATTTTCACTAAAGGGAAAACACTCTTAAACTCCCGTTGTGAAGAACGCGCTGATAGTGAAATCGTTGCCTCCAGGTAAGGAAATAATTGATTTCTTTTCAGTCTTTTGTTGCGGAGTTTCAAGCCGTCACTTTATATATGATATGTATTACCCTCGTACAATTTCTTTCATGATTTCTTTTCAAAACGGACGATTTCTTTCAAATGAGGTTGTCGCATAGAAGCCTGGAGTCTGAAAGTTGGGAATCAGATCTGCTGGCAATCTCTGTCTTTCAGAAACTTCCATTTCACCACGTCAATATTCTGGTTATTCTGCCGTTTTGTAGGAGGTTTCAGGTTGAAGCATCAGTTGATGACCATTATAGCACTGAGAGAGAGAGAGAGAGAGAGAGAGAGAGAGAGAGAGAGAGAGAGAATGAATGAATGAATGAATGAATGAATGGTTTATTCTATGAATGAATGGTTTATTGTGGTAAGCTTTACAAAGCCATTCATGTTACGTGTAATGGTTTTGTACGTAAACAAGGAGTGGCTAGCTCCGAAAGTTAGAGGTCTCCCTCTCTTGAATACATCGTAACGAGCATGGCGCCCTGTCTCCGACTGCTGTCAGAATGAAGTGAGTCTGTTCTGATTTTATGCATGCATGGGATGCACGCAACATGGTGGCAGCGGTGGGATAAGAAGAACTAATTAAAGTGCATTAGGCCAGCATGGAAAGTGCAGGAGATTACGAACACTTTGCAGAATTATAGGCTACTGAAACGGACTGAGTGGAAAAGAACTTTTTGTTGCAGGACGTGACGTCAACAATGAACATTACTAACTTGAGTAGTGTAGCATGTGCTGTTGGCTACTAACTTGAGTAGTGAAGCAGGTGCTGTTTTTGGTGCAAGCTGCAAACGCTGAAACTGGGACTGAAACAAGTGACAATTTTTAAGTGACTCACAATGTCGAACGTAGGTGAACAGGAGGCAGCAGCACGGACTGCTGGGCCAGTTCCGGGCATAAAACCCCCAAACCCTCTAGTCATTGGCTCCAACCCAACAGGAAACGAAGCGGAACATGAAGTGCTCAACTCATTGACACTATCACCATTCACGCCACAACGCCTGGACGAAATAAGACAGAAAACAGCTGAAGACCTCACACTCACAGAAGTGAAAGAAGTTATCCTCAGAGGATGGCCATCATTGAGACAAGACTGTCCACTCCCAGTCACGCCTTACTTTGACTACAGAGACGAGCTCACAGTGCAAGACGGAGTCATTCTCAGGGGAGACAGAGTAGTCATACCACACACAATGAGATCAGAAATGAAGGAGAAGGTCCACGCCGGACACTCTGGCATCAACTCATGCCTACGAAGAGCACGACAGCTCATCTTCTGGCCCCGAATGACAGCTGAAATTCGACACTTCATTGAATCATGTGATGTGTGCACTTCTCACAGTGTGAAACAACCAGCAGAGACACTCCGCATGCACGAGGTACCAGATCGCCCATGGGAAAAAGTGGGAACAGACATTTTTACCATCCAAGGAAGAAACTATCTCATCACCGTAGACTATTTCAGCCATTTCTTCGAACTGGACTACTTACCAGAGACCACTGCTGAAACGATTGTCACCAAACTGAAACACCACTTCGCCCGCCATGGCATTCCAGACACAGTTGTCAGTGACAATGGACCACAGTTCTCGTCACAACAGTTCAGACTGTTCTCCCGCAACTGGGGCTTCAAACATATGACATCCAGCCCTGGTCACAGTCAGAGCAACGGGGCTGCTGAAGCAGCCGTGAAAGTGGCCAAGAACATGATGAAGAAGTGTCTACGGGCAAAAGAAGACCATTACCTCGGGCTATTGAACGTGAGAAATACTCCGGAAGAGGGAATGACATCAACTCCAACCCAGCGGCTTATGGGCAGACGTACAAAGACAGTGCTCCCCACCACATTCAAACTGTTACAACCCACCGCCGCAGACTACATCAAACAAGAAAAACACCGCCTTGAAAACAAACGGCAAGCAACAGCGGAAAAGTTCTGTCACCGAAAGGACCTCAGGCTGCTATCTAGTGGCGAGGCGGTCAAAATACAACCCATCGACAAGTCATCACAAACCTGGAAAAGTGGTGTCGTCATCAACAGGCAGACGAGCAGGACATACGATGTGCAGACCCAAGACGGAAGGGTCTACCGGCGCAACAGGCTCTTCCTACGCTCAGTTCCCCACCCCACTCAAACGCCCCCCAGACCCACAAAAAGTGCGCCCCACACTACCACCCAAGCTACCCATTCCTACGCCATGCCGAAGAATGATGGCCACACCGGTGGCCATCGCGCAGAGGGGCAGCCATGCCAGAGGGAGCCTACCAGCCAGGAACCGAGCACACCCTTCGCAGGAGCCTCCCGGGCCCAGCTTCCTGATGTGACCTTGGCAACATCCAGCCCCCGGCCGCCACAGGCTCCACGCCCTCAACCAGCCGGTCCAACCACAGGGCCCCAGCCAGCCGGACCAACCCTGGGTCCCCTCTCACCTGGACCAGCTATGACCACCAGATCAGGCAGATCTGTGAAGCCCAGAACCATACTTGATTTATAAACAAATTACAATTGACGAACATGAACAGCCAGGGACCAACCAATTAATATTTTTTTTCTTCATATGATTTATAATATAAAATAGAGGATTTTGTTGGAAGTATTTATAAAATTAATCAAAATATTTTGTTCAAATTGTTGTTGATTTAAATTTATATATTAAGATTTTTCTTTTCTGTCGTTCACGGTTATATTATTAAATAAAATTTTAATATTTTGTTAATATGATTATTAGTAATGAATTATAGTGATTGTTAATTTTGCCCTTTTGGTCTTGGATTACATAATAGTTAATATTTTAAGGTATAGGAGAAAATATTTGTTTATTAAATTAGTATTTGTTAATTCCATTTCAATTTGATGATTTAGTTAATATTGTTAATATTGTTTTAGAAACCCTAAAAGGGGGAAGATGTTACGTGTAATGGTTTTGTACGTAAACAAGGAGCGGCTAGCTCCGAAAGTTAGAGGTCTCCCTCTCTTGAATACATCGTAACGAGCATGGCGCCCTGTCTCCGACTGCTGTCAGAATGAAGTGAGTCTGTTCTGATTTTATGCATGCATGGGATGCACGCAACAATTCACGCGGACGGGAAACGAAGGGGTGGGGACTGTGCATGCGCCAAAATTCTAAATAAACGTCGGCAAAACATGACAAAAAGTACATCGCCAGAGGTTCCGCTAGACTATAGACTTTGCCGGTACTTGGTACCGACAACAACAAAAATTTCCGGTACAAGTCTTAAATCAGCCGGTACCGCGCTTGGCTGCCTGCCATGCACTACACACTCAACCGCGATTCTGGGTCACACGAACGGGCGATAGCGAGCGGCCTACCGGCACGGATAGCACGTAACAGGCTTGTCAGTGACAGCCTTCAGTCAACTGAACTCAACAGAAAAGTCGACGGAGAGAGTAACATGCAAAAAAATCATAAATGAAAACAAAAAGCAAAACAAAACAAAACAAAACCAAACCAACCAACCAAAACGTAACTTGAAAGAAAAACAAACAAACAAACAAACAAAACAAACTTAACAAACTTCTCACTTACCTATCCACACGTGCGAAAGAATTCCGTCAGTGTTCGTCATCGAACCATGGAGTTACTCAAAGTGATGTTGAAAACAGCGACAGTCAATTGAAAACTGGGTCGGGGATTACCGCAAGTTCAATCCAGGATCAGACTGTCAGCATGACACGCACACAATCCATATGTCTCTACTGATCAACAGACTTACAGAGTCCGTGCACTCAAGATATTGATGACCAGTGAACAGTTACAGTTTTGTATTGTCAGAAGTCAAGAATAAGCGACACAAACTTGTGATATGCACAATGAAGGACGACTGTACGAAGGTCACAAGATAAAAAGAAGGGGGGAAAAAAAACAGCAAACACGCGAATACACACTGTCACACACACACACACACACACAAAATCAGTAGTCGTGCTTGAAAGAAACGGATCTATTTGCGGCGTTCCCGCATGCCGTTGAAAATTTCGGCAGCCCAGGCAAAAGGAAACTGATCAAGCGAAAGTGCTTCTGATGACAGCAGCATCAGTCTGTTCACCCGGTTTTCTGAAAAATGGAACCGTCCATTTTGACGCGAGTGCTGTAGTAATCAGCGCTGTCCATTGAAAAAAAAAAGGGGGGCAAAGGTCCTGGGACTGAAAGGAAGGGGGAAGAGGAGTGATGTCAGATGTATTGTTGTCGGCATGGCATGGCTTATTTCCTGCCTGCCATCCCCGCTCACCCGCTGACAGGCGGAGAGACAGACAGTGCAGGGATAGAGGAGAGTCAAAGCGCTCAGATGTTCTGCCGGTACATGGTACCGGCGGCTTTTTTTTTTTTCGGTACAAGGCAAATATTTACCGGTAAAAACCGGCATATGCCGGTCTAACGGAACCTCTGATCGCGATGTGGAATCCAAATTACGGAAATATATACCGTAGAACACAGTGATGAACAACGAACACAGATAACTATCGGTTGGATATTCCAGATACTTATCAACAGTTACAACAGCCATAGTCACGGTGGGCCGCCAAGATTTCGGTTTTCGACTCTTCATGTTAGTAGTGCTGCCTTTCTTCAGTTCCAACAGGCAGTCATTCATTTTCCCAGCCGTTTCTTCCAGATGCGTCATGTCTGTGATAGTAACATGATAGTCTGTCATGTAACACTAGTGATAGATACATAATCACGACTATCGTCAGTATCACACAGATTTGCTGCTGCGACGAATGTTTTAATTTCTTCTTGCTTAGAACTAGTTACATGTGGATCTTGTTCACAAACTGCATCAGTGTTATCATTTTCATCAACACATAGCTTGTCAACATCAGTGTCAGATGAGCAAGCGAGCGAGAGAGAGAGAGAGAGAGATGAACAAGTAAAGCTACCGTTGCTGCTGCTACTACGATTCTTTGACTCGGACAGTCACTGTCCATTCAACGGGCCCCAGCATGATGCCTGCTCATGCAGGAGATCCCAACTCATTTGTCCATAGCACGTGAATGGATAAATGTTTCACGTTAAGATATGCGGTGAGAAATGTCATCTAGGAGAATCAAAGGTGTGAAGCTAATCTGGAGTCAAAACAGTCCAGTGACTCAGCTGACGCAATGTGGCAGTGCGTTCATGTGCTGGGGTGGACCAAGGGAAGAAGGAAATCTGTCTATAATGTATTCAGTAGGATGGAATGTCATAACTCAAGTGCTTTTCTTTCTGGAGTTCAGTCTCTTGCCCTATGGTCTTGGCAGTTAAAGAAGTTACGGAGTTGAGTCCATGATGGAACCAGTGGAATATCTTCAGCCGAGGTCGTTTTAGTCAGTCTTGCAGTGTTTGTCAGTCTAGAGAGTAGATGATGGAATTAGTGCAGGGTGTGTGGTAATGCCGGTCGGCGACCCACCTTGCTTCTTTGCATGGGACCTTTTCAAGCGTGTGGATCTCACTGTGGGTCAGGGGACCCCACACAGTGTGTGCATACCAAACTACAAGATGAACAAGAACTTTGTACTTAGTTTCCTTTTTCTTCTTGTCGCCTATCTTGAGGTTCTGCCAGAGGAAGCCGAGGGTCTTGATGGCTTTGTTGGTGACAGAATTAATGCAGGATCCCCAGTGTAGATGGTCTTTGATGTTGACACCAAGCTACAACACAGTTTGAATATTTTCCAGCATCTCGCCATGCAATTAATGAGCAAGAACAGTCTTCGTTTGCTTGTGAGAGACACTTGATGCTAAGTGTTTCAGTGGATGGAATTTCATGGACAAGGGCTTCAACCAGATGGTGAGGGATATAATGTCTTCTTGAAGCACATACTGGTCATTTTCCATCTCAGTGGCATTGTCACGCATGGTGTTGTCATGGAACAATTTGTTCTTGAACTTGGACTTACGAAGGTCGTTGATGAACAGACGAAAGAGACTCAGGTCCGGAACTGAGCCTTGAGGGACACCTGAATACGCCGGAGCTGAGCCTGAGGTTGCTCCCTCTTCAACGACTATCTGTTGGCTGTCCTCAACACAGTTTTTCACGTTGGAGTTTGGGCGACATGAGATGCAATAACGGTGCAGTTTGTGTATGAGCAAGGCAGGGCTGGCCATATTGACTGCTTTAGAGAAGTCACGAGCTGTCGTGTGCACGTCGTTCCTCCTCCAGCACTACTAGAGTTCCATCGATGTATCTAGGAGTTGCGAATCACAGGAGCAACTGCACCGAAAGCCATATTGCGGGCATCAGTACATCTGTCGTTGTATTAAAATTTCCAGATTTCCTGTGCTTATGGAACTAACAATGATGCGCTTAGATGAATAAATTGACCACGGGTAGTATGGGGTCAAGAATATCTCATAAGGAGGGAGGGGAGGGGTGAGGCTTATCACCATATTTTTTTCTGACAAGATGTTATTTCTTCATCTGAGAATTCTTTAAACTGTTTATTTCGGTTTCTCAGCAACAAAGGTATAATAATCATTGCTAATGTCCCTAAATAAATATAGGTAATCATCATGACTTGGCTCTCAAAAATAGGACAGGTGCGCAAACAAGTAGGCCTACATCACTTTACGCATACAAATGTCAACCTGCGTGCTGTGTCAAAGCCACAACGACAAAGGCTCACTATTGCTACTGACCCACTCGCTCAAACTAAGCAACGTAGAAGTGAGGGTGTCGATCGTGGTGGCTGAAGTGGAAAGCTTTTAAAATAGGCTCGACTTGAACTCACTTCAACAAAGAAGATCGACCCATCGTGACTGAAGTTATGGGTAACGGCTTAGACAAACCAGGCTTCTCTCATCCTGGTAACATCTGGCCGCTCAGGAAGCCTGCACTTGGGAGGTGAAGACGTTTTGGATTTGGGACTCAACCACTCTTTTTTTTCCTTTTTTTTTTTTTTTTTTTTTTAGCTGGCATTCAATTCCCTGATGTATTATGCAGGGTCAGAGGGAATGGGATTTATGGGGCTGGGGAGCATTCTTGCAGTAGAGTGCAATATTGTGGAAAGGTAATGTGCTGATGGTGACCTCCGTGCCGTCGTTGTGACCGAGCATAACCCTGTACTTGTTCTCACTCATCATACTAATACTGACCTTACACAGCATGGTGAGTTCAGTGACCTGTCTCTTTTGCTAGAGTGAGCCCCAGCCAAGCTTGTTGAGCAGACGATCGCATTGGAATTCCTGTGGTAACGGTTTGAGACAAACTGTGCAGCTCTCCTGTGAACGGAGTCTAGCCTTTCGAAGGTAGTCGCTGTGCAAGGGCCCCATATGTATAGGGACCCTACATTGACTCCAAATTCCAGGTTGTGCCATACAAATGCTGAATATGCCCCCCCCCCCCCCCCCCCAAAAAAGAAAAAAAAAGACAGCAGAATCTTAATATTTGAAGGAGAGAAACTGTATTCTAAATGCTAATTTCCATTTGCTAAATTCTACATACTAATCAAGTAACCCTTTTGCTAGCGGCTAGTAAACGTTTGATGAAAAATTAGGATGATTGACATTACAAGCAACAACAACAACAACAACAACAACAACAGCTCTCGCTTTGAACAATATTGAAATACATAAAGAATGCACTTTGATTAGTATTTGAATGTGGCTCCAGTATTATGGGTGATCAATGACTATAAATGCCTGTTTTGATTGACTTCGTGATCGTCTTTGGTACATACAAATTTTCTTTAAAAGGATGGTAAATTAAAGCAGTAAAAAATGAACAAAAATAAGAATGAGAGGTTGAAACAATTTGATCACATACAGGTGCACTTAGTAAAGTCCCTACATGATAAGGTCCTTTCTATGGCCTGTGCATATTAAGTGCATCGTTTTCGTTCAATTTATGTGAATTATGTGTTGTATTCAGGCCATTGACCAGGTCGATCTGGGGAGGCTGTCAGCTGAGGAGTTCAAAAGGCACAGCATCATCATGGACAGTGCGGACCACGGTGGGACCAACAACCAGCCTTCCCCAGGTCCCGAGATTCTTGTAGTGAGCCCGTCCACCAGCACACAGCCTCCCTCTGGCCAGTCTCAGCCTGGTAAAGCAGCTGATGCGTCTCCTGGCAGCAAAGACCAAGCAGAGGCGGGGTCAATCACCTGTCAGCCAGGAACACCCGGTCCCGAGGGCCAGTCTCAGGGCACGCAGGCCCAGCGTGGGAAGAAGGACAGCAAGACCAAGCCCTCTTCATCGCCAAGCAGTTCTGGGCACATGTCCGGCTCATGCCTCCATAAACGAAATGACCCTGATGACACCTGCCTGTCCTTGGGCAGCTTTGTCATAGGAGAGGCGTGCTTAACCGAGAGCAGTTCTGATGAAAACGGTGCCAGGCAGGGCACAGCGGCGAGTTCTGCCAATGGTACTGGTACCAAGAACAGGAACCAGTCTTCTGTGTTGGAGATACAGCTGTCTGCTGCGTCTTGCGTGCACAGCAACACGAAGGCTACTACCACTGCATCCTCCGTGACGGATGCTTCTTGCAACACACAGGCCTACACTGCTTCAGAAATATCCAGCAACTCGCCAACTTCTACAGCATCAATGACAGAGAGCCCAAGCTACTCACAAGCCTGTATTGTATCACGTACAGATATATCCAGCAGCATGAAGGCTTCTACCGCATCGTTGATAGATAACTCCTGCAATACCCACATCTGTGCAGAGTCACGTGCAGAGGTAACCAACAGCATGAAGGCTTCTCCTGCATTGGTGACAGACACCTCTGTCAAGAGACAAGTCTGTCCTGCATCCAGTGCAGAGGTGTCCAGCAACGTGAAAGCTTCAACTGCGTCAAAAACAGACATGTCCAAGAACATGCCGACTTCTTCTGTGCCCCACACAGACGTGTCCAGCAGCATGCAGGCCGCTACTGCATCACAAACGGACTGCCAAGTTTCAAGCCACAGTCAAGATCTACTCACAAGTGTTGCAGGGTGTTCTCATGTCAACCAAGACACCAGTGCTTCGGGGGAACCCTCTGAGCACTGGTTGAGAGAGGATGCAGGACCAGGCCTGGAAGACTTGCCCAAAGATGTGCTAATGACCCTCACACACTACCTGCCCACAGTCAGCCTCCTTGCCTGTGCTGCCGTGCACCCTGCATTCTCGGACCTTCTCGCCGATGTCCACTTCCTCAACAGGCAAACTCGACGCGTGTTGGGATTTGCCGCCAATGAATATGACATCACCTACGACGCTGTCCCACCCCCTGTGGCTCCCGTGCAGAACCTGTGGTATCAGACTTACCTGCACCAGGCAGCACCGTATGTGGTGGGTCTGGTCACCCCCGGGACTGCTTTCTATGATTTACTATGTTTTAAACATTTACTGGATTCGTGGATTCTGCAAGGACTCGGATACAAGTACTGGATGTTTGTGAGAGACATCTTGCGAAGTAAAGATCCTCCTCCTCTGGACTTCATCCACTGCAAACGCCTGATGTTCGTGTCCCCTCACTTGCTGAGCATGTTGACCAAACTGGCGCTGTGTCATCCAGAGGTTTTGATGCAGACCCTCAACAACTCCCACGCTCTAACTATTAGTGAGATACCTTTGCGTAGAGTCACTGATGCCTGGGATTTGGGTGTGTCAGCCGAGTACAAGCTGGGTTTCAGTCCTCAAGACACCTGTGAGGTGGTGTCACGCCAGCGTGGACTGACTCTTGCCTCCTTCTTTGTCGCTTGTGACTCCCAAAGCTTCGTCATCTGGAGTGGAGCTATCGATTATTCCACATTTCGTTGGAAAAAGACATGGGGTTTGTGCAAAATTCCACGTCATTCGCCACTCTCCGTCATTCGGCAGCAGTCTCAAGACGTATTTCCCAAGTTCTCAGAGTATGTGGGTCAAGACTACATCTCTGTGCATTGTTCGGAGGCTTTCATGTTTCGTGGACTATGCAGATTAATTCAACAGGGAAAATCCCATGTCCCCCAGCTCCAAATTTTACTCGAAAGAAAAGCCCTGAAAATACACAGAAAAATATGCAGAACGCTGCCATCGGAAAGACGCGCTGAGGTGAAGACGTTCTTAGATAGTGTAGTGTTTCCGAACAGTGGTAAAAGCTCATTGCCATCCAAAGTCAACCAGCGTCTCAAGCAGCGCGGGTTATCCAAAACGCTAGAAGTGGCGCTGCAGCGTTACCTGCACCGGTACCTCAACCAGACGATAGGACACCGAGTGCTGGAGCTTTACCGAGACCCTCTGTGTCACCACGTGTTGTGCATCAGCTGCTACAACGCCCGTGCCGTCAAATCTCCCCCGTCAGTTGTCTGCATGGAGCAGGTGAGTTGGCAGCGGATCCCGTTCAAAATGTGGCCATCTCATCTCCTACAGCATGGCATGATGGCCATTCCCGCCCTGGCCAGGTTAGTGTGCCTTGACGTGGAACTGTGGAAGAGAGGTCTCCTGGACCAGCCCTTGCCACCCCAGGTGGCGCTGTTTGTTGGGCAGGTGCTTGGCTCTGTCCATCTCCACCTTAGTCTGGATTCCAGTGAAGAAGGCATCATTGCCAGGCGACTGTTTGTGCAGAAGTGAGGGGAACTGTGGCTGGTGAGCCAGATATGTTTGTTGCACAACACACAGTGTCACTAAAGAACAAACTTGTTTCACCAGGACACAAAAATGATCTGTTTGGGTGTCAGTGATATGCTCGCTATCGTAATAATGGAAGTTAGGTTAAAAGTAGGGTTAAAAAATCGAAAAGCCTGACGTACGCTGCGGCAGCAAACTGTGAAAAGTTCGTAATGTCCAGTGCATGGCCTCATCAAAAGTGGAACCCATCCCTCTTCTGCCGCAATAAACCTTCCTAACCTGAATCAGGTACACATTTACAATGAAAACCGCTTAATTTAAAGTGCCTTGAAATATGCCATCGACTTTGAATTATCCGAAGTTAAAAATATCAGATTATAGCTAAATGTCTTTCCTTTTTTCTTTCCTTTTCTTTTTCTTTTTGTTGTTGTTGTTTTATCTATCCTTTTTCTTTTATCGAATTAAATGTTAAAAGAGTGTCATTTCTTCAATATTTGTTGCGTAAATCCTATGGATATAGTGATTTGCACTCTCAATTATAGCTGTATTTGAATGAGGGAGAAAAGAAAGTAAGCGGACATCTCTCTCTCTCTCTGTCTCGGTCTCTCTCTCTCTCTACTTGTGGGTGTGCGAATGTACGTATCTCACAGTCTGAGTCACACTGTGCAGGTAAATCGTGTTTTCTTTCTGGCCGGCACAATCTAGTGCATGTGCACCACATTGCAATGAATTCCGAACAACAAAAGAAAGGCGAACCGTACCTCTGTGCAGTCTAGTTTTATAATAACCAGTGATCGTGTTCGAAGGAATAAAACATGAAATAAGAATTCGAGTTGTTTTGTAGCTAGGTATACAATTCTGCCGTCTTACTTATTGGATTGGATGTTCTTACGATTTTACCAAGTACCACCAGATTAGCATAAAAAAATAAGTATAGTCCACATACACAATCCATACATATTTGAAAAATTCTGATTTGAAAATGAATGAACGTTAAGGACTATTGTTTGAAATGGATATGTATTCCAGATGTACTATGTATCATTAAATGTTTCTTTTAGAATAGTGTACAATGATATTGTTGTCCAGGTTATTCTAGAGCAATTTATACGAAGAATGTACATTGTGCATGAGCATCTTTAATTATTTTTAAATGACATGGTGGCCAAATTATTGAACAAACGCCCACACTCTCTTCGTCCACACCTTACTAGCTTCATTGCAACTGACATTGTTCACTGGCTTTGTTGTTGTTTATTTTTTGTTTTTCCTTGCCCTCCATGTCCACTGTATTTTGAATCGCTTTCACATTCCTGCAATTGTAAATTCATTCTCCGCTATTTTGTCGCGGCTTGAAATTTTATGCGAATGCATTTTAACAATATCTACAAATGCAATTTTATTATAGTATTTTTTATTTGTAATATTTTGTTTATCATCTATTTATTTACTGTTTATTATAATTTCAGACTGGTTTCAGAGTGTTTACATCAGTGATATTGCTTTTGCAGTGTTAATAATAAATAAGAAGTTTTCAAATTGATGTGTGTGTGTGTGTGTGTGTGTGTGTGTGCTCCTTTTTTCTTTTTTCCATTTTTTTTTTCTTTTTGAATACTTACAGCTTTGTAACCCAAGGTGTTTGGTGTGTGTGTGCGCGCGCGTGCGCATGCACGTGTGTGTGTGCTCCTTTTTTTCTTTTTGAATACTTACAGCCTTAAATTAAGTTAATATTGTTACCCAAGGTGCTTGGCGTTCACATGTCCATGCACACGAGTTCCAGAGTATTTTATGTGAGTGTAATGAAACATGATGGAGGGGGCGTGGCAATTTTATGAGCATGTGGCTGTATGGAAGTGAGTGAACTGATTTATCAACACAGTCACTTTGTTGAATTGTTGCCACACAATGCTGATGAGTTTCTAAGAGAATGAATCACGCTAGGCCGGCATCAACCTTTCTGTTTAGTGTATTTTGATACATGCGATGGCTGATCACATCGGCTATTTTCAGTGTGTTTTTAAACATGAATTGGTCAAGCGAAGTGACGTTTTTTTTGTGTTTGGAAATATGTTGACCAACCACATTGGCTGTTTACAGCAAAACTGTGCCAAGCACAAGACTCATGTTGAAAAGCATTCTTTTACCAGTTGTGTATCCTTCTTATGCTACAAAACACACAGAAGGACACAGTGGTACGGCTGACAAATGACCATGTATGACCCATGGAGGCAATCACATACATCCTCTGCATCACCCATGCTACAGTACTATCAGGCGTGTGGCGTATGTAATTGATGTCCATGGACACGATAACATTCATTCACATATACATGACACGCAGCCCTTATCACAATCATTTTCCAGTTCGGGAAAAGAAGACAAGGGGGCATGTATAAAATCGTTCTGCTTCTTTTGTCATCATTTTTGAACAGTTGCAGAATTTTTCACTTCCCTCATATAAAGAAATATCTATGGAATAGTTCTCTGTTTAGGATAATATATGGTGTATGTGTGGGTGTGCGCGCACACCAGTGAGAGAGAGAGTGAAAGAGAGAGAGAGAGAGAGCTCATGGATCCTTGTCTGTTCACCCGTGGAAGGGAATGGTTTTTATATGTTCACATGTGTATTTATGTAGTCTGATTCAAGTACATAATATCTGTGTTTATGAAATGTACTGTGCATGTACGCATGAGTGTGTGTGCAACTGTAAATGATTTTTTGGTCACTTTCGTTTGTCAAAGTATGTAAAAGTGGTGTGTGTGTGTGTGTGTGTGTGTGTGTGTGTGTGTGTGTGTGTGTGTGAATCCATGGGAGGATGAATGCCACTGTTTATGTGCATAGGTCATAAGCATATATGCCTAAGAGTACAAACATGCTTATTTGATAGGTGTATGCATGATATATGCTAGGTGTAAGTACATACATCTTTCCTTGTTTTGTTCTTGTTTGAGTCAGTTTTTGCACCACCATTGCACCATCTCTGTAGAAAGTGCTGTAAGCATTGTTAACAGTGGAATATTAATGCATTTTCTATGCACGAGACCAGTTTAATTCATCAAAAACAAGGATTCCATCATTCAGAAACTGCACAATTATACAACTTCTATTTTTTGTGTGCTGGAGAGAGAGAGAGAGAGAGAGAGAGAGAGAGAGAGAGAGAGAGAGAGAGAGAGGGAGGGAGAGAGAGAGCATTATTGTAGATGTGACATTTTCAAGGTACACGGTCATTATTCAGTCAAGATCAGACAGAAATGATTTCTATCTCTCAGATAAACTTTACTTGCTGTGTGTTACTGTTTGTGTGCATGTGCATGTCCTTGCATAAGTGTGACCTTAAATTGTACAAGTGTATACGAATATTTACATGATATGAAAGTGTACATGTGTGTATACATGCACAATTGTGTGACTCCACCATGAAATGAGATGCAAATCAGCTTTGATGGTAGTGCACGGTTATATGAATAACTTAAACCTTGAGGCAAATGAAGTGAATGATCAAATTTGCGTTGACTGTGATTCTCCTATCATTTTGCAATGTTTTTCTGTGGAAGGACGAACATTTTACCAATTGTATTCCAGCTAAATGGTGATGTCACTCAATGACTCATTTCTATAACTTATCATTGCACATGCATGTGCATAAGTATGTGTGTGTATCTGTGTGCTCACATGTAGCATTGATCTATTGGTATTTAATTTAGGCATGAATTTATCAGTATCTAAGCACAAAGTATCTTGCTTGTAAACCAGGGATGCATCACATGCACGCAAGCATAAACACACACACACACTTATGTACACACAAACACACACAGATCTCACAAAGAAAGCCGATCTTCATAGCTTCTTAGTTTTTCCTGTATGGATAGAGTCTTCAAGTGACTAAAACAAGAAGGTGTGCTTGGAATCTGGTGAGAGCATGAAGGCGTTAAAAGAACGACATCAAACAGATCAGGTTTAATAAATGTTTAATCTATACAAAGAATTATATAACTTTTTTTCTTCTTAAATACATTCACACGGTGAAAAAAGTCAAACACCTCTTAAATAACAAGCCTCTGGTAAAATTCCAGAAAATTCCACCCCCACATCCAGCTTCTCCATGACGTAATAAGTTAAGATAGGGGTGGCATGGCAAGGCATGACAACCATCTCCAATATGAGACCATCCCCGATAATACAACACACAACCGGACAGTGTTTTAGACAGCTGGCATCATTTGATACTGGACCACAGAGGCCTCACACTAATAACCTCCTGAGATCTTTAACTCTGTGGTGCTCGGAAAGGTTACTGAGAAACTCTTCCTAGTGTTCAAACATTTTCCTACTTTTTTAGCGCATGAAGCACCATAGCTGTGTAGAGCCAACATTGGTGCCATTTCTTTTTTTTCTTTTTTTATTTGGCCTAAGCGGAAGTTTCATTCACAGAGGGCGTGTACACGCCAGAGCTTAATGCATGAAGGAAAATCATCTACAGGCCTGAGTGACAGGCGGAGGGCAGTGGCAGGTATAAATAAAAGCCAGTTATTTCCGGTTGGCAGACTGTGGCAGGATTTACTGTAAACGGGGTTAAGGGAGAGAGTCTTTTTGGAGTGATATATTTAGTGTAAACAAAATACAGTTATACTGCTGAAAAACAGGTCTTTAAATAGTCTTTATTGGGTGATGCATCTAGTGAAGACAAAAAGCAACCATTTTACAGAGGAGTGAGTCTATAAAGGAAGGGAATCTATGGAAGTCGCTCTATACCTCCCAGGTTTTGGTCCACAGACTGACAAGTTCAAAATTCCTTAACTTTACCATGCCATTTGGAGATATTTCTGTAACCCTATGGCTATTTTCACACACAAAATGTATTCTTACCATTATCAAAGTGGCTGTTTCAGAGATGCCTCTAACAGGATAAATGTTCATTCAGTTTTGCACTCTAACACATGTGTGCCCACTCCAAGCAAATTTATCTTGAAGGCTCTTCTTTTTTTCAATTCCACAACTCTTCCATGACTTGGAAGCATAAGGCAGCAAGTTAGCAGCCACTTTGGATCTGTCCAAGCTGATCATCCCTACCTGCATGAAACACCTTGGGTAGGCCTCACTGGGTACGGAGACTGAATTCAGTGCTACCAACTATCCTCCCTCCCCCCACTCCCGCAGCAAGGAATTAATAGAAATCCAAATAAACATCAGTCCTTCGATAATAAGTCACTGAAGTCTGTTAAGTTTAGCTTTATGCCTAGTAGCCTACCACATCTTTAACTTGAACCTGTTTCAACACCGATATAACATGACAGATCAAAGTTAAGTACACTTGCATTTGCACTTTTATGAGAAAGAGATCAGAAAAGCATTCCACGTTTTTGTCAATCCTTGCATGGTACCAAAGGCTGGACCTTACCAGGATGCTTTACCAATACTTTTGACTTATCTGTTTACGCTTGCTTCCCCCCCCCCCCCCCCCCCCCCCCCCAAAAAAAAAAAAAAAGAAAAAAAAAAAAAAGAAAAAAAGAAAAGAAATGCTAGCTGGTACCTGAGCATACAAGTGGCTTCCTGACAATGGACTCGTAAGTTTTCTCCACTATTCCATGGTTTAGTTAAACCTAGTCATGGACTGCTGGGAATTTCTACACACACACATTTCTTATGTACAACACGCTGTGTTCACTCACACACAAATACTCAACAACCATTCAAATTTGCTTGTGTACAAACGCTTTTGTTCTAAGCTTTTTTTAAACTTTACGCAGATGAAGGAGAGGAGAGCATAAAGAAAAACTTCAAATGTTTCTAAAGCACAAAAAACTGCGCTAGAAAATATCAGCCTGAAACAGTAATTCAGGAACACATTGATTCAGAGTCAGTGACAGACATCAACAATGCGGAGAAACAGACTTACATGACATCACGTCACGAACTGAACACATGGTCACTGAAACCCACAAAACCTAGATCCAATTAATGCTTATATTGTCACTGACTCACACAAAAACCAGATCAAACGAATGTTCATACCGTCACTGACTCGCGGAAAAACCAGATCAAATGAATGCTTATATATGTATGCACAAAGACATTAGCTTCTGCCAAAAAAAGTGCACTTCTTCAGAAATCTGAGACATTCACAAGGACCTTTAACAGCCCACGTGCACTCTCCTTTGCTCCCATAATTCATCACACTGTTGGAAGAAACAAAAGTTGACTGCAGGATTCGTTGCAAAATGAAAAAATAATAAAGTTTATAAAAACCTTTTGGTGGTAGTCAAATCCATTAGTGAGAAAACTGACGTTTCAAGCCATAGGCCCGTTGTCAAAGTGAAAAGAAAAGGACAGTGTAGACAGGAAAGCCTATGTGAGAATTGGGTGAGAACATTTCAATTAATGATTAAGTTGGACCAGAATAAAGTCACTGATCACTGTTCAGGTGTATTGAGCTCACACAGACACACACTGCAGTTCACACAAAGACACCAACACACACCCCCCCCCCCCCCCTCTTTTTTTTTTTTTTTTTTACCCACCACAACCCCCACAAAACCACATACACACACACACCACCACCACCCTGCACCACACACACACACAAAAGGAGGGGAATAAATGGAAATATTCACTATTTAGCCTACTGAAAGAAAAAGAAACAGAGGCTAAAGAAGGACAGGACAGAGAGATTAAGGCAGAAGGGCCCTGGCTCAGCTAGACGTCAGTGACTCTGATGTTCATCCCAGCTGGCTGTGTGGTGCCCAAGCGGCTGATGACAAGGTTCTCCATGTGCTTTCTGTACACACGGTCTCTGGGGTTCTGCCACACTGTTGCTATCTTTGCATGACTGTAGCTGTGATATGGACCAACAAAATGTTGGCCGACTGGGTTGTTGTAGCCCAGCTTCATCGACCTCAGGTGCTCTGAAAAGCGGTCGGCCTCACCAGGGTGCAGACCTTGTGGGGACAAAAAATGCAAGACGTGCCCATTCATAGACACTTCAGCTACAGTCGTGGGACCCACTGGCACATTCACTGTGAGGTCCAGTTTAAACTGCCAGTCTAGGGACTTAGTGTACGTCTTGACCTGCACCCTCTGCTCCAAGCTGTATATTGGGGAGACCTACCGCTCATTGGCCGACCGCTTTTCAGAGCAACTGAGGTCGATGAAGCTGGGCTACAACAACCCAGTCGGCCAACATTTTGTTGGTCCATATCACAGCTACAGTCATGCGAAGATAGCAGCAGTGTGGCAGAACCCCAGAGACTGTGTGTACAGAAAGCACATGGAGAACCTTGTCATCAGCCGCTTGGGCACCACACAGCCAGCTGGGATGAACATCAGAGTCACTTACGTCTAGCTGAGCCAGGGCCCTTCTGCCTTAATCTCTCTGTCCTGTCCTTCTTTAGCCTCTGTTTCTTTTTCTTTCAGTAGGCTAAATAGTGAATATTTCCATTTATTCCCCTCCTTTTGTGTGTGTGTGTGGTGCAGGGTGGTGGTGGTGTGTGTGTGTGTATGTGGTTTTGTGGGGGCTGTGGTGGGTAAAAAAAAAAAAAAAAAAAGAGGGGGGGGGGGGGGGGGGGGGGGCGTGTGTGTGTTGGTGTCTTTGTGTGAACTGCAGTGTGTGTCTGTGTGAGCTCAATACACCTGAACAGTGATCAGTGACTTTATTCTGGTCCAACTTAATCATTAAATGAAATGTTCTCACCCAATTCTCACATAGGCTTTTCCTGTCTACACTGTCCTCTTCTTTTCACTTTGACAACGGGCCTATGGCTTGAAACGTCAGTTTTCTCACTAATGGATTTGACTACCACCAAAACGTTTTTATAAACTTTATTATTTTTTCATTTTTTCATCACACTGTTGGCCAAACGCTGCTCACCAACGAATCCAGTTCAAATCCATCACACTTGACAAGACTTATGTTAAAATTTCACAGCTGCCGGGCTCTCTCTTTTCATCTCCATAGATTTTGCGTACATCCGGCCAAATGTTCCGGTTTCCCTATGCCGCAGGGCGCCCCTGTTTCCCTTACTGGCTCTGCTCGTTGCTTTTCTCCTCAAACAGCGGGTCAAACCCGGAGGCGGCCAGGTCTGGAGCCTTGGGTTTGCTGCTGGAGTCCTGGCTGTGGTCCAGCATGTGGATGTGGATCAGTCCGCTCATGGAGGCGTAGCCCACCATGGCTGAGGCCGCGAAGATGGCTGCCAGGATCATGTTGCGGCGTCTGTTGGGGAACTCGGCGTCGTCAGCGCTGACCCCTGACTGCCTGGCTTCTTCTTCTTTCTTACGTTTTTCTTCCAGTTCTGATGAAGAAATAACAACTCGCGTCAATGAGTTTACACAACGTTACAGTTTCTACACTGTTCTGTAAGAAGATGAAAACGAGTCAAATGGATGAGTTTCCTACGGCAAACTTACAGTTCACCGCAATATTTTTCAGTGATATATTAAATTCAAGCCAATGGATAAGTTTGAACAGCAAACTGTTTTTAGCACTATTTTGTGTTAAGATCAAATAATAATTACATGTGAGTAAACTATCTTTTATGTTTCCTGAATAATTCTGTATCTTTTGAAATGATTTTGCAAACGTTCTTTGTTTATTATAAATCACTTTAATGATTTCTTACTAGTTTTTGCCTTCTGAATTGAGTGACCACTGACACAAGCATTATTCCTTCACTCTCTGCAGTCATTTTTTCATTACATTTGTTTTCTACAATATGTTGGACCCTCAACTGAACTCTAAGAAACATGAAGGTCTGGATCTTTAACTTCTCTATTGGGGGAAAAACACAGGAAGGCCTATCTTTCTATCTGCTCTACCGAGAGTGGGCAAAGAAAAAAAACAATGGTCTATCTCTGTATCTGCTCTATTGCAGATTAAACCCCCCCAAAAAAAACATGACAGTCTATCTCTGTACCGGCTCTACTGAGGGAGAGATACATGGTATGTCTACACTTGCTCAACTGGTAGGAAAGACACATGGAAGTCTGCCTCTGAATCTGCTGTATTAGGAGAAACAAACACGAACATCTGTCCCTATACCTGTTCTATAGGGGGAAAGAAACATGCATGTCTGAGTCTGTATGTGCTGCACTGGGGAAAAGGAACATGAAAGTTTATACGTGGTCCACTGACGGGAAGAAATATGCAGGCGAGTCTCCATCCCTGCTCCACTGCGGGGAGGGAAGGGGAGATATATATGAAGTTCTCTCTCTGTACCTGTTCTACTGGGAGTAAAAACATGAAGGTTTGTCTCTGTGCCTGTTCTGTTTGGGGGGTAGGGGGGGGGGGGGGGGGGGGGGGGGGGTGTGGGATGGAGGTGTTCGGAGGTTGTGGGGGGAGGGGGGGGGGGGGGGGGGGGGAGGGAGAAGACGAAGAAGTTGTAGGGTGCGGTGCTGTTCCGGGGAAAATGTAGTTTATATCTGCTCCACTGGATGAAAAAAAAAAGACATGCTCTATTGGGGAAAACGAACGTGAAGGTCTTTCTCTGTACCTGCTCTAAAAGAGAGAATATACATGAAGGTCTATCCCTGTACCTGTTCTGCTGAAAGGACTGCAACAGAAAAGTCTACCTCTTTATCTGCTCTCTTGGAGGGATGGGGGTGGGGGGAGAAACAGGAAAGTCTACCTTTGTACCCGCTCTATTGGAGTCACGTAACTGGAAACTCTGTACCTGCTTTGTTAGGGAAGAGAGAAGATACATGGAGGTCTGTATCAGTACAATGTCTGTTGGGGAAAAGAAACATGAAGCTCTGTCTATATATCTGCTCTGTTGGGGGGAAGGTGTGGGAGGGGGGGGGAAGAAACATGACATCAATCTCAATACCTGCTCTATTCGGGGGAAGAACCGTTGAAGGATTTTGTTAAGGAGGCTGCACAAATTGTCGCACTGACGCAGGTGAGTCTGCAGCTGGTTGCTAGGCAATGGAGCCTTCAGAATGGGTGCCAGGTAACCAAAGACCAAGGCATCCAGTGAGGAAGGTCTGCAACATGACAGAGACTGTTTCAGCCAGTCATGTATCACCTGTGACAACTGCTCATATACAGACAATCATAAACACACACACACACACACATGATGCATGATGATAGGGTGATGCATAATGGCAAACCATTACAGTACACACACACCTAACAAATGTACCCACAGCTCAGGTGTCATCAAGGGGGTGCCACTGCAGGTGCATTACTCCATACATGCTACACATCTGCTAAGCCACAAGGCCACAGTTGGCGGAATGTCAGTTTAACCCTTTGCTGGGCACAGCATGGCAGTTTGTTTACTTCCTGCAGGCAGAGAAAATGGCTGAAATGGGCATGTCTGTGGGTGTTTGTGTTCAAAACGCAATATCTTTGGAAAGAAAGCATGGATTTCATTCAAATAAGATGCAAAACATGCAGAATTAAATAAAGAATGATATACTTCCTACCTGGTGTTGATTTCTTCTTTCTTTTTGAATGACTCGTCAGCAATCCACAACCAGATCACACAAACAGTTCACTATTTACACTATGTACAGTTGTGGCGATCTTGACACGTGCATACTGGTTGGTTTGCTCAGCAATTGTTGTAAACATTTCTGGGACAAATAACTGATAAAAAAAAATCAATCTGAGTACCATTCTCAGCCTGAAAACCATCGATATTTACTCCACTCTGGGCAGTAAACGCCTGAACATCGAACAGTCGTGTTTGCTGACTCCAGCCGAACTGATCACGATCGTCGTCGAAATCGTCGTCCCTATCACTCCAGTCACTCAAATCCGATGTGTGCACACTGCTAACATCACTCACATCAATGTCTGAGCCTGCTTGAACTTCACGAAGTTCAATATCTTCCGCACGAAACCCAAAAAAACTCCTCCTCACTCTCGGAATCTGTGAACGGATCCATCTTGAAAATCGCCGAACTTTTTCTCTCGCACCACGTGTTGAAATTTGCCTTGTTTACAACTCGATGCAAAGCCACAAGTGAAAGAAAGTGGGACAGGAAGTGGCGGAAGTCTCGTGGCTTTAACTGAACGAGATTTGGCGCGAGATTTACGGAAACTTCCATGTATGGAAGTTACGAAGATGACCGAACATTAGCAGACGCTTTCGGACGTTTTGCCCATCGGCATGAACGGATGCTTTCGGCCGCTGTGCCCAGCAAAGGGTTAAAAAAAAAAAAAAAGATGAATAACTTAAAAAGACACATTTTTGGAAGAGGTTCTCACAGATCGAGATTCAGCAAATGCTGAACTATGCATTCACTCAAATTGCTGGTAAGGCCTTGGGTATCTAGCTAACCTCATCTATACCACTATTATACTTGCATGTTAGCACAAGTGAACACATGCAAGTCTATGCATGTGAACTTTCATGTGTGTGCCAGTGCATGCTGACGTACAGTCATCTGTACATGTGTGTGTCTGCATATGCACACACTCTTGACACAACACAGAGATGCAACAACTGATACCCTGACCGCCATCTGCAACAAAGTCTGGCACACTGGGGTGTGGCCCATGGCAATCACTAATCATTAACCTTCCCCAGAAAGGCAATCTCCAGCACTGCAAGACCTACTGCACTCTACGCTTGATCAGCCACACCAGTAGAGTAATGCTCAGATCCTTCTGAAGAGACTGCAACTGAAAGCAAAGACTATCATTGTTGAAAAACAAGCGGGATTTCACAAAGACAGAAGTACCATCAAACAGATCTTGTAAACTACCTTCCCTTTCTTAAAACAAACATCTGCAGCACCAGAGGGAAATCTCCCATGTCTTCACAGACTTCAAGAGAACCTTTGACAGGGTCTGGAAGGAGGCACTATGGGGAAGATAATGTTGCTTATAGCCCAGCCAACCGCAAAGGGCCACATCAGGGCTGGCCACTAAGGGCAACAGTTACGAAGTTTCAAAGTGAGGCGACTGCAAGCTGAAACAAATTTTGAAAGGAATTAAAGTAAAACCACCAGATAACAGGGGCAAACAAATGACAAGACAAAACACAGCGTGCTTCACCCCCCTAGGTTTCTTCAGGCCAGATAAACAACATTCAGGACAATGAAAACGAAGAACAAGCAATCAATTACCTTCTTCAGGACAATGAAAACGAAGAACAAGCAATCAATTACCTTCTTCAGGACAATGAAAACGAAGAACAAGCAATCGCTTACCTTCTTCAAAGAATGCCCATCTTGCGGCGAATTCAAGAAGATAAGTGATAGCTTGTTCTTTGTTTTCAGTGTTGTTAATGTTGTTTATCTTGCCTGAAGAAGACCTAAGAGGTCAAAACGCCTCAAGTTTAGTCTTGTTTGTCCCTGTTATGATGCCGACTTACTTTAATTTCCTTTGCAACAATCAAGATATTCAACATTGGGCAGCAGCTTATCAGTATCATTAAGCACGTGTCCTCTAAATCAACCAGTTCGGTGCTCATGCTGGAAGCTGTTGGAGAACAGTTTCATTCTTCAGTTGGAGTTTGTATGGGCTGCCTTTAATCTCCCACACTTTTCAACATGTTCTTCGACCCGTCTTGAAGATCATGTCGGTACAGTCAGCACTAGAGGAGAAATCATCACAAATCTTCGATTTCATCAATGGCCTGGCAGGAGGTGAACAAAAACTCACCAAGCTTGTTGATCGATTGGATGAAAATCAACAAGATATGGCGTATGCCGAAAAGACTAAATTGATGCCCAATCACAACACCGCCGTCAATACTGATATAACTGTCCATGGTCAGAAGCTAGACTCTGTTCAACAATTATTTTACTTGTGATCCATCATTAGCAGAGCAGGATCAAAACCACAAATCCTCCCACAGGCAGTAAAGACATCTACAGCAATGTGCACATTAAAACCTGTCCGTAAGGACAACAACATCTCCATGGAACTAGGCACTAGGCTCCTGTGTGTCACACCATCAGGCAGCACACAGGACAATATGAAGATCTGTAGCCATTAGTCAGGTAAAAAAAACTATGTTGGTATGGCCAAGTAACAAGATCCAATAGCCTTTCTAACATAATCCTCCAGGTAATTGTTAAAGGTGGGGGTGGAGGGGAAGACAGAAAAAACAAACGACAGACTGACAACACTGCAGAGTGGACAGGGAAACCACCTGCAGAGACCTAGGCCATGGCCCACTACCAACAGAACCAGAGGCACCTAGTCAACTGTTCTTCCATGTGGTGCTCCAGTGACCCCCCAGGGACATAAGGGAGGAGAACTTGGTGTATGCACAGACATGAGTATGTACATGTGTATGCATGTGTTATGTGCAAGATTGCATGTATTTTTATGGACTTAAGTGTGGACTGGCTGTTCAAAGGATTGCTTTTATTGTAACTCACAACTAATTCAATTAAAATAGATATGCAAACATTTACAAACAGAATAAAACAAATACTGCTACTACTAATTAACAAATAATTAAATAAAGACATGTACGAATAAATATAACCAAAAACGTAAGATGAAATCAAATACTACCACAAATAATGATGATGATGATATTAATAATAATAACAATAATGACAACAATAACACAAAACAAGACAACATCAAAAACACCAGGTGCACACGCACACACACGCACGCACACACACACACACACACACACACACACACACCAGTACAAGACTGACAAACAGCCCTACAGCCACACACACTCATGAAACCTTCTGGTACAACACACAATCGACAAAGAAAAGAAGAAAAAAGTTGCAACTGTACATACTGTGACCCAAACATGTACTGGCTGGGATGTCTCCTACAACACACATGCAACAAGAAAGGGGAAAAAAAAAGTTTCTACTGTACATACTGTGACCCAAACATGTACTGGCTGTCGCCCAGCTTGTAAGACAATAGGTTCATGCATTCTTTGGCTTCTTTGTAGATCTGAAACACACAGAGAAACAGACCTGGTGCACTGATCCTTCCTGCCACCAGTCAACTAGAAAAGGAGGCACAAAATACACATCAGCAGATAAAAGGTGAAACACTGTGAAAGTTTAAAAAAGAAACACTAGTTAGAAACCCTGTCGTAGTGCATTCTTCAGGTCTTTCTCCACAGCAGCAAATCCTTCTTGCCACCAGTTAACATACAAAAGGAGGGATGAACACGCAAGCTGTTTGAAACTATATACATTCAGGCTTATGCCTCAACTCCGGTAGCAAAAAGACACCCTTATCCTCATACACAAATAGTGAGACAGACCAGCCGCTGACCTTGGCTTCAACGTCGCTATCGTTGATGTTCTCTCCCCCTTTGGTAAGGAAGACACGCAGGGAGGCGGCCTTCTGCTTACGGCCAGGCAGAAAGAAGTTCAGGGGAAATGGAATGATCTTGGTGTACCAGGGCCGTGTGAAATCCACATACGTCTTGCCGTCAATCCACCAGAGGTGAAGCTGTGAATAAAACACATCACACCCTAGAATGCGTTCAGAATTGGCAATGCTGACAAACTAGTAAATGGCAGGGTTTAGCAGACAAACCAGAATACAAAAATTTCAATTTACAGATTTATTTATATGCACAATTTAACTTTTTTTTTTTTTATAATGGTCATAGTTTTCTTCAGTTGATGCCCCAACCACCCTGCTAAGGAATGCCCGAGCGGTGTTTTGATGACTTTTTATCACCAGCGTTTCCTTTTCACCTTATCCTCAAATGTAAAGTACTTTTTTGCCGTTAACGCCCCAACCATCCCCCAAGCAAAAATCTAGCTTCAGCGAAGTGAGAAAAGCAACCAAAACACCTGAAAATCATGACAACAGATCACACTCTGGAATTTTCTCTGATAATAAGACCCAGCCTTTCCTGAACTCCTGCATAGACCTCCTCCTCTCCCTCCAATCCTCAGCCCTGATGTGGCCCTTTGCGGTCGGCTGGGCTATAAGAAAGTATAAGCAACATTATCTTATCCCTCCAATCCTGCCCTGGCCACCTTCTCCTGTCCCACTTTCACTCTACTTAGACACCACATATACACAATACTGCACTCATGCTAAGCAGACACCAAATGCTTTACCCTTCAAATTACACATGTATGTCAGCAGCGTGTGTGCACACGCACACACACACACACGCGCACACACACACACACACACACACACATACACACATTCACAAAACTACATAAACACCACACATAAATGTTCACTCCTCATCCATCCCTTTTTCCACATCTTCACTGACATACACTGAAAGATGCACTCAGCAAATGGACAGCCTCTCTCAACAGAACCCTTCCCCTTGACTCAATCCCACTGTCCCCGACTCCCACTCACCAGTGCAGGAAGCAGCTTTTCCTCCAGCATGGCAGAGAAGGCCAGGACATCTGCACTCTGTTTGGTGCTGAGTTCAAAATCACAGCCCCAGTTCTGAAAACAGACAACACACACACATGCATTCACACCGACACGCACTATGAAGACCCCTTCATAATTCCTATACACACACATGCATTCACACCGACACGCACTATGAAGACCCCTTCATAATTCCTACCAAACTGAGCAGCATGGAACAATGAAAGAATGATTGAGGTACGTTTTTGCATTCTTAAGATGCATGGAATCACAGAAGAATTTACTAAGGCATGTTCTCACAAAACAGGCAGTGCAGAATCACAGCAGAATGATTATGAACTAGCGAAATTGAATAGAAAGAAACAAAGTTGTAAAAAAAAAAATGACAACAGAAAAACGAGGGGACAGACAGAAGTAAAAGAATGCTGATGAAGTAGTCAAACTGAACAGAAAGAAACTAAATCGTGAAAAAAATGACAACTGAAATATGAGGGGACAGACAGGTGTAGTAGAACGATTATGAACTAGTCAAACTGAACAGAAAGAAACTAAATCGTTAAAAAAATTGACAACAGAAATATGAGGGGGCAGACAGGTGTAGAAGAATGATTATGAACTAGTCAAACTGAACAGAAAGAAACAAAGTCGTGAAAACAAATGAGAACAAGAAAATGAAGGAACAGACATGTGGGTTTGGTCGCATGGCAATTCAAATGACACGCAAATACGGGAAGACTGTGTACCTGTTTGCGCAGGTAAGCGAAGATCTCATGGACTTTGTTCTCTTTCACCTCTTTGTGACTGAGACTGGGCAGCTGGCCTGTGGACACAACACGCTATACCTGGTTACACAGTAAGTTGCTGACAATTCAAGATTAACCCTTCTCTATTCTTTCTCAGAGAACCACAAATCATATGACCTCCTCCACACACACACACACAAACACACACCCCCCCCCCCCCCCCCCCCCCCCCCCCCCACCAGTCTCTGTGCGTTATGTTGTAAATTTCTCTCTTTCTTATCCTTTTCTCTTTTCCTTTTATCTTCTTTTATTTTCACAATTATTTTTAAGCATTCTAATTCCACTTTTCAAAACTGCAGAGTGCTATCAAATAGGAAAAACTGTGCAATAGCTACTGTCCTGTGAAAAGGCACCTTCGTCACAATCAGACCAACAGTGCCAATCCTAGAGTGTGTTAAAGAAGACACCCTGTCCACAATCAGACCAACAGACCTACAGTGTGTTATTTCTGTTAAAGAAGACACCCTGTCCACAATCAGACCAACAGACCTACAGTGTGTTAAAGAAGACACCCTGTCCACAATCAGACCTACAGTGTGTTAAAGAAGACACCCTGTCCACAATCAGACCAACAGTGTGTTAAAGAAGACACCCTGTCCACAATCAGACCTACAGTGTGTTAAAGAAGACACCCTGTCCACAATCAGACCAACAGTGTGTTAAAGAAGACACCCTGTCCACAATCAGACCTACAGTCTGTTAAAGAAGACACCCTGTCCACAATCAGACCTACAGTCTGTTAAAGAAGACACTCTGTCCACATCCAGACATATCATCTCCATAACCAGACTGACAATATGTTGCAGGAGACCGCTTTTCTACAACCCGACCAAAAGTGCCTGAGCTTCTTCTTCTTCTTCTCCCTACACTCCATATGGAATTATTGGGACACCACACCAAAGAAGCAATGCACCAGTTCTTCCAGTTCTGCCGGTCGTGTGCCAGGGGCTCTGTCTCTGCAAATGTTTTTCCTGTCCATTTTGCAATCCTTTCAATCCACCTTTTTTCTGTCTTTCCCTCTCTCCCGCACTTTTCACCAGTTACCCAAAAGATTGTGTTAACAAGCAAATTAGAACTTCCAACATGGACACACCAACGCAGTTCACTTTTTCTTCATCAATCTTAGTAGATCTCCATATGGTGTGATGTGCAGCTTGATACTTCGATGCATGCTGTTCAGTATCTAGTGCTAACACCTCATTTTCATGGCTTGGATTCTTTCTATTATTATCAAGAACATTTATCCACCTAATCACGACTGGAATGAGATATAAAGCTGACTGTCATCAGAGATACTGTGATGGAAAAGGGAAGGTTGATTTACAATAGCAGAGACAGGTTAAGAGGAAAAAAATGGAAGATAGTAGGATTCTCCTCTCCAGATCTGCTGTGCTGGTCCATGTCCCTCATGAACATAGGAAGATGGAATAAATATGCTGTGCGGGAGCCTGCTTTTGTGTTTCTTGGAGATGCTATTGTCTTCCCATGTAGGTTTTAAAGTGGAAATCACATACCACGAAAATCTTTCCATAGTATTGCACATACCATAAGACAATGTTGCTTATAGCCCAGCCGACCGCAGAGGGCCACATCAGGGCTGCACATACCATGACAATCTGTCTACTTTGTATTTTTCCATAGTATTGCACATAACCTGACAATATATCTACAATGTATCTTTCTGCAGTACTGCATACACCATAGAAATCAACAGATAGTTTACTTTTACCACACTGCTGCATATACTATTATAATCTCTCAACACTCTCTATAACCAAATGACTGCACACACGATGACAACTTGTCAACATTGCGTCTTTCTAAAGTATTGCACATACTGTAACAACCTATAAATTTTGTATCTTTCCAAAGTACTGCATGACAACCTCTCAAAGTTCTGTGTGTCTTTCGACATAGTACTACACATAACATGACAACTTTGTATCTTTCCATAGTGCAGCACATAGCATGAAAACCTACAGATATCCTATCTTACATGGTAGAGCTCAAACCATGACAATCTGTTGATTTGTATCTATAGATCTTTCTACAGTATTGTGTACATCAGGACAGTGATGGTAGAATCGACACTTACCCAAATCTGATCATTTTCTTTCAGTGTGGCATATGGAAATACACTGTTCGGCATCTCAAATTCAATAGTTTTGATCTCAGCGTCTTAAAAACTGAATCTTCAAAATGTTGGTAAATCTAGACCCCCTTCCCCCCCCCCCTCCCCCACATAGTTGAGGGATTATCAACACTTCACACCTACCAAAAAAGCAAAAACTGGCCCCTCACCATATTGCTATTTAATACAGAGCTATCATTCTCACCTGTTGGGGACCTCCAGGGATTTCCTGTCACCTTAACATCAACTGGGACGCCTGAAAACTTGCAATAGGCCTGCACGTGCAAAGCAATCAGGTATGTTACATACACACACACACACACACACACACACAACACACACACACACACACACACACACTCATGACCTGCAAACATACATACATCCCCCTCTATCTTCCCAGCCCCTCATCCCACCCCTACCCAGGCTCCTGGTCCCTTAATTAAGTCAATATGTCACAAATCAAAAGACACATCACTCTTCAACATGGATGATTGACCTTGTTGTCACACCTGAGAGAGCTGCTAAGACGCTGCAGAACTTGAAAGCCTCCAAAGACAACAGACCAGACAGCAGCCTCATCCCTAACTTGCACCATTAACTACTCCCATGGACCAGCCAACCTCCACAGAGACTGGCCAACCCAGTAAAAACAAACATCGCTGGTGTGTTCAAGAGGGGTGACTTGCGTAAAGCGGAGAACTGCAAGACCTGTCTCTTTGACCTCTGTGGCCTGCAAGCTGCTACACCTTCAAGGACACAGGGAGGAAAACACCATCCTTACAGGAATAACGTCTTCAGACCTGGATACTCCTCTGAAACTCAACTGCTCACCACCATGCAGGATCTCAGTCCAGCAATGCAGGGTCCTGCATTAACACTGGGATCCTTGACTGCAGCAAAGTCTTTATCAGACGTCATTGTTCAAAACTTCTCTAAAAACTGAAGCACTGCTGTATTTGGGGATCGGTCCACTCATGGAATGGAATTCTTAATTATGAGAAGTATGAACATAGTCATGGAGGGTGAATCATCACAAGAAGTGACAGTCGAATCTGGGGTTACTCATGGCAGAGTATTTGGCACTTTGCTTTTCCTGTGCCATATCAATGACATCCAAGACACTGTAACATCATGAGTACAACTGTTTGAAGAATTCAGTCTGCTCTGCAGAGAAATCCATTGTTTCCAGGACCCTACTGTGCTTCAGGAGGACCTCAACAGACTAGACGTATGATCCATGACTGGGGCATACGATTCAATCCACATGAGTGTGATATCATGGCAACAAAGACCAAGTCCACTTTCTCTTTACTGCCAGCAATCAAAGCAATAACTACCTTTGAAATCCATCCAAGAGGAGTACAAAGTGGGAAAAGCAAGTTTGTTAGCCATGCTTAAGGACTCTGCTGACAAGATTGTGAGATCCGCCCAACCTAAAGACTGTCAGAAAGTGGGCTGTAGTGGACTACAGGACACACACAGACCAACAGATCATGAGATGCGGGGGTCAAAGAATGAAGTGGTGGTCAAAGGCAAAGGGGAAACCAAACTGCAAACAGAGACATGGAATACAGGAGCTGAAGAAAGACGGATGTCACTGTCAACAGAATCCAGAGGCAGTCCAGCTTGACTAATGGACTTCCACAGAAAAATGCACCCAAAGAAGTCTAAGTTCGAGTTATATGGCACATGGCACTTTTTAGGATCAGCTCCATCCTCAGGTCTGATGACCTCTGCCCTTGAATTCAAACCTGGTGAAAAGGGGGAAATCAGATGACCTACTTGCATGCTCTGCAGGGCAAACAAACAATGGAACATGTTCTGCATTTCTGCAACGCAATGTTAACCCTATGAAGGTACACTCGGACTAGAAGACAAACAAATGCCTAAAGAGATTACACATGCACTCAGCATTGCTAAGTAAAATAACTACACTACCAGAGGCCCCAGCATCAACATTCTAGTAGCAGGTCACACATATTAGTCTGGAACAACATGCATTTGGTGTTTACTGGATGGAGTGAATGGCTTGGGTGCACAACACACCTTCCAGATTGGGAAACCATCCAGAGATCAGGAAGAGTGGCATGAGACTCCACTCAGGATCATAAAAAAACCTCATTATGCCATATGAAAGCAAAATGGCATAGGCTGGAGCAAGGCGAGTTGTAGGTTCATCAGCCTATAAAGTATAATCTATTCTTATGAAACAGCTCATAAGCATGGCACAGGGAGCTGAAAAAGACAACTTTCTAGCTGGATCTGGTCAAGGAGGAACAAAAGTGAGCTTGACAATGCTTACATTTTTTCAATTTAGAACAGGTTTCCAATAGCAATTGGGTTACACATCCAAAAGGCAATGCTTTTGTGATGCCCAGCCACCCAGAAGTAACTGACTGGTTCAAATCCTAGCTGCACTATGGGGGGGAAAAGAAAAATAGATAAGATAATGTTGCTAATGAAAAAAGAATAAAAAAGGAGAAAAAACATACTTTATAACTATAACAGTCAGGCGTTTGGGGGTCTTGTGTTCTTCCTTCAGTCTGGGGGATATAATCCTGCCCCGTGCTCAACAGCGTATGTTCAGACAATTATCAGCCCACAGGATGCAGGCTATGTATATGTGTCATCCATCACTACCACCTCCCGGGTCTACTCTTCCAAAAGATGGAGTTGGGGTTTAATGCGCCAGCAAAATGTGTTCACATACAGAACCTCAGTTTATAATCTCATCTGAAGGACTTTTAGGGTAATAGAGTCAGAATTAATGTTAACTCCATGAAAAGTCCCCTGTATAGAAACAGTTACGTCCCTACTGCGCGACGGCCTTATTGCGCGAAGGCCTACAGCGCGACGCCTACTGCGCGACGGCCTACTGAGCGACGCCCTTCTGCGCGACGGCCCGACTGAGCGACAGTTGGTATAATCATCTAAAATTTTGGAGCAGAGTTGAGTTTATCATTTCCCCTTGTGTTGTCACAGAAGATACATGATACAGAAGCACGTGAAATATAAAATGTTTGAGCTGCTGTGAGCTTTTTTTTTCTTTCTTTTCACTCAGTCAATCAACACAGTTCACCGCTCAGTCAACATTAGTTCAAGGATGGCGCAGACAGGCCAACTCGTGAGGGCAAGGCGCGGCTGTACCTTACTGTATGAAGAATATGTGTACAGGAAAGATAGTGCATCCAATCGAAAGCATTATGGCGATGTACCACAAAGGGGTGTCGGGAAGGGCAGCACAAGCATCGAGATCCACCGAAGATTATCGGCATCAGTGGTCAGCATAATCACTTGCCAGATTCAGAGACCATGTAAAGTTCGACGTATGAAACCGAGCTCTGCAATCTTGCGAAACAAGATCGGTGAAGACATCATCACAGGTGATGTACTTTTATCCCCTTCTCTCTCTCTCTCTCTTTCGTTTCTCTCTCTCTCTCACTCAGCTGTTTTCTTCACGCGCTGTCTGTCTCTGCCTCTCCTCCCTCTCTCTCTCTCTCTCTCTGTCTCTCTCATAAATATAGGTATTCAGATAGACAACAAGATATGAATTGTCCATTTACACCATTATTATTCATTGCAGTTATGTTGGACGTTGTTTATAACATTTGCTTTACTTGCAGATCCCCTCCCTATCAATGCCCTTTTGTTAACCCCCACCTCCCCTGTGACATGGGCAGAGAGGCCCACAATAATAATAATAACAAATAAGAAGACTGAAATGTTTGCGGAACAGGAAGGTTTTTAAGCTGGGATGTATGTTTATATATTATTTCACTTCTCTGACACAGGTGTACAGTGACTGGCTGGCGAATCAAGTTGGCGACATCGAGGAGGAGGAAGTACTGCCAAGCCTCAGTCCTGTCGTTCAATGATGAACAGGGCTCTTCGGGAGGAAATGCCACAATTACCAGCATCAATAGCTGAGATTGACCTTGGGCCTTTGAGCAGACGCTCCGTGGGGATCCCTTCGTCTTGCATCATGATGACGGATGTTTGTTCTGTCAACTCTGGAGAACCTCCGGGCCCTCCAGGACTCCAGCATCCTATTCATGGATGGAACGTTCAAAGCTACACCAAGGCCGTTGTTTCTCTCAGCTCTTCTGCATTCATGCTGTTTGTCACGGGCACTTTGTGACACTGGCGTACTGTCTCTTGATTGATAAATCGCGTCAGACCTATCATCAGCTCTTTGAAGTGCTGAAGCGAAAAATGGCTGTAAAATGACCTTGTGATGAATCCGGAGCAGATCATGTCGGATTTTGAGTCAGGACTCATGCCAGCCATCCGACACGGCTTCCCAAACACGCAACACAGGGGCTGCTATTTTCACCACAGCCAGCTGTTTGGAGGCATGTGCAGCGGCTGGGCCTCCGGTTGTCTACCGTGAGACCATCGTGTACGGACGTTGTGCGCAAGCTGTTGGCGTTGGCATTCCTTCCAGTCTTGCCGTCCGACCAACAGTGATGCTCTTCAAGATGAGCTTCAGAGGAGCCTGCTTTCCTTGAAGTTCCTCAGTTGCAGCAGCTGCTTCATTATTACAGAAACACTTGGCTCAACGGTGACTTTCCCCTAAGCATGTGGAACGTAACTGATGCGAACGTCGTACCAACAACCATGTTGAAGGGTGGCACAGCAAGCTCAACCGCTTGATCGGTCGCAGCCATCCCAACATGCACACGCTGGTCTTTGTGCTGAGAAGAGAGCAGGCCCAAACGGAACAGACCATGATCGAGCGAGACTTGTGTGATGCGCCGCCTCTTCGAAGGAAGAAGTACCGACAACTGGAGGAAAGACTGAGAATTGTCCGTGAGCGGTATCGTGCAGGTCACTTGAACTCCAATGACTTCTTGGTTGGTCTGTCTTATATGATACATCAATATTGAAAGACAAGGACAAAAAGAGAGAGAAAGGTGGGTTTAAAATGTATGTGTGGGAACAGGGACATGTATGTGTGTTGTATGTCTTCTCTTATTGGGTGTACGTATGTTTTTTACAGCAACCGTATGAATATATATCTTCTTAGACAATAACATATCTTGAATTTTGAGATGGAAGAGGGAGGTGAGTGAGAGAGAAAGAAAGGGAGACCACACACACACACAACGACACACACATACACACACAACATGCACACACACACACACACACACACACACACACACACAACAAGAGGAGGAGGGCGAGAAAAGAGATAACTTGAAGCCGTCGCGCAGTGGCTATCGCGCAGTAGGATGTCGCGCAGTAGGCGTCGCGCAGTAGGGTTTCGCGCAGTAGGGTTTCGCGCAGTAGGGCTGCCACCATAGAAACAGCCAAGGGTGAGAGAACAGGGAAAGGGGCATTCTGGGCCACTTCCGCCCTCACTCAGTTCGGGCGAAAGTAACCCAGAATGCCCCTTTCCCTGTTCTCTGACAAGTAAGACTTCAAACTACACACACACATGCACAAACACACAAAAAATGCACCCACCACAAACCACACACACACACACACACACACACACACACACACACACACACAACACCACACACACACACACACAGACAACACTAACACACACACACACCACACACACACTCTTTCTCTTTCTCTCTCATTAAATGCCATAAAATCGGCACACTTCTTCTGACTAATTTTCAACTACAAACTTTGTACATAGACAGGCAGACACGGGGCTGAAACTCGATCACTTAATTTACGGCTCGCGGCAGTTTGCACCTAGCCTGTCCTGTGTAAACGAAACACACTCAGTTGGGTTGCGCCACATTGCATCAGAAATTCGAGATCGAGGCTGTCGACGTGGCACGACCCAGGCCGTCATTGTTTGAGCCACCACTCAAGAAGGCTGCGTGTGTTCGTCGGTTGTGACCACTGTGTTTTAATTGTGTATTTTAAAATGGCTAAAACGTTACTGAAGAACAGGTTTGTTATTCGAGGCCATAAGTTTTATTTTAACTGCATGTTAGAGTATTTGTTGAAAGAATTAGTTGAGTTAGTTAGTGAAGGCAAGCTAACTATTCACATGTTTGCCCGCACAGCGTTCATTTCTTAAGGCGAAGGTAAACACGCGCTGATTCGTGACTTGATTGATTGTTAACTACAGATTCAGTGTTTATGGGGCAAGCTGATTTGTGTATTAAGATGTGTATACTTTCTACTTCTAACCAGTTCATCTTGCCTTTAAGTGTGCCCTTATGCAACTGAATGGCGATTTTGAATGTTCTGGCAAACAAACTAGATAGGGTTAGGCAGACCTTAGTACATCTACAGTATGGAGAGGAGTAGTGTGTGGCTAGCACTATCTTCATATAAATGCTTCAAATATACAATGACGGATGTACTACAACCTACAAAACTATGTGTAAACAGATAGGCTGACACAGCGAGACGCGCGACCTTGTTTACACAGCGCACGGCAAGCGACCAAAAAATCAATAAAGCGAGAGACTGGGCTTGCCAGGTGAGGGGCGGGGGTGGGGGGGTGTATTCATTTCAGGTTGACAGCGCGCAGGTGTCGTTAGCGCGGGTTGTATTGCCATTGAAGGTGTGTGGTGTAGTGAGAAGATATTTACTGGGTTTTGTGCAGGTTGGTTTGTTTATATAATATTTTGATCATGGCAGAACAAAGATAGTGGGAGATTTTTAAGCTGACAATACTTGACAGCATGTTGAGTACCATGCACAATTTGTTAGTGCTTTGGATGAGTGAGAGCGGCAGGCCCTTTATATTCTCGCAAACTAAGAGAGATTGCTTGTTTGTTGAATCTTATGCTAAAAGGTTTTCTACAGTTGGTCTTTCTTTCACAGAAGTCTACTCTATGAGGAAGGATTTGTATTTAATGTTTTCAAGCAGTGAGGAGATTAGAAAATTATTGGACTACTCCCGCACAAGAACTAATTCAACTCCAAACACACTCCTCTCAAGTCCGCAGCAGTGAGAGAGAACCAGCGCTTCACCCTGAGCGGTCAAAGGTCACAGTAGCAAAGCCGTTTCTTTAGCGCTTTACCCTAGAGCAGTTAAAGGTTACAGTGGCAAGCCGTTTCTTCAGCGCTTCACCCTGAGCGGTCAAAGGTCACAGTGGCAAGCCGTTTCTTTAGCGCTTCACCCTGAGCGGTCAAAGGTTATTAGCAGTGAGATCAGATGCTGCTTTGTCGCTTTGCTGTCTACGCCCTGTTACAAACTTTTATGGCTGCCTTTTTAGCTCTGCCAAAGCAGTATTTTTTAAAAAAAAACACTAGGTAACTCTGCCATGCCAGTCCCAAGCCTGGATGAAAAAGAGGAGGGGTGTGGCCATAACTTTTTTTGTGCACTTGGTGGCTGCTTGAACTTGCAACAAAAGAGCCAATGCATCACAAAAAACGCAAGCACTGTCTTGCACTAAGTGGGTGTTACACATGACAAATATAAAGCTCTGTGTACACCACACACACACACTCCCACCCCCAAGTCACCCCAAGTTCTTAATTAAGTTTTTAATTAATAATCAAGTTCTTAATAGTTCTTGATTAAGTTTTTAATTAAGTTCTTGATTTAAGTTACCTCAGATCATAAACTAAGTCATCCTTTAAGTACAACCAAGTTCTTATAATTATCAAAAAATACAAGCTATGTTTTTATCTTAAATAGTAAATGTCTAAGATAGTACACACACGCCTCAAAAAACGCGTCATCGTTGAGGATGTCTTGCTCAGCGTTCTGCATAGATCTTAAGGAGGTTTTACATCCGAAGCACACATTGATTACAATTCTGGTCTATGGAAATGTCTTTTATAGACTCTATTGTCTTTATTTATTGACTTTATCATTTTATAAATACGCCATGATCTATTTTTATTAAAATTTAAAATATTATTCCATTATAAATGGATCAAAATGATGCTTTGTTATTGGCGGTTTTGGCGTGCAGTTGTCTTTTTCTGTATTTAACGGTTCAGGTTGTTTTAACTTCTTTCGTTTCTGTTGCCATTGTGTATATATTTTATACCATAATAACTGCCCCAACAGCAGCAATGGCGCCAAAAATGGCAACAGTTTTAAGTTCATATACCATGAAGACTTTGGGGCCCTTGTATCACATGGAGTTTTTATAGCTGGCATTGAATCAACTTGTTCTGGCGTTGGGCGGTGTTATGTTTTCATAATGCTGTAACATTAATTTTTTTTGTCTGTTCCACTCTGCTAATTTTCTTCCTGCTTCAACACGCCAGGATTTTTATGGTCTCCACCTGGTTCAGTGTTTTCTGATGATTTTTTGGCTTGGTTACTTTCTCCACCTGGTTCAGTGTTTTCTGGTTCTGCTGATTTTCCAGATCGTTCATTTTGAAGGGAAATAAATCTTATGAATTAAAAGTTATTAATCCCATGATTAATGGCGATAACAATGTTCCAAATCTATAGTATAATCACAGCCTAGAGACTCTAATGACTTTGTTTAAAACTGGATCTTGCGTTAAATCATACGTAAGATCTTGTTCAGAATCAATGGGAGCAAATCTACTGACTAGTTTAGTGTACAAACTAGAAACCGTTTTGCCCACACTTTTCACCATTCTAGACCCCAGCTGCGCTTCATACCTGTTATGATACTTTATAATGTCTTGCGGCGACATCTGTTGAATCTGTTCAATGCTGAATTCAGTTCGAGGAACTGTTTTGTTTTTCCACATGCTGCCAAGAATACAGCCTCTCCTTTTTGGGCATAATAGCTTGATCATCAACTTGGTCATTCATAAGTTCGGGAAGGTTTAGGCCGCCTTGTAGCTGTAGTAGATCTCACTGTTCATGTTTTTTAATAATTATAATTATTTTATTTTATAAAATGAGCACCGAAAAAACTGTTGCTAACCTTGTATACCATTCTGCTGTTATTGGAGGCCTAAGTGTAGGATACTCAATGCTCGGTAAAAGCTTGTTAAGAATTAAACCAGCAGATCTTGGCAAACTAGACTTTGAGGATTCAGCAAAGCTGATTGCTATCATTGCAGCTTCGGTTGCTACGAAGATTTTCAGTTAAGCAAGGAATAATTCCAGACAATATAAATATGTAAAAAAAAATACATTTATAAAAAATGGCTTCACTCGCAATAATGATAGGCGGCGCTGTGGTGAATGCGCTTGCTTTTAGCGGAAGTAATTTCGCATTTAGTAAACTGCGGGATGACAGCGAGAGAAAAAGACATAACAAAGCTATGGAGCAACTAGCAGCTGCACAAGACGCCTATGAAGGCAGAGACTTGAGCAGTTAGATTTTATTAATGACACACTGGAAAAAGACAGGGGCATGCAGCTTACATATTTAAAGATGTTGATCAAGCAATAAAACAATATTATCTAGTAACAGGCAAACCAGTCCAGACATTGCCCCCACCAAAATTCAGTGACTTTTATCAACCATCAGAAAAACAAAAGATGCAAGAAATCGGGTTATTGTCGTTGGTATGACCGTTGGTATTTTGTTGCACATATATTGGCTGAATAAAAATGAACAAAATCTATTATTCGCCCAAAGGATATTGGAAGGGCATCACGCAATTAAAAAGCTAAGCCAAGCGGGCGGGGGTCAGTGAACAAACAGCAAAGGATGGTTATCTAAACAAGCAATTTGGCAAATTTATTTACCTGCCCCTAGACGAATACAGAGACCACACTTTGTTAATACAACTCCAAACGACACCCATCAAATGGATCTTCTATATTTACCCTCTGATAGGATTAGACGAAAAGATTTAAGTACGCACTCACAGTCATTGACATGGCTTCAAGATACAAAGAGTCAGAACCATTAACACAAAAGAGTGCTTCTGCTGTTGCTGTTGCCATACAGCTGATATACCAGCGAGGCCGCTAACTTACCCTCGCATGATTCAAGTTGATGATGGAAAGAATTTAAAGGCCAAGTGAATCAATTATTGTTAAAACATAGAGTTACTATTAGAAGAGGCATTCCGGGAGTTCACAGATCACAGGCTTTAGTTGAAAACTTTAACAAACAGTTAGCCGAAAGACTTTTCTCCTACCAGTATCACAGAGAGCTTATTGACAACTCTCGCAACACAGAATGGGTTAGAAGACTGCCCTCAGTTTTGCGCGCAATGAATAATGAAGAATTTTAAAGGGCTATAAACCAGTACAAGCAATCAAAGAAAAACAATAAATGTTGCTGAAGGAGAGTCTTCATCCGGCAAACTATTACCATTTGGGTTGAAAGTAAGGTACCTTTATTTGCCGGGGGAAGCAGAAGGGGACACTCGCATCAGGGCAACAGATCCAGTTTGGAGTGTTGACCCATATGAAATAAAAAGAATTGTAAAGATGAATCCGCCGTGTATTATTTACGAGAAACTGACACAACAAAACAGCCAGCCCTCAAAGATCTTTTGTGAAAGAAGAACTGCAGATAATTCCGCCAGGCACAGTTCCGCTTTAATTAATTTACGGTTCTCCAGTGCCCAATTGCATATGAAAACTCTGGATTAACAAACACACGTTTTGTGTTTGTTCTATCTAATGACTTCTTTGTTACAACTGTTGTGTTAATCTCATGTAGATTAGATTGCAGTTTTACGTTGTCATGATGAAAAGTCTTATTGCCAAACAATGCTTCTTTGTAGTTGTCATGTGATATGTTTGACTGCACAACGCTGCGAGATATTCCCTTTGCTTTCTTAATGATTTTCTCCTGGCTCGAAATACTGTACATTTTTGACCTTAACCCACATACTCCTTGATTACCTTTCCAGATAATTCATCCTTCATCTTCTCTAAAACCTTCTTGTTAGTAATTGAATGTAAGGCGAGTCTTTAGGATAATCGGATGTATCATAACATCCTGCATGCCCTTTAGCCACTTCCATTTCCATGTCTTTATAGATGTCTTCAGTAGGGATATCTATAACAAAACTATCTGTTCTGTGTAAGCACTTGGACTCGGGATACGAGGGCTTAAAGTAGTCATAAAGAAATTCTAACATCAAAAGCTTGATAATTCTAAAACAGTAAACCCAATAAATACAGGTTTGTCTAATTTGACTTTCTTTTTTTTCATCATTATGCCAAAAAAGCTGGTCATGAATCTTCTAAAGTCCTGATAATTAGGTTTTGAAGTCAGCTTAATTGCTTCGTTCTCTTTGGTGACCAATCTGACATCTTTGCGCTTGTGCGGATTCTCCATAGTCTTCCAAAACAGCTGTTGTTCATCAACTTGAAAAAGTCTTTTTCTGAAGCATCTGTGGATTTAGTTCTGAGGTCAGTGTTCTTCATGATGTATGGTTTCATGAACTGTTCTTGATCAAAGCAATTATGCGATGAACTGCTGTCAACTTCAAACCATGTCTTAAATAAAATTGTAGAAGTCTGTAATGACAGACATAATTTTTTTTGCCTCGAAGATTAGGCACAAGTTTAGGTGGTTCTCTTGGATCCATCTTTAGACTTTCTGCTGCTAATGGATAGTCATTATGCAGGTCATGGAGTTCATGAGGATATTCTAAGTCAACTTCTAGAATGAAACCGCGCTGTTGATCGGGCGTTAAACTGTTCAACCACTTTAATGCCTTTTGAATATTATTCGTACCTGTGTACATTTTAAAGTTGCGTAATGGAAGTGATTGCGCCATTGCCCAACCATACAGATTGTTTGCATCTAAATACATGAGATATTAGCTTTTTACTCGGATCTAATGATCCAAGTATTTGTTGTTTGCTTTTACAGTAATGATGCGACGCCATACTAATTCCTCCACGCAATCCGTTTTTCAATCATCTGAATCATTGGTAGGTCAGACAATAAATCAATCTGTACTCCAGTAAACTTTAAGAAAGCATCCCAACTCATCCCGGGCGCAGAAATATAATGCGCAGGATCCAAAACTGTAATGTTTCATGCAGGTCTTTCTATAATTTTCAAAGACGTCCGCCAACAAACATACATCTGCCATTAAATAGGAGTCATGATAGTCTCCCATCGTTTTACACTCTAACTTCTGCCACGCATCTTGAGCATGTTGGTAATCGGAATCACTGATGTCCTTTCCTCTAAGACTAAAAGAACGCGCCTTTAGGTGGAAGTGTGTCTTCGTCAAACCTTTCCCAATGTTCATGTATTCATAAGGGTAAAACCCCTTTCTAACAAGAGTTGAGTCAAAATATTCTTCCGTTATTGGGCAGGACTTTAAGGACATAGCCAGTGCCTCTAATGAGCCCATCATGTGCTGCATAGAGTCGTAGAAAGACATGTTATTTAAAGTGAAACACATGTACTTTTCTGATGACTGTGCAATGCATGCTACCCTGAAGGCATCGTCCACTGCTTTCATTATAAGATGAGAGTCGTAACCTCGCAAGTTATGAAGAATACAGGCAGCTTCCATGTCTTAGGATCAAACTTTAGTTGAAGATTGCATTTACTGTGTGCTGCTCCTCTGAACTTTCCACTAATGTGATCATGGTCTCTTACTGTGGGGTTTACCTCTTGGGCGTTAGCTCTAAACCGCAATCCAACAATGTGTGGCTGAGTCATACTGTTGTTGGTCTTCAGGCGCCATTATGATTTCAGATAAATTCAGATTATTAGAACAGTCATTGCGCACTTGCTGCATGCGTTTTAAGAATGTTTCTGCGCATCTGGTCCTCTATATAATTCTGGCTCTGAATAAACGCCATCCGACCTAACATTAATGAAGGCAAATGAACAAATCTGATGATTACTCATTAAGACTGTTTTTCGAGTTTTTGTGGCGCTGTGGCCCTTCTTAAGGAACAATGAGTGATTCAAAGTCTGCGTAAACACATATGGAGAATGTTGCAGTTTTTTCCAGTTCTTAAAACTAACTTTAGATCCGGGTGGGGGCGTAATTAGTTCTGTATTACAGTCTACAGAACTTTTACAATGTTTTATATGTTCACTCGCAGCTTGCACAGATGGAATTCTTGTTAAACATTTTCTGCAGAATTCTTGTTTGCTATGTTTGTTTGTAGTATAACTCAATAATCTACTCATTGTGCGTATTCAATGTGTAATGGGTAGCCCCGCTGGTGAAAACATTAGGAGTAAGTCAACATGATTTTTGTCTGGTTCGCCTATTGTTGGACTGTTCTTGGACACTTTAATTGGCGCCAAATTTGTTTCCTCATCCCATGTGTAGATATTGACGGTTATTGGTTTGTTTTGCTCTTCAAACTGATCAATTTGGTCTACACTAACAGGAAAGGATATTCCATTGAAGTTAAGATCTTTGGTGTATTGCCGATTAGTTAGTCACTCTCTCTGCGTGGTCGCGGACATGATGCAGCCTTGCAAGAACGCACCACATGAAACATTTGTTGTCTGAATTTTTTATGTTTAAAACTGCTCTCTTTAAACACAACTCCCGAGGTAGCGGAATGTAAGCCTTGCCTACAATCGGTGCATACTTAGCCTGTTTTAATCTAATCTCTAAGACTTCGCCCTCTGACCAACCAGAGCCTCTCATTTTGGCTTCTTCAGCGGCAGCGTCAAACTGTGCAAGCAGTTCGTTTGCCCAACCGGGTGTTAAGTCATTATGAGAAAGAATAGTCTGCTGTTTAGTTGAGACCCAGACTTCTAGATTTTCTTCATTTATTGTTACATAGTCGATTAAAACAGCTAACATTACTTTAACCGGTGGGTCTATTGTTAGTTTGCCTGGAACTTGAGAAATTGCATGAACAACGCTTGCCTGTACGTTTGTTGGGTCAATAACTTCTAAATCAATATCATTCAGTGCTCTTGATAAACGCTCTCTCTCGAGCATTCCTTCAAACAATTCGTCTTGTCCTTCATATTCTTAGCCATGCTGTCTTTCTTTTCTAAGCCAAAATATTATTTAAATTAAAAAAAAATACTTAATCAGAATCAATATCAACAGTCTTTTTGCGCTTGGACTCATAAACTAAAGTATAAACACCTTTTGGTGTTGTTAATGTGAGCTGTTTAGACAGAGTTTAATGTCTCGTTTACTTTTTTTTAAGCATTCCTTTTTTATCTGCTCGGGGTCTGGCTGTTGAGAAAAACTTGTCACCGCCTTTCTTTGAGATCAAACTTTTGTCTTTTGTAGTCATCAAAATCGGCTGTAAACGATTAAATTCTTCATCCGTGAGTTTGTGTCAGCTAGCGCTTTATTTATTGTCAGTTTAAACGAGCTAAGTTTAGCTGTTATTAGTTGAACCATAGCTGTGTGCTTTTGGAGTTTAGTTTTATTTTTTTGCTAGCAGCACCTTACGGCTAATGAACACAGACCGAGAGCTAAAGACAAACCTCCTAGAGGTAAAGCTGCGGGTGCGCCTATGCCCGTTGCTAAGAGACCAACACTTGTTCCTGCTGATAGAGCACTTATAGTCGATGCTCCAGTATTGACATATGTAACAGCATTAAAGGCAGCAGAATACCTTCGTTTGGTTTTGCTGTATTTTGAATAGGTCTTGCTCTAGTACTTGCTGCATTTGCGTAATGTTTGTTAATCTAAAGGCTTTTACTTCAGCAGCAGAATTGCCTGCTATCTCTTCTTTTGGCGGCGCTGTAGGCACATTTGGATAAACCTGAACAGACATGCTTTTTATAAAATAAAAATAATTTGTATTGTATATCTTTTATCTGTTATTTTCAATATTCAGCTGCGCATCATATATTAAAAACAATGTACATTAAGCGGTTTATCGGCTTCTTCTTCTTTATCAATTTGAATGTTTATTACATCTCTCACAGTTTCTCCGCTTCCATGCAACTGATTTCCTCTGTTGACCTTAGGTCAATCCATAACCGTATTTTGTTGTTAAATAATCATCAAGCCTAACATTGTGAAGATGTAAATCTTTAGACACAAGGTCAACTGTTGGATTTCTACACCTCCCGCCCCAAACGTTTTCTTATTTCATCAAAATGCTGATAAGGTTTAGCCCGCTAGCTAGATTTGGTTAGGACTGCCCTCAATCGAACATTGTACTTTTCGTTATTTTTGGATTAAAAAACTTTTCACTTCCTCTTTTGAACGGTTCTTCATCTTCGCACAGCAATAAAATACCTTTAAGTGATCTTGCTGAGACGCTAAAACTAAAATTCCATTAGTGTCTGCCCTGCTTCTAGGATATGTTGTATGATGAATCACTCTTTCGTAATATATTGATAATTTTGACTGATATTGGTGCTCAATCTGCCTTGCTAAATTAGGGTTGCTAACAACGTTCAAACTCTAACGAGATGTCAGAAATGCTGTACTTTGCTTCGGTGTTGATGATCTGATAACGCGTTTGTATTCATTAAAAGTTAGTTCATATGACAATCTGTCTTTTAATGCTCCTTGAAAGTATGGGCATGCGCTTTTAACAACTCAAATCTAAGGGAATGGAAAAGCGATTTCCATACGCAAAATTTACAGCTGCATGCTTTTTGTTGTCTTTAACATCTGCGGCGTCTATTCTGTGTTTTAGTCCATCTTCATTTTCGATTCCTTGAAACGCAAGATCAGCCTTTCATTCTCGGTTAGCCATAGATCAGAATAGGTTAAAAAATATGTCTGCATTGTGTAAAGAAAATACTTCTTGCCCCTCAAGTTTTACAGAATTTTCTTAACAATTGCCCGCCCCAAATTCTGGACAACTGTCCTGTTTGGGTCTGTTTCTGATGCGAGTTCTATTTGAAAGTAAGTCGTGCAGAGCCTGGCACAATCACTTCTCTGCTCCTAGGTCCGGAAATTTGACAGTAAGAATTTGATCTGCATCAATAGTAGATGGATTATTTGGAACAGTAATATTCCGTTTATTTCCCTTCACGCCAAAGGGTTCTTTCAGTCTTCTATGCGGGTCAAGAATCAAGCCATATGCATGTAACATTTTTTTATAAAACAAAATAAAAAAATTATTATTAAAGAAACATGGCAGGCATTGAAGATGAAGATTATGATGTTTTTGATCGTGGAGACGACATGAGTGATTCCCCTTGGGAGCGGCATCGCACGGGGCTCTCATTGCATGATGAATTAGCAGAAATCGGGAGTACATTACCAACAAGTCGGTATAAATTACAGAAAGTAAGGTCAGATCATTATACCAAAGTTTAGGTCAAGAACCTCCCGAATTTATAGACCCTAATGATTTTGAATTAAAAGATGATCATTTGTTTGGGAGGAGCGACCAAGGACAACTTGTTCAGCTTACAACTAAAAAAAGACCCATCAAAGTTTTTAGCCGTGGGTTCAATTAGAAATAGACTCAGTGTGAAAGATCAAAATCGCCTTGGCCTTGTTAGGACAAATTAAGGGCAGAAGCAGTTGCTAAACTCCAAAACACACTGCAAGAACTCCCAACAGATAACCAAATGCAAAACATGGAACTTAAAGAATTAAATCAATCAGCAGGTGAAGTAATAAATGTAATAGAAGCAGAATCCAGTTTTTCAGAAGAAACAGCGTTAAAGACTATACACGACTCACCGCTACCCATGCGAGAACTAACGGCCCTTATCATGCTTTAAGGACCATTAGAGGCGAATTAACAAACAATTTAGCAAAACTAGGTGAACTAGATGGGCATATAAAAGAGAAAAAGAAAAACTCGTTGAGGCTGACGGACCGCATCGTTAGGGCCTGGTGTTAAAGAAAGAATAACCCGAAGACTACATGATCTTGAACAAGAAAGATCAGCAAGACTAGAAGTTTTGTCTACTAAACGAGAACAATTACGAACTCAAGTGAGCAGAATAAGAGAAACTATCCAAAGAATTTTATATGAAGACACAACGCTAGCAGAACGAATTCGAACACTGTTAGAGAGCAAGGTGTCACATTAGCAAGCGTTATAACAGCCTTAGGATTTGCATAAGTACACTGGTGTTGGCTATTACAGGCGGCAGTGGAGGTCAAAGCCAGTGCCTCCGCCGCCATCGCCTGATAAATCATGGGTAAAAAAACAGCTTGATCATCTTGCGAGTTTATTAAAAAATTAGCGGTAAAGCTATAGACTCTTTACCAGGTATATTAGGGAGTATCGTTAGCTGGCTTTTTGTTACTGCAAGCAAAGTAGTTGGCTTTATGGCCGAGCACTTATGGGCATTTTGTTCTCGTAATAGTTGGGTTACTATTTAGTAAGATAAAGACCAAGTATCCTAGGCCTGTTAATCCAGAACAAGCGCTGTCTTTTCATATCATGGTCATCGCGAACAGAGTCCGCAAGCTTTGCTGAGTCTTCAATGACTTTGGGGGGTTGGACTTCGGGGATTAGATGACTTAATCTTGGGTGTTTTTTTTATTGTTTGTAATATTACTGGCTCAGAATTTATGTCGTTTTTCCCAACCTTCTGTTCATTGCCTGCTATAAGAATTTCATTATTATAGTTTATTATTATTCTACCTGGAGTCTGAGGTCAGAAGGCAACATGTATAAACCAGTGCCATCAGCAAAGTCTCTTTCGATCTTGCGTATTGTAAAACTGTTGGTACCTTTGAATACTTGAAGGTAAATCAACTGTAGAATTAATAGCGTCCTCTAAATTTGCTAAGTATTGTTTTTGCGCGTCAAAGCCAGTAGAAGGATCAGTTATGCTCGATCTTGCCTGTGCTTGCGCCCTAGCAAACACCAAACGTAAGTACGAATAGAGTCGTTTATTCGTTCTATTCCGCTCTAGTTAGGCCTTAGAAGCGTCTAAGATAAATGTTGTCCATGCTGTTTTATGCTCTTGCTCTATGGACCAGGGCTGAACAATTTTGAACGGAGAACGCCGGTCAAAGTTATACTTTCTGTGCGTGCCCTGAAAATAAATGACGCCTATGCCATGATTATGATCCAACTTTTGTCTAAAGTCTGTCTGATGTAATATTAAATTCGTTACAGATCCTTTCAAAAGCCTTCATGTCTATTCTGTTGCTGAATGGATTAAACGATTTGTCATTCGGTAATGGTGCTTGCAGTTCAGTCAAAATACGCCTGAAGGTGTAATAGAAATGAAATCTGTACACTGACCTCACCAAAAGATCATGGTGATTTAAATGATCGGCATACGCCACTCACACCCAGTTGATGCACAAGACACAGCAAAGTTTAACTGGTTCTGATAAAACTGCATCGGATGACTATACCACGCTTCTGGATGTGCTCTTTTTCAATAGGGGGGTTAAGATGCTCTTCAATGGAGTACTCACCTTTTTATGAAAAGAGGCAGTCTGGGTCCCCAGCAATGTCAAGAGTATCAGTTGCTATATTTTTAAGATTGTAGTGCGGCCCAACAGAATATTTGCATTAGTATATTTGAATGCACTCATTTTTAATTTGTTTTTAAAAAATGTTTGTAACAATAACAACTCAAGACCGTCCTTCGTTTTTAGAACATGCTATTAATAACGATATGCGGAACCAGAACGGCCGCGCTCCATGAATATTTTACAAAGTCGTATGGTTTATATAAGCAAAGCCAAGAAGATAATAATGTTCTAAAAGTTAACAGAGCAGGGACCAAAATGAGCCAGTTAACAATACCTGATGGTTATTACGGGTTTTGCTCACTAAAAGAAGCAATGAGTAACTTTGACATTACTCTCAAACTTAACAATGCAAATCTAAAAACAATGTTAACATTTAAGCTTGAAGACGAAGGAACATCTTACTTTTTTGATAGAGAGCTAGCTAAAATGTTAGGCTTTACAACTAGCAATTTACCCACTCATGTTTTATTGCTGGGCCAGACAAAACTACTATGAGGGGGAAAAATCCGCTCGATCTTGCATTACATTCATTACTCTATGTTCATTTGGATGAGCTGAGCACTGATGAAAACTTATATGATGGAAGTGCCCTCAACTGTTTTAGAGCTCTTCCGTCAGGGAAAAGCAGCATATTGCGATTATGAAATTATACGATTCCCTAATTTACAGTTTAAAAGATTAGTTTGTGGGAGGGTCGGATCATTTAATATAGAAATCAAGACAAAGCAGGAAAGTTGTGAAATGCGATAACCTGCACATTGTTTTGAAATAAATAATACGCTACTAAAAATAATGTCGCGTGGGCCAGAAAAACCAGGAGTTACATTAGCGCCTGTGAGGTGTATAACTTTAGAATTAAAAGACCTTGCAGACGTTGCGGACTTTGAACAGAATGGTGAGATAGGCACTTTGTATGGTTTTGAGTACACTAAAGATGGTGATTATAAACGCAAAGAGGTTGACGACAACAAAGGTTTCCTAAACTAGAACAACTACGCAATCTAGAAGCAAATAATGTTGGTCAGTATGAATAAAAATAGTTCGAAAACCTGACCTCAAATGGCACTTAGAACCATATTTAGAATGGGAAATAAAATTTGAATTCATAAGCCCATTTTACATTTTTTGACCGCCAAAAAAGTTTCAGAAAAGCATTCAACTCTGGCCCTTTACAGTAAGTCTTATACCGGACGATAATAGTCGAAAAGAAATTGAAATAACGCCGTATGGGAAAAAACAGTACATCCTCCACAGAAAAGAAACAGTTGTAAAAAAAGCTTCTACAAAATTACAGTTCTTTCCAAGCAGAAATTAGGAGACCGTTCACAATAATATTTGAAATTTCTGTCTTTAAAGATGTGGAGAGGGATGGGGTTGTGGGCAGTTAGTGATGACCTTATAAAAGGAATTATATTAGCTGCAAAACTTAGACGTTAAACGTCTTAACGTTGTTGTCGTCGTTCTTCACATGGCGAGGATATTAAGATCATAACAACAAGCAACAAAATCACTGTTGACTTAAATAGAAACAAATCTTACAGGACTAAATTGGATTAATCTTACACATTTAGGCCTCATAGGGTTTTATTATACTGAACAAGTTTTGACGGAGAGTATGATAAAAATAATAACTGAATTAGATTAAACTCTGTTATAAAACTATGGAGCAGTTAAACTTTATGACAAAAAACTCTCATTGCTCATTGATTTGTGGGCAGACTGGTTGTGGAAAAAACAATAATTTATCCTCGACCTGTTACAAACAGTTTATCGTTTATAATTTTAATCATATTGTGGTTTCTGTCCAACACTTAAATGGAACAAAGCATATCATAATAGAAGGTTTATATGGACAGATGATGACATATATTTAGTTAATCCTAGCAATAAACTGAGTGAGTGTTTAGAACAGTTTTATAGACTGTTTGAAGGAACGCAAACACTATTTATTATAGATGACTGTTCGGCAGAAAGAGACATAGTTAAAAAGAGAAACACTTTGTCGAAACTGGTCTTTCAGTGGAAGACATGCTGGATAAGTGTGTGGATTTATGCCAGAAATATAACTCGGTTTTAAAAGACTTTAGAGAACAGTTAAAGACTGTAGTTTTATTTCACATGAAAGACAAAGACTCATTTGAAGAATGTTTGCGCGAAAATGATGTTATTGAAAATGACCAGGAAAAAACACAAGATTAAGCAAAAACTGAAATCTAAAAGTTTTAGTAAATTAGTATTGAAAACGGATAAACCCTACGCAGTACGTTTGTTTGTAGATAATCGTTATTTTTTAGTTATTGAAGTCTTACTTGTCAGAGAACAGGGAAAGGGGCATTCTGGGTTACTTTCGCCCGAAACTGGGTGAGGGCGGAAGTGGCCCAGAATGCCCTTTCCCTGTTCTCTGGGTGATTCTAACCAAGTAACCTGAAACACCGGGATCACTAGGATGACAGTGCAACGTTCTAACAACCGAGCTATTCTGCTCCTGGCCTGTATGCAGCCTGGCTCCCTGGAGTGTAAGAAGATCAGGATTGAAACACTTGTCTGACGGGGTGGGAATGGGGGTGGGGGCCTCTGGAGAACTTCTGTCAAGCAAGCTATCAACGAAAAATTTCTTCCAACAGCGTGCTCCACTGATTTGTTATGTAATATCAAGTCTTGATCCTGCGACGTATGCATTACGATCAAAATCCAGAATGGCTTTGACTTCTACAATAGATGTATCTCCGGATCTCAATAATTTCGCTTTGCTATGCAGTATCACTATCAGTCAACTTTGCTTACAAAATAAAAGTGAAAGTGGGCAACATGTGAGAGTTAGTCTAAGTGCACAGTTCCTTGTGATCGACACTAAAAAGGAATGCACAGGATGATTCTTTCATTGATTTTGCAACACTAACTAAACTAAAACAGTATATAGTGATATTAGAACATACCAGCACCGACAGAGAACTAGGATCGATGGATGGCAAACCCCAGTCGCCTTTCCAAACATGGATTTGCATCTTGTCTTCATCGTTGTCCCCTGCCATTTTTTGGTCTTAACCTTGACCTTCAACTTCTCGATGCGCAACAATATTTGTTTGCGACTATGGGTTGCGCATTTAGAAACTTATTTAATTGGTATACCAAGGAAACTTTCAAGCATTTAGTCATAAGTGAGATAGACGTGATCATATGAGTAAGAACAGAACTTTGTAATTTTGTAACTACATGCTTAACGCGCAGTTATATCCGTGTTTGCGTATCAAAGGTGTTGTGCGGTCGTTAACTTGCGGTTCGGCTTGCCCACGTAGAAAGGCGCTAGGAAGATGGGGACTGCAACAAAGACTCTTTGTTTTGGAGTCACAACCGTTATTGTTTCTTATCTCTATCTTCGTTGGTATCCACAATCAACGCCGGACCTAGATGCAATCGAAAATCAGGTGGCCCAAGTCTGGGAAAGGGAGATAAAGTACCCAGAAAAACATTTTACCAGGCTAGCAGTCGGGTAAGGAACTGTTGACCAATGAGACCAACTGAGACTGAGATTAGCCCTTGGGGCCTTTGGAATCGAAAGTGCACATTAAAGTTTGTTATTAGTGACTGTGGTTGTTAGCCAGCCTTAAAATGCGAAGTGCATTGCAGCGTCAAAACAGTTTCAAAAATGAATAAGTCATCGATGACTACTAAGATGAACATTGAGAAACTGCTTCCAGACAAATCAGGAAATTGAACAGGCAAAGCCGTATTTTAGAGACCCCACCCCACCCCATTCTCTTTTTTCACCTACCGCTCATGGTTTCCTTTCCCCAACTTTTCCTTCTTTCATGCTGTATTTGTATCAGTAAACAATATTCGCTCAGATTGAAAACCTGACGGCGCAAGCAAAAGTTTAACAAGCCTGTGGGTCATAAGCAATATTTGAGCAATCTCGGTTACTCTCGTACCATCACACTTTGTGTTTGATCATTAAACTGTTAGACTATTGCATAAAAGTGGTTCCTTTCTTTTTCTCAAATACCTTGTGGAAAAGAAATCAAAATGTACATGCTTAGTGCACCTGGATTTTTTTGTTGTGTTTGTGATGCTGCATTGTTCATTTCTCAGTGCATTTGAAAAAGAAAATCTTAAAAGAAAGTTTAATTGCACAGGCCTTAAAACGGCCTTTTGCTGTATCATGTCTCAGGCGTTTTCCAGTTGGGAGTTTCATCTTGCCCCAGTGCACAGCCATCTTGAATTAGACCATATTTAGCACTAAGAATGTGTGCTATATGTGTAGGTGTCATTGGCACCATTGGCTGGTAGGGCCTGGTCTTTTTCAAGATAGTGATAGTTTTTCAGCTATGTTCAAGATGGTGTGTGTTGGAGTATGTGATTCAGATTGATAACTGATATATTATCTTACCAGGTATATGATTAAGGTGGATTTTTTTTAAAATCTCCTTGGCCAATGTGCATGTATCTTGGTGCCTTAGCCTTCTTTTTGGGTATTATCAAGGGCATATTTTATAGTCTTGATGAATCCATTTTACTTGTTCTGAAACTGAATTGTGTATGTGTCATCAAATCTGGTGAATAGACATGTATTCCTGCTCTGTCACACAGGTATAGGAAACAAACAAACATGTTAAGAAAACATATCAAAACATGCATGGCAGATCTAGATGCAGTAATACAAGGTGTGCTCTATGCATCAGGTTACTTTTTTTTTTTTTTTTTTTTTTTAAATATTTCAGCCCTGATGTGGCCCTTTGCGGTCGGCTGGGCTATAAGCAACATTATCTTATCTTATCTTTTTAAATATTTTTTTTAGACAATGCGAGAGGCAGTTCAAATGCAAACTTTGATCTTCAGGACCAACGCCAATGTGGATCTGATTGTGTCAGGAGTGGCACTGCTAAAGCAGCTGAAGATCTCTCCAGGCAAAGAGGGGAACCCCCAAAGTTTGACCAGTCTGAGCGACCTGCAGGAGGCCTTCTCCTTCTTCTTCAGTAAAGGGCGGGCCGCCGAGCGAATCTTCACTGACCCTGCCCTCTACAAGGACGTGGTGAAAACTGTGTTCAGCTTGGATCATGTGGAGGTCAGTCCTGGCACACTTTGTTTGGATCCAAATCATGTAGCGAACAGGCAGTATCAATTTTGTTTTGACCTGAATCGTGTTGAGGTCAGTTCGTGCAGATTGTATTTTAATTTAGGTTTGAATCATGTGGGCGTCAGTCTTTGCACATTTTTTAAATATACGCAGAACAGATCCTGCATATTTTAGTAAAGTCTGAATCATATATTTAGAACAGTCCTGCACATTCCAGTTAGGTCTGAATCATGTAGAAAACAGCCCTGTGCCCTTTGTTTATGTTTGATTTATGTAAAAGTCAGTCCCTGCGCATTTTGTTTGGGTTGAAATCATGTGGAAGTTGGCCAGTCCAAATGACTTCTTCCTTTCAAACTGATAAATATGGACTGTATGTCTGCCCTCCTGCCTTGTCCCCAGGCTAAATGTTTACTGTATGATATCAGCTTTCATGAGAGAGTTGGGACTGAGAAAGAGGAAGTGATGGGAGTTACAACTATTCGTATTGAGATGAAGTGTCACCTTTCTTCATCGAGGGCTTGAGATGGCGCACACTTTGTATGTATTTCATGCACTGGAACTCAGTTCTCTCCTTTCATTTTCAATGGGCAGGTGAGATTCACCCTTTGAAACGCTGTATTGTGTCTTTTATCACTTACTTAAAGTGCAGGGAACATGTTTAGTGAAGAAAAACAAGTGAGCAGCAAAGTCAGGAACTTCAGTCAGCAGTTGGATAGTGCATGATAGGCGAAAGTGACCCAGTCAGCCACATCAACATTGCAGCCATATATATAGCAACACAGTGCATGATAGCTGTTCTGCAACCTGTGCCATACAGCATCCAATCAGTTTTGGTTGGAGGGGAAAGGCAGTGAACGAATGTTTGCCTGTTTTGTACGTTGTTTTGACATATGCACATTTTGTTCATTGTCTTGAGTTATGAAGAACTCATCATTGGCATCTCTCCAGAGCTGACTTAAATGTGTAAGAGGTACTGAGTCGTCTGTGTATAGAGGAAAGAAGACAGGATAAACAAAGTGAGGCTAGATTAGATATCTTGCCCATGCAGTGCTCAGTGCACAAGTTAAGACTGTGTTTATGCTTTTCAGACTTTAAAACCGTAAGCAGTTTCAGAAAAACAAAAACAAAAACAAAACAGGTGTTTTGTAACCATATATGTCTGTTCCATTCTTTTTATTTCTTGTCAGTTTCACTGAAATGCTCAAGCAAACACATGAATGTCAACAGACAGTCCGCTGATAAAAGATGCAATTCCAGCATCATAGAAAACATATTTGCCTATAACTATACACATGATCACATGAAAATGCATCCCCCAAAAAAAAAAAAAAAAAAGGAAAAAAGGAAAATCAGGTTTATTTTAGTACTGGTATTCCTTCTTCTTCTTCCTCGTTCGCCATCCCGTTAGCTGAGCAGCCCGGTGTCCTTGATGAAGGCTGCCGTCCGTCACAGTTCCTCCAGGGTGACATACAGCTTGGCTTCCACTGCTGTCGGTGTTGGCCAGTACTTTCTCCTGGATGCTGGAAACAATCCCCCCTGTGCTCACAGGGCAGGACGTACGGGCCATGAGCTAAGGGTGAGGCACCCCGAAAGAAAACTCCAGCTGAAGACGGAGGTATCGGGCCACTGGCGCAACTTAAACCACGATACCACGCATCCACGCTTCCATGATGATGCAGTCCACTGGTATTCCAACTTCTTATTCTTGCCATACATACAAGGATGGTCTACTGGCATATTTCTTGTCTGATTGTGATGTAAAGAAAAACAAGTGTAGCTGTTGCTGATTTGTTGAAAAGAACAACAGTTCAAACAACAAGGGCAGATTCAAAATGCCACAGCAGTATAGACTACTGTGACTGGCACATGTATGCAAAGTCCTGGAGCTTGTAAGTAAAACCAGAAGGAAATAAAACACAAAATCTGTACTTGCAGACTGATCACTGCATGGGCAAAGTGTACAGTTTTTACCCATTAAGATTTCCAAATCAGGGTGAAAATACCCCACGTAAATTGAAAACAGAGAGATAGGAAGCCTTGCGCAGCTGTCTCTGCCTCTATCCCATAGCCATGTCTGTCCATCTTGCTGTGTGTGTGTGTGTGTGTGTGTGTGTGTGTGTGTGTGTGTGTGTGTTCTGAAATAAAAAACTACTTTGGTGATACTTTTCTTCCATACCTTTCCCAAACACTTGGAAAAAAAATAAAAGAGGTACATTGTTTTGTAGATGATATGGATGTAGTCATACCAGGCAGCTTCTGTTTGAAGTGAAATGTGAATCAGAATTCTGAATTTAGAAAAAGTGGGGTTAGTTACCACCAAGGACACAGACAAATAAAGTACAGGATGAAACACAATGCATCTTGACCTTTGGGTCTTCTTCAGGCAAGGACAAATAACATTTAGACAATGAAAACGAAGAAGGAGTAACCACTTTGGTTTTGCCATTTTGGTTTTACGCCGAATATGAGAAGATAAGTGATTTCTCATTCTTCGTTTTCATTGTCCTAAATGTTATTTGTCCTTGCCTGAAGAAGACCCAAGAGGTCGAAATCCATTGTGTATTGTTCTGTACTATATTTGTCTGTGTCCTTGGTGGTAACTAACCCCCTCTTTTTCTGAATTTTGCGTAATGTTCCGCCCTCAGTCACTCTGTTTTGAAACAGAATTCTGGAGATTTTTGTTTTTCTTTATAAATGAAATTGAAAATAAACAATGTGCTGCTGTAATTTACACCTGTAGGCTGAGTTGAATATTGTTTTCTATGTGCAGCAACACATAGGGGGGAATGCTGCCTTGATGGCCACGATGGTGAACACCTTGTTTCCTGAGGCCATGGTAAGTGACTACCTTGTTTCTTGAGGCCAGAATAAAATGACTACCTGGTTACCTGGGGCCGAGGTAAAATGAGTGCCAAGTTTCTTGAGATCAGGGTGAAATGACTGTCTTGTTTCGTAAGACCAAGGTAAAGTAATCACTGTATTTCCTGAGGCCAAGGTAAAGTAATCACCGTATTTTCCTGAGGCCAAGGTAAAGTAATCACCATTTCTGAGGCCAAGGTAAAGTAATCACCATATTTCCTGAGGCCAAGGTAAAGTAATCACCATATTTCCTGAGGCCAAGGTAAAGTAATCACCATATTTCCTGAGGCCAAGGTAAAGTGACTGTCCTGTTTCCTGAGGCCAAAGGAAAGTGACTGTTTTGTTTCATGAAGAAAAAGTAAAGTGACTGCCTTGTTTTCTGAGGGCAAAGTAGAGTGACTGCTTTGTTTCCAGAGGGCAAAGTAGAGTGACTGCTTTGTTTCCAGAGGGCAAAGTAGAGTGACTGCTTTGTTTCCAGAGGGCAAAGTAGAGTGACTGCTTTGTTTCCAGAGGGCAAAGTAGAGTGACTGCTTTGCTTCCAGAGGGCAAAGTAGAGTGACTGCCTTGTTTCCAGAGGGCAAAGTAGAGTGGACTGCCTTGTTTCCTGAGGGCAAAGTAGAGTGACTGCCTTGTTTCCTGAGGGCAAAGTAAAGTGATAGCCTTGTTTCCTTTGAGCAAAATTCGTGATTGCGTTGTTTCCTGAGGCCAAAGTAAAGCAACTGTAAATTGACCACATTGTTTCCAGAGGCCACAGTAAAATGACCGCTTTGTTTCTTAGGCCACAGTAAAATGACCACATTGTTTCCAGAGGCCAAAGTAAAATGACCGCTTTGTTTCCAGAGGCCAAAGTAAAATGACCGCTTTGTTTCCAGAGGCCAAGGTAAAATGACGACTTTGTTTCCAGAGGCCAAAGTAAAATGACCGCTTTGTTTCCAGAGGCCAAGGTAAAATGACGACTTTGTTTCCAGAGGCCAAAGTAAAATGACCGCTTTTGTTTCCAGAGGCCAAGGTAAAATGACGACTTTGTTTCCAGAGGCCAAAGTAAAATGACCGCTTTGTTTCCAGAGGCCAAGGTAAAATGACGACTTTGTTTCCAGAGGCCAGGTAAAATGACGACTTTGTTTCCAGAGGCCAAGGTAAAATGACCGCTTTGTTTCCAGAGACCAAGGTAAAATGACGACTTTGTTTCCAGAGGCCAAGGTAAAATGACGACTTTGTTTCCAGAGGCCAAGGTAAAATGACGACTTTGTTTCCAGAGGCCAAGGTAAATTTTTGCCTTGTTTTCTGAGGCTGGGGTAAAGCGACTGCCTTGTTTTCTTGGCCAACATAAAGTTAATGACAAGTGTCCTGAGCCCAAGGCAAGAGACTGTTTCACTTCCAGCAGCCAAGGTAAAGCGACTGCCTTGTTTTCTTGGCCAACATAAAGTTAATGACTAGTGTCCTGAGCCCAAGGCAAGAGACTGTTTCACTTCCAGCAGCCAAGGTAAAGCAACTGCCTTGTTTCCCAAGGCCAAGGTAGAGTGTCTTGTTTCCTTAATTAAAGTGATTGCAGTATTTTGCCTCGGCCAGAGCAAGGGGAAAAAAAGGTTGTTGTGGGTGTTTTTGAGGATAAGTGGTATCAAGATAGTTGTGCACTACACTGGTTCATTTGCATTCTGTGTACATAATATAAGCAGACATACTAATGATACTTGCTTATGTTCACACACAAATCCAGCTTATACCATATGCACTGTCATGCTTTCAGGCAAGTAAACCTTCTCAAGTGCTTACCACACTGTTATCAACCAGCAGTTGAAGCGCAAATTAGACCACCCCAGGGATAATTGCTTGTTCATATGTGAGGGTGTGTGACCTACTAGTGCTGTCGGTTAGAGTATAGAGCCAACGGGGGCATGGGAAGACAGTCTTTCTCTCTCATCCTCCTGACCTAGACTCACTGGTATTTCAAATTCTTGTTAAGCACTTTCTATTCCCAGATGTGTGGTGGCATCTTTTTTTTTTTTTTACATCATCTTTCTGCCTGTACTACCAATTTTTTTTTCGTATGTGTGTGCACTGCACGTTTCTCTCTAGTTCTGTTTTTCTCTTTTACTTCTATCATTCTCCCACATTCCTCTACTCTCTCTCTGTCTCTGTCTCTCTCCTCTTCCTCCCCCACCCCCAATTTTATCCCAACCTTCTGTTTTGTAGATTTTAGTGTGTGAGAAAGAGAGAGAGATAAAGAGAGAGAGAGAGAGAGAGTGTGTGTGTGTGTGTGTGTGTGTGTGTGTGTTTCATGTGAGAGTTCTTTTTTGTGACTCATCTTGGCTCAGTGCACATGTACACAAAATCTTATTGATGGCTGTGTGTGTGTGTGTGTGTGTGTGTGTGTGTGTGTGTGTGTGTGTTCTTACACATGTAGGGATTTTTTTGTCATTTTTATCAGTTCATGTTTTTTTCTTTTTTCAAATGGGGAGCGGGGACTTGGGGAGAGAGAGTGAGGGCCTGATCATGATGTCAAAACTAGTAAAAGCATAAAAATGCCAAGCACCATTTTTTAAATCACGATAATGCATGAAATACTCATCTGCTTATCACTTCAGTCATTTCTAAAGTTGAAAAAGAAGACCACATGTTGGTAGCTTTCTTGACTTGAAAGTTGAGACACCTTCTTCTTTCCTAGGTTGTTGTGACAACATATAGACCATGTCTGCTGGTGTGAATGTACATGCGGAGGTGTTACTGGTATTCTAATGCATACTTCACATGCACACACATCCTTTTTGTTGCAAAGAAACGCATACACACACACTCTTTTTCACTTGCACATGTGCTCAAGCATGCTCGCAGCAAAACCTTGACATGCATGTGCTCATGACTGGGACCTCTTGAGTTTTTCACATAGATACAAATGCACGCTTGGTTGCTTGCTTGTGTGTGTGTGTGTGTATGAAGCATGTAAGTTTTAGCCATTTTTAAAATCATTGTTTAGCCATCTTGAACAATCTCAGCCAGAAATACATGGCCAAGATAAAGAAGAGCTTTGTAAATACGTGATTTTACAGCAGTTGAATTCCAATGTTGGAATTATATTGTAAGCTATAGAAACGCCAGTTTACAACTCGTAAATTGCAAGAAATGTACACCTTCAGGGAGTGTGACCCTCTGACCCAACAGGGGTTCATGTTACTGCTACCCCTGTCCTCAAACCTCCAGCACCACACCTCTTCCATGTCCTCACATGGCACTGAGTTTTTTTTCCCCATCAGTTTTTATTACTGTTTTCAGGCATGGTGTGTGTAACAGGTGCGTTAATGTCTTTGCATTTTTTCATTTCACTTGTGGACCAGCCCACACCCTGCATTCAATAGCTGGAGAGTATTTTGGTGTGTGTGTGTGTGGTGTGTGTGTGTGTGTGTTATGCATGTTATGTATGTGTGTGTGTTATGCACGTTATGTGTGTTTGTGTGTGCATTGTGTGTGTGTGTGTGTGTGTGTGTGCGTGTGTGTGCGTGTGTGTGTATGTGTCTGCAGGGATGTGAAAAGTTTGCGGAAAAGCATTAATATGCTTTTTCATTTAGAAAGCCACAAATTAAACAAACATACTTCTGCATTGCATTGACATAGATAATGGCCATTTAAGAGAGTCATGGAATGGCTGTTCACGTGTAATGCATTCCCTTGTCTGGTTATTGTAAGCTTTGTTGTTTTTGACAGCTTAGCTTTGACTACTTTGGTTGCTCTGCATTTCATGATCTGTAGGAAACTTGACCTCTTTCACATACATATGTGTGTGTATGTGTGGGAATGTATGTTTTGTGTGTGTGTGTGTGTGTGTGCATGTGTGTGTGTGAGAGAGTATGTGTGTGTGTGTGTGTGTGTGTGTTTGTGTGTGTGTGTGCGCGTGCACGTGCGTGTGTGTATGTGTGTGTGTGTGCATCTGTGCTTGTGTGACTTTGTGTGTGTGCTTGCGTTGTGGTGCACAGGTTCAGTTTGTAGGCCCCGTGGGTCCCATCCTACAGAAGCTGATGCAGGCAACATTTCTGTGCCACCCCCAGCTGGTGGAGCAGGACGAGTTCCACCTCATCATGGAGTACAAGGTCAGTCCTTCGTGGATGGAGGCAACAGCCTGTGGGTGAGGGCACGGCTGTGTGCATGTATTCCTCCTGTAGCAGGCCAGCATGTGTTGTACAGCATCTCCTCCATTCAGAAGTCTGTCCTGTTGAGACAGAAGTGAACGCAGTAACCCTAGTTTTTTTCTTTGAAATATTTATATCATCTGAATAGATTCATGCATCTTCTCCATTCAGAAGTCTGTCCTTTTGAGACAGAAGTGAACGCAGTGACCCTAGTCTTATTTATATCATCTGAATAGATTCATGCATCTTCTTGTTAAGATGCAAAAAAAAAAAAAAAGAAAAAAAAAAAAAAAAGAAAAAAAGAAAAAAGACGGAAAATCTTTGTCAAGTTTTATGAGGTATAATGCTCATACTGCTTTCTTTTCTTTTATTACTTTTTGAGCGTTTCTGTGAATGTATTTGTGCGATTACAGTACTTTGACTGCCAGTGTGCCGTGCTTGTTAGAAAGGGGTGAGTGATCGGATGGGGATTAGGTTAGAATAGAAAGAAAAAAGCAGCATGTTGATTGAACTGAAAAATGAAAGATTCTGTTCTTCACCAATTCTTTGTCAAGTCCGACCCCTCCGTCCCTCCCTGCTCTTCACCCGCCCCCATGTTTTTCTTTTATTCATTGTGGTCCACGCAGTTGGCATTAGTCCCTCACTGCTCATCCCTCTGCACACCACAACCCAGTGGAGTTCAGGCTGTCTCAGTACCAGCTGTCCTTGTGGAGGTCCTAGTGTCAGATCCTGTAAAGCAACTCGCCTGATATTTGATTATTTGTTTTTGTAAGGTTTTTGGTGTCGCATCCTTCCCGCCTTGACTGTGGCCTTTCTGTCGGGCCCATTCATTATGATTACTCCATATACAGATAAACACAGGGCGTAATTTGGGGGATTTTAGCGAAAAGTTAAATTGAGGATCTGTGAAAGAAAAAATTTCTTAGGAAAAAAAGAAAGGGGGTGGGGGGGGGAGGGGGGGGGGGCAGTGCAATCTGCGCTAGTTGCTGCTTGATACACTAGCAAACAACACAGACATTCACAGGATGTCCTGTTAACTTCCACACCAGGGCAGGCAGTAGCCATTTTTATTACCTGAAG
>CM031603.1:6137080-6197080 GCA_018398815.1 Conus ventricosus | reverse complement strand
GCCCCCATGTTTTTCTTTTATTCATTGTGGTCCACGCAGTTGGCATTAGTCCCTCACTGCTCATCCCTCTGCACACCACAACCCAGTGGAGTTCAGGCTGTCTCAGTACCAGCTGTCCTTGTGGAGGTCCTAGTGTCAGATCCTGATAAAGCAACTCGCCTGATATTTGATTATTTGTTTTTGTAAGGTTTTTGGTGTCGCATCCTTCCCGCCTTGACTGTGGCCTTTCTGTCGGGCCCATTCATTATGATTACTCCATATACAGATAAACACAGGGCGTAATTTGGGGATTTTAGCGAAAAGTTAAATTGAGGATCTGTGAAAGAAAAAATTTCTTAGGAAAAAAAGAAAGGGGGTGGGGGGAGGGGGGGGGGGCAGTGCAATCTGCGCTAGTTGCTGCTTGATACACTAGCAAACAACACAGACATTCACAGGATGTCCTGTTAACTTCCACACCAGGGCAGGCAGTAGCCATTTTTATTACCTGAAGGCCAAACAGTGGGACTGACGACCTGTTGGCAAGATGAGGAAAAAGTGAAAGACGCTGACAAACGCTGTACAAACAGAGAGTCCTGGTTGTTGCTGCACCTTCATGTTGACACACACTATTCAAAGTTCAGACTTGCCTCAAACTGCATCATTTTGACACCAAGTTTTTAACATGTTTTGTCTGAGTGAGGGTAGACACGCCTGCTGGAACTCTCTCCCTCTGCCCCAGGCCCAGCCTCTCCTCCCCAGAATTTCAGGGATTGTTGTTTTCTCTCCAGCAGGAGCCCTGTATATGAAAAAGAAGCATCATTTGATTTTAGGGCCAGTCTTAAACAACAAACGATTTTCCTCTCTTTCTGTGCCACTTGCTGTTCCTCGGCTGACCACCAAGGTTCACTGTTCATGAGATTGTTGTGTAAGCTTTTAATCTGTTGTGTAAGCTTTTAATCTATTGTGTAAGGTTTTCATCCTGCTATTAAAATTGTCACATGTCCTCTCTTGGGATGATGTCTAAACATTACAGCAGTGTGTATGTGTGTTTTATTTTCCTGTCATCCAACCCACAGGCTGATGATGGCCTACTTTCACCAAAAGGTAGATTTGCATCTCATGTGCAGGCAAGATTTTTCATGCATGCCTTTACCAGTGTCACCCTGTGTAAAGTCACATCCAAATGACTGGGAGAGAATTTGAGTCTACACAGACATTAACTCTGAAGAGAGTGCTGCTTCCAGTGTAATGATTCATCACCATTCTAATTGGTGGTGGTGGTGGTGGTAGTAGTAGTAGCAGTAGTAGTAGTAGGAGGAGGAGCAGTGTACTATTAAGTTCTTTTTTTTTTTTCTAAATAAATAGAAACATATTTAACTTATTTCAAAGTTTTCATTCTAAGGTCCTTTTCGTTCTTAAATGGAATAGGTTGACAATGTAATGTTAACTAAGTAAGTTCCATTTGTGCCAGTGAAGAGATTCTTCTGAGTATGGCAGTAAAAGCTAGGACATGTGCATGCATGTGTGCATGCTCACACACACATGTAAAAACACATGTACTTAATACACTCACGCACAACACACATTCTCTCTCTCTCTTTCTCGCTGGCTCATGCATGTGTGCATGCATGAATACACACATTCACATGCATGCACACACGCTCACACTCACACACACACACACACGCACATGCACACACACACTCTCACACTCGCACACACACACACACACACACACACTCACTACTCACCACACACACACACACACTCTCACTCTCACACTCACCACACACACACACACACACAGCATCTTGCCCACCTCACTGTATATACCATTGCCATGATTGGACCAGATCGGAGAGACCTGGGTGGGCTGCAGACCCCCGTGGCCAATCGTTTCATCTGCAGCTATGACGCCTCCAACCTGGCCATGACCATGGCGGAAACCTTCTTCACCAGCCTGCCAGACTTTGCGCCAGACCTCGTCATCCTATCGGGACTCCACCTACTGGAGGGGCTGCCGCTTGACATCTTTCAGAAGCGGATCGACGTCCTAGCGTCGGGGCTGAAACAAGTGGAGCGTGGAACACCCGTGCACCTGGAGTTTGCCAGCATGGCCAATGCGGGATGCATGAAGTCCATTTTGGAAAAGGTACAGGACAGGGGTGGGTAGGGAACACTCAGATGTTGATGCAGAGTTTGTGTGGATGCAGCAGACATGCCTACCGTACCGGAATAGCCGTATTTGTTACGGAAAAACATAAAAATCGAGGTTTGTTCCAGACGTTACGGTCAGGGATCGCGTGTTCCGGGAAAAAAAAAAAAAAAAAAAAAAACCGAAATCAAACGAGTGGACAATTTTTCACAGAGGGACAAACCGGATGACGGTTAGGACGCTTGAATTGAAGCGCAGTGCGCATGCTCACACTGCCATATCCGTCGACGAAACATACCGAACGGAGCCGAGATTCAGACAAAGCGCGCTCGACTATCAAACATGGCTAGCATGAAGACTGCGAAGCGAGTGTGCGAGACAGATGATGATGAACCTCAAAATGGACCCCAGCGGCAGCCGCGAAAAAAACAAGATCGCCGTCGGCAAACCTTTCGTAAACAATACAGTGAGAGGTGGTCATGTTTACAAGAAGGACGGAAAGGGGAAAACTTTTGCTGGTGCACGGTTTGCCAGTGCGAGTTCTCCATCGCACATGGCGGCCAAGATGACTGTCGTCGACATGTCGAATCCAAAATACACAAGGACTTTGAGATATCTTGTGGTCACACTCGCAAGATTTCTGGATTTTTCACCAGTTCGTCGACCAGCAAAGCAGAATCAACAGATGAAGTGATTCGTGCCGAAGTTATGCTCGTCGACCTTGTTGCTGAACTGAATCTGCCTTTCACCGTTTTGGATACTTTTACAAAAGCGTTCAAACTGATGTTTAAAGACTCTGATGTGGCAAAGAAGTTTCAGTGTGGCAGGAGTAAGGGGACAGCCATTATAAAAGAAATAGCGGCGAAAACAATACAAGACCTCGGACAATGCAGACCTGAAGAGTGCCTACTACAGGTCTCTGAAGTCTGCACAGTGAAAACCATGCATGACATGCAATGTACATAGTGTAAATAAAGGTAAGTTGTTTTTTCTGCCTGAAAGAGAGGGGTTTTGCAGAATTGTTATGGTGTTTGTGTGTGTGAATGTGTGTGTGTGTGAACCTACACACGCACGGTTGTGTCCACAAAAGGAAGGTTGAGTGTTCCTGAAAATTTTTGAAATTTTCAATTTGTTCCTGATTTTTATAACATCTGTTCCTGATAGTAAGATTTTGGGGTAGGCATGTCTGGATGCAGTGGATGAGTGGTCAGACTGTCAGATTTGCCCATTTGAAGGGGACGAAGATTAATCTGGAAGGTGTTTGATGTGTCACAGACGAATTGCTTTTATTTTTTCTTTCTTTTACTTTATCTTTTGTTTATACAGAGTTCTTCTGTTTTCCCCCTCACCCATCATTTCTGGGTAAAGCAACCTCTCTTGATGTCAGGCTGCTGAAGATGACCGACTTTTTCTGTCATTTACACTGGCAGTCTTGACAGGAACGGAATGTGTACAGAGAGAGAGAGTCTAAACAGGGAGGGCATCTGTGCAGATGGAGATTTAAAAGGGAAGGAGTGTATACAAGCAGCAGTCCTAGTGAGGAGGGAATCTGTACAGACAGCCTTTACGGTCAATGTGATGTCAGAACTTACTCTCTTTAAAAGTGATCTTCCTGTGTTGCTTTCCTGATGGCAATGCCAGATTCTTCCTAGAAAGGTGCACTTTGAAGTGGCATCGTTCACTAGAGAGTAGCAGCTAACACATGAACAGGTTATTTTTCAAATGTTATTGTTGATGAGTTTAAATGGAGTTAGTAAAATGAGGCTTGAAATTTGTGACTTACAGGTGGTGCCTCATGTGACGTCTCTGGGCCTGAATGAACAGGAGCTGGCCTTCACCTCCATCGCTATGAACGGTCGCCACAGCAACCATCTGGAGCACTGGGAGGGTCAGCCGCCCATCCATATCATGGGCGACCTCGTGCACTGGCTGCTGGACAACTTCGGCAAGTCCACCGCCCGCCCTGACTCGAGGCTGACTCGCGTCCACTTCCACTCCCTCACCTTCCACATCGTGGGCGTGCATCGATCTCACTGGCACAACGTCCAGTCGGCCACCATGGCAGGCACTCGTACAGCAGGATTGCAGGCCTGTGATATCAAACGTTTGGACCCAGACTTGGTGGATTTGAGAATCCCGCTGGAATTTCAGCTGCATTCAGGTGACGAGTTGCGGCACTTCGACGCTGCCCACCCGGCGTATTCATGGTCGATAGGGGAGTTTGACTTTGTGTTCAGTCCTGTGATGGTTTGTAAGAATCCAATCAAAACGGTGGGGTTAGGGGATGCTATTTCAGCCACTGGTTTAATGTTTTCACACTTCTCTCTATAGGAGTGCATGAAGAGTACGAATGTGTTAGTATTCTGTGTGTGTTAGAGATTATGTTGTTTGCACGTTTTTTCTCTTCAGGAAAATAGCAAGGTCCATGGAAGGAATGTGTTCACAAATACTCTGTCCAACATTCCCAGTTCAAGCCCTGTTTGTGTTGGCATTGTGACGGTGAATGTAACAAAGGGTGACTGGTTCACCATGTTCTCCAGAATCTTCCAAACCGATCATCACACAATGTTGTGTCCAACCGAAACAAGTGTTGTGAACATCATCACTGCCTCGTGTTGATTGTGGTCCTGTCCTTCTCCCATCAGTTAGCTCTTCCTTCTTTCACTCACTGCCCTCTTCTCTCTCTCCTTCCTGTCTTGACCTTCCTCTGCCCACTCCCTCCCATCCGCACCACCTCATCCCATGCCAATATTTTTTGTTGTTGATCATCTGATAGTGAGATTTATTATCATTCTTACTGTGTTTTAAGGGATACACCGTGACATGGTATAGGGAATCTGATTTGCGTAAGTGGATTAGTAGATTACATTTTCTTGTTTACAAGTGAATGTTACTCTGTTAGTGTGGCATATACAAGTGTGTGTGTATGTGTGTGTGTGTGTGTGTGTGTGCGCGCGCATGGTGCACTTTGTTCTTCCATGTGCCTTTGTCTGTGGCTTTTGTCTTAACACATCCCAGTTGTAAACAGAAATGTGGGGGACAACTTTTCACACTGGCAACTATTCTATGTACGTTTGCAACATGCAGCTCTGAGCATTTGTGCTCAGGATCTGTTGGTTTCCTCTGCACCTGTGTGATACTATTGTTTGTTTTTAAAATTCTGATTACATACCTTCTGTTTATATGCATGTGAGTGTCTGTGTTAGATGAATTCGTTGATAGATTGTGTGCACTCATGGATGTACGACTTATGTCAGTGTGTACATTTGTGCTGTTAGTTTTCGTCAGTACTGACGGTTTGTCTGTGTATGTGTACATTGTTGTGGTGTGAAGTGTCCAGTTAGACTGACATGAATCACTACAAGAGTCATGTTCAGCAGCAGAGGAACGCATTTATGATGAACTGTATTGATATGTACAAAGAGAATTATTTTCATGTGATAATGAAAACGTTACTAAGCAAGAACATGGTACATTAGTAGACTGAGGGACGCTGAGGAACCCCGATTCTGAGAATGAAAGGTGATAAAATGGTAAGAAGCTCTGTGTTGGCGTCGGCTTGGAATTCCTTGTTACATGAACAAAAATGGTGCTGGAAAATGCAAAACTGTAGACAGGAGATAGCACTGTCCTGTTTACAGTGCAGACAGAATTGATCGTGAGCGGTGGGTAGAGAGCTCATGGTGATGTCCTTTCATTGGTTAAAGCTGCACAAAGAAAGAGCATGATGACACATTGACTGATGGTACTAGGTGATGATAAGGGGCTGTTATACTGCACAAGTCGTCTAAAATCACAACAGAGGTTTACAAGGTGCTGTCAGTGGCATTGATGAAGAAGGGTAGATGATATCAGAGGACAGGACACAAGAAACTTGTTTCCACTTCATAAGGAATTTTGTTCAAGTGTTCCTCAATGAATCATGGTTGCCATGATTTATTTGATGAGAACTGAGCAGAGAGATGAAGACGATGTATTTTCTTAAGAATGGCAACCAGGGGCCAAGGTTGATTGGAGGGGGTCAGGGAGAAAAATCTCTTGGGTTTCTGTGGTATGTATTTGGGGTGTGGTTTCTCAGCCAGGTCAGTATGATCATAATGTACTCTAGGGTGGGTCTGGTAGACAGCCATGTTCCGAGACATCAACTGGAAGATTTATTGAAAACCTACTAATGAAATTATACTTCAGCTCACAGAAATTTTCATGCAAGTTATCAGCATTCCTTGTTTTCTTGCTCTCTGGTTTTCTCCTCCTTGATCCTCAAAACATTGTTGAATGTTAGTATTTTATCAAACAGTTTGAATTGTAACAATGTGTGAGGTTACATTGTTTCTGCCATGTAAGTAACAATGTGTGAGGTTACATTGTTTCTGCCATGTAAGTAACAATGTGTGAGGTTACATTGTTTCTGCCATGTAAGCACCAATTGTCCCAGCAGTTAGATGGTCTGACACGGGAAGGGGGAGCACAAGAGTTCAGTCTACAGGGGGTGAAAAATAAGGATGTAGAGGGGTGCCAGTGTCTTCATTTCTCCAGGAATGAAAAAAAAGGATATATAGGGGTGCTAGTAGCTGTTACTTTTCCAGGAAGGTAAGGAATCAGGATATACAGGGTGCTTATGGCTGTTACTTTTCCAGGAAGGTAAGGAATCAGAATATATAGGGGTCCTGGTAGCTGTTACTTGGTGTATAGACATTATCCTTACCCAACCCTTGCTGTGTTTATATACTGTCCATACCCCTCCCAATCGTCATTTTTATGGACACTATCCTTACTCTCCATTTCTTACTTTTTCTTCTTTTTTTAAAAATTGATTCTAGCCTTTCTTCTCCAGGTTGTTGTTTTCACAGACACAATTCCTATCCTTCCACTTAATGTTTTTTATAGAAACTATCCATACCACTCCCACTTGTTTTTATAGACTCTGTCCTTACCCCTCTGGTGTTTGCATTTATTGACACTATCCTGCTTATTTTTACAGACACTGCCTTTACCCCTCTTAGTGGTAGTGTTTATAGGCATTATCCTTACCCTTCCTGGTGGTAGGATTTATAGACACTATCCTTACCCTCCTGGTGGTAGTATTTATAGACACTATCCTTACCCCTCCTGGTGGTAGGATTTATAGACACTATCCTTACCCACCTGGTGGTAGTATTTATAAACACTATCCTTACCCCTCCTGTTGGTAGGATTTATAGACACTATACTTACCCCTCCTGGTGGTAGGATTTATAGACACTATCCTTACCCTCCTGGTGGTAGTATTTATAGACACTATCCTTACCCCTCCTGGTGGTAGGATTTATAGACACTATACTTACCGCTCCTGGTGGTAGTATTAATACATACTATTCTTACTCCTCCCAGTGGTAGTATTTATAGATATTATTCTTACTTCTCTCCAGTTGTAGTATTTATAGATACTATCCTTAGTCCTCCCAGTGGTAGTATTTATTTGTCCTCCCAGTGGTAGTATTTATAGATACTATCCTTACTCCGTCCAGTGGTAGTATTTATAGATTCTATCCATACTCCTCCCGGTGGCAGTGTTTATAGACACTACCCTTGCTCCTTCTGGTGGTCATATTTATAGATACTGTCCTTACTTCTCCCAGTGGTAGTATTTATAGACAGACACTATCCTTACTCCTCCCAGTGGTAGTATTTATAGATACTATCCTTACTCCTCCCAGTGGTAGTATTTATAGATACTATCCTTACTCCTCCCAGTGGTAGTATTTATAGATACTATCCTTACTTTTCCCAGTGGTAGTATTTATAGATACTATCCTTACTCCTCCCAGTGGTAGTATTTATAGATACTATCCTTACTCCTCCCAGTGGTAGTATTTGTAGATACTATCCTTACTCCTCCCAATGGTAGTATTTGTAGATACTATCCTTACTCCTCCCAGTGGTAGTATTTATAGATACTATCCTTACTCCTCCCAGTGGTAGTATTTGTAGATATAATCCTTACTCCTCCCAGTGGTAGTATTTGTAGATACTATCCTTACTTTTCCCAGTGGTAGTATTTGTAGATACTATCCTTTCCCTTCCAGGTCATTGCTTTCATCAATGCTATTACCCCCCCCCCCCCCCCCCCCCCCCCCCCTGCTCGTTGTTTTTACTGACACTATATGTTCATCCCTCCCGTCAGCCTCCCTCATCCTTTCTGTCTCCTTAACATGTTGAGTGGTGGTCAGGGTGCCAGTCTTTCACAGGAAACAGTAGAGTAATAGAGCACTGTACTGTGTACACAGTAGAGGTTAACTCCCCACAGTTGTGTTCACACGTTCATGTGTATCCCCGACTCTCTAAAAACTGTTAGGATGCACTCAAAATTTGTGCTGAAATTGACAAAACGCACTTTTCTACGGAACTAATGTAGTTTGAAATTCGAACAAGTTTTGATAGTACCGGTTTTTGGCATTGCATTATAGTGTCAGCTGCAGTGCAAGTTGAGTTTTCACTTCCAACTTTATAAATAACTTTACAGGAAGGGGGGATATAACAAAGTCGGCAGTTTCCAGTAGCCCCAGGTGACTTGTTTTGTATTTTCCATAGTATCACATGTCTGAGCGTGGTGTGTGCAGGTGTGTGTCACAGATTTGTCTGTTCATGATTTATTTAAAATGAACGCCTCTCCTCCCTGCCCTCCTACCCCATTTCAGTTTTTTTCTTTTGCATAATTCTGCAAGTGGGACCCTCTAGACTCTTACAAGGGCTCCTTAGTGAGGACCCCAGGGACACCCACAGTGAACTTGCTACAGGAAACCCCAACAGCAAGGGCATTGTCATCTGTAGAGTTGTGAAGTTAAGTCCGTTTTGATAGGCAGACACAGGTGGGTGAGGAAAGAGGAACAGCAGCATGGGGGGATCAGGATTAAGGTGATGTGCTTTACTCATGGAAGGGAGCCACGCCCAGTGTAACATGCACACATGGCAGGATGGGAATTACGATGAAGAAATTTCTTGTCATTCACCTGTTCATAGGACGATGAAGAAATTTCACTTGTCCCATTAGGACAATCAGATCAGCATCATGTGTTTTGCTAATCAGGATGTAATAATCAGTTCCTTAGGACAATCAGATCAGCATCATGTGTTTTGCTAATCAGGATGTAATAATCAGTTCCTTAGGACAATCAGATCAGCATCATGTGTTTTGCTAATCAGGATGTAATAATCAGTTCCTTAGGACAATCAGATCAGCATCATGTGTTTTGCTAATCAGGATGTAATAATCAGTTCCTTAGGACAATCAGATCAGCATCATGTGTTTTGCTAATCAGGATGTAATAATCAGTTCCTTAGGACAATCAGATCAGCATCATGTGTTTTGCTAATCAGGATGTAATAATCAGTTCCTTAGGACAATCAGATCAGCATCATGTGTTTTGCTAATCAGGATGTAATAATCAGTTCCTTAGGACAATCAGATCAGCATCATGTGTTTTGCTAATCAGGATGTAATAATCAGTTCCTTAGGACAATCAGATCAGCATCATGTGTTTTGCTAATCAGGATGTAATAATCAGTTCCTTAGGACAATCAGATCAGCATCATGTGTTTTGCTAATCAGGATGTAATAATCAGTTCCTTTGACTGAATTTTTGAAATGTACTCTTGGAGATTGATTTTTTTGCTTTGATCATTTGATGGTATGATTCATGTCATTGTGTATCCTTGCATTGGGTTGGGCGTTCTTATTGTTATAACCTTTTGGGGAATAGGGATGTTTAACATATTTCCTAACTCATATGTGTGTTTTGTGGGGAAACCATGAACAATAATTATAAATGACGTTGAGGAAGGACAACAGGTGTGTGTGTGTGTGTGTGTGTGTGAGAGAGAGAGAGAGAGAGAGAGAGTGAGTGAGAGCGATTATCTTCCAGTTTATGAAAAAAGAAAAAAAGAATTATGTTTGATAGTATATAAAAAATATATGTGTGGGTGGGGTGGGGGGGGGGGGACGTGTGAGATTGCATGCGAAGTCATGGATGCTTGTTCAAATTTTTATTTTTGACTAAATTGTGTTCAGTACATGTTAACAGTTCTGATAGTATTATCTCAGAGCGTAAATGCATACACCTCAAATACAAATAAAGGTAACGGAAATCAGTGTTGTTCAGAATTATATTTATTTCGAACACAGTATTATTGTTGATGATACTGTTCTTTGGTATTATTTTAAGCAGATTAACTCTATTTATATTGATAGTGATTTTAATCATGAAAATTATTACCAGAATGCACTTGTTACTTTTGTTGTAATTGATAGTGATTTTAATCATGAAAATTGTTATAATAATGTTCTTGTTACTTTTATTGTAATTGTTATACCAATCAGTCACTTACTGTTTCCATTTCACTGTCACTTTGTTGTATGGATGTTGTCTTGGCATAGTGTTATTTGTAATGTTGACTCATCCTGATGCATGTAGACAGCAGAGAACCTTCGGTCCTTGACCTGGCTGGTACGACTTCGGGACAGGGTCGACACCTAGTGATTAGCATATTGTACACACTACTATCACGATTCTTATTATGAATGCCAGAATGGAGACCTTTTTCGTCCCCATGTGAGGCGAGTTCAGATTGATCAGAAACAAACAAAAAGGCAGCTGAATACTTGTCCACTTTCATTCCCATTGTATCACGCAAACATCTCAGCATGTATTATTACTATTAACAACCACCCCTCTGTCCTCCCTCCCCTCTCACACAAACACACACAACACACAACACACACACACAACACACACACACACACACACACACACAACACACACACTACAGGCACAAGGTCATGCTTCTAGTATAATCCAGGAAGAAAAAAGTAAGAGTTTGATTTTAAGTAGTGGTAGTTTTATTCATAAATAAAATGGGCAGAGCAACCAAAATGTTTGTGATTGACTTTTATTCTCTCATTTAATTGCATAATATGCGGTAAATCCATGGTTTAAGAAACTGCATATGTATACTTTGAAGATTATGTTGTTGAAATGTTCTAATTTATAACTGTTGGTTATTCATTTACTGATTTTATGTAAGCTAAAGAGGAAGAACATGAAATGAAACAGACCTGAAAAATATGACAGTGTTATGTCAAAAATTTTTAATTTGCAACAATTCACATTCACTGAGGGCTTCATGTTATTTACTTTGACCATCGGTGAACTTGGTTTAATATCCTGAAACAGATTTGCTGAATTTTGGGTTGACAGGGGTAGATCAATTGGCACTGAAAGCAGAATCTGCATCACACGACTGTCAGAGAGACAATTAACTAGTCTGACCCAAGGTTTGACTGGTTTCAAACAAAAATGTTTGACAAAACAATTTCAGGTTAAACATACTTTAGCTGTAGTATAAACTGTATCTTCTCCATGGGTATGCAGAAGCAGTAACAATTTGTCTTGTGGTCTGTGTTTTGTATGCCTTGTTAGTTTGGCTTTGTTTACCAAGAATGTATCACTTTAACCAGGGCAGCTTACAGCTGAAAGTAAAATGTCAAACAGACTTCTTCGTCTGTTGCTTTTTCAAAAATTCTTCATTTTAGTTATTTATCTATTCATTTTTAAGGGGGGGGGGGGGGGGGTACAGTGTGCAAGGTCTATCTCTGTATGGTTGATGTGGCTTTAATAAAATCCAAATGTGACTGTGTGCGAAGGCTCTCTTTGTGTGGTTAACAGGTCTACAATAAAATCTTAATATAACACTGTACCATGCTTGTTTGTGTTGTAAATGTAGTTCACTGTTTGTCGGAGACAACAACATGTATCGTTTAAGACTTGTCTCCCCTTCCTTCTTACTTGCCCATTCCGATCCAATCTGCTCCAACAACATCTATTTATCATACCTTAGCCTCAGAGACAGCATGAGTGAGCACATCTCCACACAGCAAAACTATCTGGCATGCGCAGAGAGACTGTCACGGTCACAAAAAGAAGGCACACACCACAGCGACATAGAAAAAAATTGACACAAATATAAAAGTTTATGGACAGGGTCACATGTACTCAGTAATAATTTGCTGAAATGCCAGTGTTCATACCCCTTGACAGTATGTCTGAACAAATAAAAAAACAAACTAGCGCACGTCACTGATCTATGCTTTACTATCCCATTCTTGCATTTTAATCTTACACCAACCATACTGCCACCTCAGCAAGTATGCTGAATCACACAATATACACAAGGACAGCATGCACACACACCTACTCCACATATCATATATTTGTTCTAGCACACGCATTCTGATCATGAAACCTTGAAACTGTACATGAAAAATTAATGTCAAAATTACCACACCCTGTATATGTACATAAAACTATGGTGTACATTAATTCAAAAGTCAAGCACAAGTCCATGTGTTATCACACACTGCCATAAAGACAGGCACATTGATCAATCAAACCGATTTATACAGTCGCACCTCTACACACACAGCACCCTCCCAACCACACACCATGAATATCCCATCAAAGACATTAGGACAGTTGTCACGTACACACACACACACACACACATATACACACACGCAAGTTTCCATCTCCGCCATGCAGACTACAGAGGTCACTTCTCACGCAGATTCTGTGGCTTTGCTGTCTGCGTGGGACCTCTTGTGTTTGAGGATCTCTGTGGCCGTCAGTCTCAGAGACTTGTTGCAGACATCACAGTGGTGCATCTTCTTCAGGGGATTGGCACTTCCTGGGTCTTCATCCGTTTCTTCCCGAGATCCTGCTGGACATGGGGAATGTTCCAATGTATTTCGGGAATACCTTCTTCCTACCCTACTTCTAAGTGTGGTGTTGTTCCGCTGTTCTAACAGCTGATGATAATTAACAATCATACCGTGCTCTCACGCACACACACACACACACAAACACACACATACCCACACACACATCCTTCCTCACCAATTGCCATAAGCCCACTAACTTTTTATCCTCACAAATCACCACAAGTGCATACATTCCTTTCCTCACAAATCGCCACAAGTGCATACATTCCTTTCCTCACAAATCACCACAAGCACATACATTTCTTTCCTCACAAATCACCACAAGCACATACATTTCTTTCCTCACAAATCACCACAAGCACACACATTCCTTTCCTCACAAATCACCACAAGCACACACATTCCTTTTCTCACAAATCATCACAAGCCTACACATTTCTTTTCTCACAAATCACCACAATTTCACACATCTTTGTACACTTTGGCAGTTCTGGTGGGTTGGCATGTACAGTGTCTGACTACTACGCGTGTCCTCCTGTCTCCCCCCCCCCCCCCCCCCCCCCCCCCCCCCCCCTCCCCACAGTGATGCCGATGCCGGCCACAGTCCTCACCTGCAGGCAAAGGATCATCGTGCTGACAGCTCTCCTCATGCTGCAGTCGCTCCAACACCGACACGATCATCGACTGCCGGCAGTGGGGACAGGTCCAATGTCGCTGCATGTGGGACGTGTACTCCCCCCATACGCTGGCCGACGACTCGTCCAGCAGGCTGTGGGCATAGGACAGAAAAGGACCGTGGCATGTGTTGCATATATCAGGTTGTTGAACAACAGGAATATAGTATAACAGCTACCAGACTAAACACACTTCCTCAAGGAATATAGTAGCTACGAATGGTCAAGGACCAGCTATTAAGTTTTAGCAATCCCCAATAGAAATAAAGAGAGAGTTAACACCTAAACGACATGATCTGGACCATTATTCCATGACTTTTCTATGACATGGGCCATAATTCCATGACTTTTCCATCACCTAGACCATAATTCCATGACTTTTCCATCACCTAGACCATAATTCCATGACTTTTCCATCACCTAGACCATAATTCCATGACTTTCCCATCACCTAGACCATAATTCCATGATGACTTTTCCATGACATGGACATAATTTCATGCCTTGGATGATAATTACATAACTTTCCAGACCTGAATTTTTTTTTCTTAATTCTCTGACTTCCCCTTTTTTCCATGAACTGTGTGAACCCTGGACATCAAAAACGTAAACACTGATTCACCACACATGGATGAGGAAGGAAAATCAACACAAGCCACCCCAGAACGATGAACCAGTGAGGATACAAATGATTCTAAAGACTTTCATTTTGGCCTGGGTCAACCTAACAGAGTTCTACTCTATGCTGGATTCTTTCATATGTCCTGATATCAATCAGGCTTGGGAGATACTGACACCCTGCAGTGAGCAGTGACTGACCAGTTGTAGGTGAGGTAGGCGTTGACCTGGCAGCCGCCCTTGACAGGGTGTTCCTGCACCGCCTCTCCTGCCTTCAGGAACATCTTCATGCCAGCCGACAACTGAGCCTCTGAAACAGTCATCCACACGGAGTTAATCTCAACTGATGACAACACCGCTGAAATACAACTGCCGTAACTCGAATCTTGCATTTTTGAGATTTTGGGTATACTATAAGAGTGGGTCAAATACTATGAAGGTAGAAGGAGTGAGGGATGAACAGAGCTTGAAGAGCACAGTAACATATCCCTTGTGAAGCACCTCCTACCCGCTCTCCATCAGATGTTATGCGTCGTCATACACATAACGTACCCAAGTCCCAATCACATTATCCTAAAAGTAAACATGCTATAATTAAAATACTTGTACATTAACTCAGCTCGCAGTATATCTTGTGGGCATAAATAACCATTTTTTTACTCTCCTGTGATACATATATATATTTTTTTCTGTCCCAACCTCTGCGCCACCTCAGAGGCAGTGCACCCACGCCGCTCATTCCGACACCCCGTCCACAGCCACAGCCTCGTCGGCCCCGCCGCAGCCCCGGCACCAGCAATCCACAGGGAGCAGTCAATGTCAAGTCATCAAGAGGCAACCCACCGGAGGAGACACTGCACTGCTGCTGAGTCACTTCGGTGGTGTTCAGTGGTGCCTGTTCTGATCTAACATACGCAGGATACCACCTACTAAGCCCCCTACTGACGACAATAATTGCTTAGTCGCGGAGCCGGCACGAGTGAGCTCTCCCTCCGGAGGGCACCACCACATCCGTCCAACGACAGCCCCCATAGACTCGCCGATACCAGTGACCCCGACCGAACCAAACCAAGACCATAGACGGGGAGAGGACATCGAAACTGAGGTCACCATGAGAGCAGGGCATGAAGGGCCACAGAATTTGAGACATTTTTTTTTATGCTGATTAGTGAGAATGAGGATGATTAAGATGATGCTACGGATTTCCATTTCAGTCTGAGACTACATGACAGGGCTGTACTCTACGCTTCTTTCATAATATATCCCGGTGTCAACCAGGCCTGAGAAATACAGGCACCTGCAGTGTTGGTCAGGAAATTTGAGCAACACTCTCAGAAACGCACCCATTAAGTGGATGAAACTCGACTGTGTGGTCCCAGTCTTCCCAACTGAGTCCGCAGCAAACTCAACTCTGGGTAGGAGCCAGTCGGGGCAGAAAAACCCACATGACTCTGATGGGATTCGAACCCACGACCTCCCAGCCGGGAGTCCGTGATGCTAACCACTTCGCCATGGCGGCTGGTCTCCTGTGATATTTGATTTTCAGACTAACAGCAGTTGTGTTTCTGGGCAGCGACACATACTCAAACACACTTGTACACGTACTTCCATTTTTTCACATCTCTCTCCTGTTGTTGTTGTTGTTGTTGTTGTTGTTGTTGTTGTTGTTGTTGTTGTTGTTGTTGTTGTTGTACTACAATTGCCTTGGTCTCATTTTATATAATCAACATGCAGACGGCGCCTCCGCTGGATAGGTCATGTCTTGAGATTACCCTTGCCAAGACCTGCGAATCAGGCCATTAAATGGACCCCAGCAGGCCAGAGAAAAAGAGGACGACCCAGGATGAGCTGGCGACAGACAGTGGAAAGAGACCTCAGACTCATCAACAGAGGATGGAGTGACACCAGCAGACTGGCTGAGGACCGTGCACAGTGGAACACTTTGACTGCCTCATGCATCGCAAGACGCGGGAGCATCTAAGTTAAGCTAAGCTAACATGCATTCTAATTCTCTCTCGTATGCAAATACAGATTTATTTTGACGCATAACATCTGATAGAGAGCGGGTAGGAGGTGCTTCACAAGGGATATGTTGCTGTGCTGTACAAGTTCTGTTTATGCCTGACTCCCTCTACTTTCCTATTCATATTTTACACGGTGAGCAAGACTTTGTTGATATGTCTTTTACACAACAACCGACTGAATTTCTGTTGACCAGTCATAAGTTTTCAGTTCTCTGCGCACACAGGTGACATACACATGCCTGTGCATGCATGCAGTTTCCTTTCATTCTCTTACGTTCATGTACAACTCTCACTGCTTTCCTTTATCTTTTTGCTGTCACATCTGCTGTGACCCTACATGAATTGAATTCCGCTCACTGAGGCTCTCCTTTCCACAGCCACACCCCACTTTGTCCTGTCTTAACTTCAGCGACAGCAGTCCACAGGGAGCAATCAGTACCATCTTAAAGTGAATCCGCCAGAACAGACCCTGCACTCATGCCCAGTCGTTGGTGCCTATTCTGACTCAACCTATGCATGACGACAGACACTAAGATCCTAATGATGAGAATGATTGCTTTGTTGCATCCCCTGTGGAATGTGGCACCACATCCATCCTATGACAGTCCCCTTAAACTGGCCAGAACTGGCCACCTGACACACTCACCAGGGCATGGGTGAAACAGGGAAACTGAGGTCACATGACACACTCACCAGGGCATAGGTGAAACAGGGAAACTGAGGTCACATGACACACTCACCAGGGCATAGGTGAAACAGGGAAACTGAGGTCACATGACACACTCACCAGGGCATAGGTGAAACAGGGAAACTGAGGTCACATGACACACTCACCGAGGGCAGGGGTGAAACAGGGAAACTGAGGTCACATGACACACTCACCGAGGGCAGGGGTGAAACAGGGAAACTGAGGTCACATGGCACTCACCGAGGGCAGGGGTGAAACATGGAAACTGAGGTCACATGGCACTCACCGAGGGCAGGGGTGAAACAGGGAAACTGAGGTCACATGGCACACTCACCGAGGGCAGGGGTGAAACATGGAAACTGAGGTCACATGGCACTCACCGAGGGCAGGGGTGAAACATGGAAACTGAGGTCATGCCAGAAAAGGGCATGACTGGCGACAGAATGTGACACTTTTATTCCATGATGATCAATAAGGATGACATTACATGACAGGGTTGTACTCTGTCCTTTCTTGTATAATGTATCCTGGCCAAAGAGGTACAGACAGGAAATCTGAATGACATTCTCCAGACGGTGAAACACTACTACGTCATTCCGTGAGTGTTCAACCTCCGTGACCTCCCTGACTGCAAATCAACATCACAAACCAATAAACTAAATTACTGACTAGAACCATACACAGTTAAATGAGTACACATTCAAACGGTCCTACACAAATAGTTCCCTACATACAGTCCCATACACAGTACACATGCACACAGTCACATTCAAGCACAAGTCACAAACACATAAATTACACACATGCACCAAATCCAAAGTCACATACACACAGCGTATATACAGTCTTAATTAAACACACAAACACACAGACAGTAAACACACTCACTGTGGCCAGGTCCCACATACAAGTGCTGCATTTCCGCCGCCAGGACACGCCGAATAGAGTAGGGCACCTTGCTGTCCAAGAACTCGGCCAGTTTCCGTGACAACACACGTTCCAGCTGACGTGCACGTGGACTCACCTCCCGATCTTCATCCATACTTTGAAATGTATCTGAACAATCATGGTCCAGTGACTTAAAGAATCCTTTGCCTCACTCTTCTCTTTTTTAATGAAACATGTCAAAAACAGACTGTATGATGAAAGAATTCCAAAACTTCAACCCCCTGTACAGATCAAGAACAGCACAGTTACTGTTCTGTCCAGCAGATGTCACTGCATGCAGAATAGTCCGTCTACGCCACACCACAACCGCTAACTCTAGCGTCTACTGTGTGTATTCAAATTATGATACAAACTTTAAAGCACAGCACGCACGTACTAGAAATCATGGGGCCATTTTGTGCCCTTTCTCTTGAATACACTCATGTTGTTTACGAATTGATATGTAATTTGGAAAATTAAAAAAAAAAAGTTAGTGGTTCTGCTGGACAAACTAGACAAACAGATAACAGCAGAAAACATGATGCACTTCAACCTCTTAGGTCTTCTTCAAGCAAAACAAACAACAGTTAGGACAATGAAAACAAAGAACAATTAATATCTTCTCATATTCAGCACAAAATGGGTATTGGTAAGTAATTTAGACATCTGACAGCTGCAATAACCTAAATATTAAAAAATAAATTGCTTGAAGAGAAACAAAACCAAACAAACGTGTGCCAAGTCAAGGTTTTTAAGGTGCATGTGATTTCTTCTTTAATTGTTCTTTCAATCATTTAAGTTCCCTGAAGATGGAGTATGGCTGCCTTAATGGCGGGATAAAAAAGGGTCATACACACAAAACTCCTCTGCCTGGCTATACAGGGAGTGTCCGCAGGAGTATCAGCCTGCGTATGCAGAAAGAAAGAAAAATCATTTAAGTGTTGACAAAAGAAGACAAAGGCTATATATTCAAATAAAGAGAAAAAAAACACCCTCACACACTTTAATACTACCAACGCGCTATTCACACGTACACCACTTTTCTCCCACATAAGAGCACATACTTTCTCACACTCCCACCCCTTCAGAGTTCCTTCTTTTCCCTGTCCTCCTCCGCCCATCTCCACCCCCCCCCCCCCCTCCTCCACCTTTTCCGCCCCTGACTCTATCCCTCTCCCCACGGCCTTCCCTCCCACCTTCCAGTCTCAGCTGCATCAGGTGTTGCCAGGTGGAACGGAGACTGATGATGCTAGACACCACCTGCCCTGCTGATTCAGCGTCAGGGAACCGAACCTCCAGCCAGTCGTCACACACCAGTCTGTCAGGGAAAAACATGGTCTCACTTGTTAATCTCCACAGGAAAATGTGCCACCCTAGGTCAGTCCGTCCCTGGTCTGCAGGAAAATGTACTGTCAGAGTATTTGATGGGTCACTGGCACCGTGACCATGTACCTAAAAGTTATGAAATATTTTGTTGTTGCTGCTGTAAAAATGAATGCTTTCATTCATAAAAAATTGCCATATCGACCTTCAGCCTAATTTTGTACACCCTTCCACTCAGAAAACTTGCACCAAAGTGTTTGTACTGTCCAAACACTTTCTGTCTACCAGGTGTCAAAATCCCCCTTTCTCTTCTTTCTGTTCTGTCAAAAAATCCCCCTCTCTACTTCAAGTAAAGACCCCCCCTCTCTCCTCTATGTCTGTGATCGTTGTTTCTTTGTCTCCATGTGGTGAAAGCTTTTCTTTATGCTTGTTGTCAGCTCCCCTCTCTGCTTGTTGTCAACCCTCCCTCAGCCCTTTCGCTCCTTGTTTTCAAAATCTTCCTCTACTTGCTGTCAAGCTCACCCTCTCTTCTCACTGTCAAGAAGCTGTCAACTCCTCTCCCCCTCCCTCTTCTCTACTTGCTGTCAAGCTCACCCTCTCTTCTCACTGTCAAGAAGCTGTCAACTCCTCTCCCCCTCCCTCTTCTTACTTGCTGTCAAGCTCACCCTCTCTTCTCACTGTCAAGAAGCTGTCAATCTCTCTCCCCTCCCTCTTCTCTACTTGCTGCCAAGCTCACCCTCTCTTCTCACTGTCAAGAAGCTGTCAACTCCTCTCCCCCTCCCTCTTCTCTACTTGCTGTCAAGCTCACCCTCTCTTCTCACTGTCAAGAAGCTGTCAACTCCTCTCCCCTCCCTCTTCTCTACTTGCTGCCAAGCTCACCCTCTCTTCTCACTGTCAAGAAGCTGTCAACTCCTCTCCCCCTCCCTCTTCTCTACTTGCTGTCAAGCTCACCCTCTCTTCTCACTGTCAAGAAGCTGTCAACTCCTCTCCCCCTCCCTCTTCTCTACTTGCTGTCAAGCTCACCCTCTCTTCTCACTGTCAAGAAGCTGTCAACTCCTCTCCCCCTCCCTCTTCTCTACTTGCTGCCACCCCTCCACCATTTCTTTCTGCTGCCAGGTTCCCTTCTCTCTACCCGATGTGAGGATCCCCTTTCTCTAGCTGCTGTCAAATTCCCTGTCTTTACGTGCAGTCAGAATCCTTCTCTCTACCCGATGTGAGGATCCCCTTTCTCTAGCTGCTGTCAAATCCCCTGTCTTTACGTGCAGTCAGAATCCCTTCTCTCTACCCCATGTGAGGATCCCCTTTCTCTAGCTGCTGTCAAATCCCTGTCTTTACGTGCAGTCAGAATCCCTTCTCTCTACCCGATGTGAGGATCCCCTTTCTCTAGCTGCTGTCAAATTCCCTGTCTTTACTTGCAGTCAGAATCCCTTCTCTCTACCGATGTGAGGATCCCCTTTCTCTAGCTGCTGTCAAATTCCCTGTCTTTACTTGCAGTCAGAATCCCTTCTCTCTAGCTGCTGTCAAATCCCTGTCTTTACGTGCAGTCAGAATCCCTTCTATCTCTCTGCTGCCAAATCCCCTTTCGCTCTTTGATGTCAAATTTCCCTTCCTGTACTTGCTGTCAGAACCACTTCTCTCCATTTACTCTCAAAATCCCACTTCCTACTTGTCAAATCCCCCTTCTCCACCTGCAGTCAAGATCTTCCCCTCTCTTTTGATTTCCCCTCTTCGTGTCAAAATTCCCTCTGCCTCTCTACTGATTTTCCCTCATGAAATCAAAATCCCCTCTTTTTTGATTTCCCCTCTTGATATCAAAATTCCCTCTGCCTCTCTACTGATTTTCCGTCATGAAATCAAAATCCCCTCTTTTGATTTCCCCTCTTGATATCAAAATTCCCTCTGCCTCTCTACTGATTTTCCCTCATGAAATCAAAATCCCCTCTCTTTTGATTTCCCCTCTTGATATCACAATCCCCTCCCTCTCTACTGATTTTCCCTCATGAAATCAAAATCCCCTCTCTTTTCATTTCCCCTCTTGATATCAATATCCCCTCTCCCTCTCTACTGATCTTCCCTCATGAAGAAATCAAAATCCCCTCTCTTTTGATTTCCCCTCTTGATATCAATATCCCCTCTCCCTCTCTACTGATCTTTCCTCATGGAATCAAAATCCCCTCTCGTTTGATTTCCCCTCTTGATATCAAAATCCCCTCCCTCTCTACTGATTTCCCCTCATGATATCAAAATTCCCTCTCCCTCTCGACTGATTTCCCCTCTTGATATCAATCAAAGTTCTCTCTCCCTCTCTACTGATTTTCCCTCATAATATAAAAATCCCCTCCCTCTCTGCTGATTTTCCCTTATGATATCAAAATCCCCTCTCGTTTGATTTCCCCTCTTGATATCAAAATTCCCTCTCCCTACTGATTCGTTAAAAATCTTTCTTCCGTAAAATCTTAAATCAGATGAAAAATGTTAATCTCTCTCAAAAACCCAAGGATCACGTCAGGCGGGACATCCCTGAACAGGATCTTCATGGACTCCGCTGTAAAATGTTTGTGTCTCACATCGTGCAAGTCCCAACACTCTAAAAGAACATGTTTCATTGTGAGTGGCGCATGACATGGAATGCACCACGGAGCTTCTTCACTCTTTAAAAGGTAGGAATGAGTAAAATATGAATGGCCGGTGTGCAGCCGGCACAGAACCATTTCCTCTTTACGACCACCAGATGTAGATGGGAGGAAGTCCTTAAGGTTTGGACGGATCTGAAAGAGTTTGTTATTCGTCTGTGTGTTCCAATCCTGCCAGAGGTCTCTCACATAATCGTTAATTTTGGGTTTCACATCTGAGCAGGGGATATAAATGTTGGACAGTTTCTCTCTTGTGGCATTCTTGGCTAAACGATCAACCATTTCGTTCCCGCCGATGCCAACATGACCAGGAACCCAAGCCAGAATAATGTTGTAACCATCCGCTTTCAACTTGCTAAAAAGTTCAAAGAAATGTAAAAGAAGATGTTATTGAAAGAGATGTGTGAAAGGTTGGATTTTTTAAAATTTTTTTTTTAAAAAAATGACTGGTGAGTTGATTTTAACGTGGTGACAGCCCCGATGTGGCCCTTTGCGGTCGGCTGGGCTATAAGCAACATTTTCTTATCTTATCCCTACTGATTTCCCCTCTTGAAGTCAGTATCCTCGCTTTGTTCTGATTTCCTCTTTTACAGTCAAAATTCTCTCTCTCCCTTATCAAAAAGTAAACAGCTACACCGCGTCTCATCCAGTCACAATCTCACCACCACCAGGTCCCCACTATAAATCACCAACATCCCGTGGCCCTCAGGTCACCCCTGTGAGGACACACTGCGCTGCTGCTGAACGGAGGGCTGAGAGCAGACTGTTCTGAAGACGACATGTACAGCACCTGTTCTGAAGACGACATGTACAGCACCTGTCTCTGGTTCAAGATGAAGCTCAAAGCACTTTGCAATCAACGCTCTTTGTTTATCAACAGGTTGCCTAACTGGGTAGTGCAAACTGAACAGCTGTTTGCTGGCGCTACTTTCAGCTGTTTCCCCATATCATTTAATCAGTACCAGTCAATCGATTCTCTTCTTTCAATTTTTCTCACAGGGTGTTTGCTACGTGTATACATGTTGTCCATACTAAAAGCCAAAATGCCCTTCTCTATCAAAAGCTGGTGATGGGTTTTACATGTGAGCATGATGTAATGCACGCATTCACATTTGGAACCTTGGTTAACAGTCTCATTTTCCAAGAACTTTTTGGTAAATGGAGTCAGAACCAATGTTAACTCTGAAGGAAAAATCCCCCTGTACCACTAACAGCCAAACTGCCCTTCTCTACCAATAGCTGGTGATGGGATTTTACCTGTAAGCATGAAATTATACATGCATTCACACTCGAAGCCTTCGTTAATAGTCTGATTCTTAGGGCTTTTTGGTAAATGAAGTCAGAACCAATGTTAACTCTGAAGGAAAAATCCTCCTGTACCAAAACAGCCCAGCAGAGTTTCGACCCAGCAACCTCAGGGTCCCAGGATAACCAGTCTGTTGCTGGACCAACTGAGCTATACCAGCCCCAGGTGACACTGCGCACCTTGTGCAGTCACTGTTGGTGTCGATGGAGTTGGTGAAGAGGGTCAGGGTCTGCAGGGCTGGCACACGCATACAGTTCACCAGGTACGGCTTGTTGTTGGTCTCCAACAGCGACCTGTCACCACAGAATCATGCTCCTCATCGTCACAGTCGACATCGTCATCATCGTCCTCATCCTCATTCCTGTCATATTAACCTCTACAAATCAAAAGAATAGGCACATTCAGACATTTACAACTTCTTATTGGTCTCCCACACCTAATAGTTATCATCATCAACATCACCATCATCATCATCATGCAGGCCTGCGATTATTCAGCAGGCATCAATCTTCAACAGTAACCTGTTCTTGCAATCATATAAAGATCATCATCATCATCATCCATGTCCTCAATATTACCAGCACATCTTTTATCATAAGTTATCATTGTAGTCAGGACAGATTCTGGCAAGTATCTCACCATGCAGAACTTGTGCAGGATCATCTTCATGTTTTTAATTTCCCCCCCTTAGGTAGAAACTGAAAAATGGTACAGGTGAAGTACTGCAAATACAGATGCATCACATGCAGAAGACCAAACAAATATTGAGATTACTGACATTAAAGTTACCAGGATTCCAGCTTGTTTGATGCAAGCATTGGATGCTTGTGTGCTGTTCATGTTGGGAAGGGAATGGAGCAGGGGGGGGGGGGGGGGGAGGGACATAAAGAAGTTTGCAAAATGCCACCAGCAAGCTGATGACTGTCGTTAAGTTTGGATAAATGAGTCTGTCAAATTGATCTCCACATAATCACACAAAGAAGTGACACTTATAAAACACTGTGTATCCCTGCTACGTTCACAGTCAGACCCACACGCACCGTCCATCCCCTCCCATCTGCCATACATGCACATGATGCAACTGCTCTTTGTGGTTTGGTTCTGAACAACAGAATGAATCTGTTAGCATTAAGAAAAAGCATATCAGAAGAAACCTACCAAAATAGAGTGAGAAAGAGAGAGGGGTGAGTGAGAGAGAGAGGGAGGGTGAGGAGACAGAGAGAGAGATGGTGAGGATAAAAGAGACAGAGACAGAAAGACAGAGAGGAGATAACAGATCCTATAGAACTGATCTTCAGAAAGTCAAATCAGGAATCAACTTTTTTACCTCCCTCACTGTGTGGTTCTAGTCTTGCTAAATGAGCAACATCACACTCAGTATGTGTCTGTGCAGCAGCTTACTGAGGCTGAACTGTCCCCCAAACAGTTGTCACCCCTGGGACTTGAACTCAAGACATCCCAGCCCATAACGTTAACATTAACCACTCCACCATGCAGACCGTCAGTCCTTTGTGCCCTGTCAGCTGACCATTCACATGTGGCTGCTCTGAATCCATCCCCTCCCTCCCACCATGCAGACCGTCAGTCCTTTGTGCCCTGTCTGCTGACCATTCACATGTGGCTGCTCTGAATCCATCCCCTCCCTCCCACCAAAGAAAACACCTTTCATTCCACATCCATTTTGCATCCAATTTGAGGAGACAAGTGATTGTTCCTTCTTCATTTTAACTGTCTTGAATGTTGTTTGTCTTGCCTGCAGAAAAAATGCATCATGTTTGTCTTGTTATTTGTTCTTTTATTTTGTTTGGTGGAACGGTAATTTTTCTGTTAAATTTGCTTCACTTTCCGCTTGTAGTCACCTCACTTTGAAGCCTTCCTCTCAGAATGTTCAGTACGCTCCCTAGATTTAGAAGATTTTTCAATAGCATCGGACACAGCTTGCATTTTTACCCATAGGCCAACAGCTCATGGCGTGTTCCCAGTCGGCCCCGCAGCTCCGACGGGCCTTCATGTTTCTCTGGCTGACCAGTTGGCTTGAGGAGGTCGGGCTGGTAGGCGAAGACACTGGTGGGGTGGAGCAGGATGAAGGGTTTGTTCTGTGGACAGTGTCAACACACTGTACTGTAGTGAACTGTGCTGCAGTATGTGTTACGCACTGCACTTTACTACACTGTGCTGTGTGTTGCATTGTACTGGCTGTGTTGTGTTCTACTATCATACTACATGATTAGTCTACAAGAGAGTTTGACAGCACAAGGTCTTCGGTGAAGAGAACACCCTCCCCCGCTCCCTTTCAACCTTCAGACAAGTGTTTCGGCCTGGAGCTCCTTACACTACAAACAGCCTGGTCACATCCAGGCAATGGCAACTAAATGTCACTCGGCTGTCGGAAATTTGTTTGGTGCAGCCACGATTTAGCATTTCCCAGTTGTTTGGGCATCTCATGGTGTGCTTTTTTTGTGAGGGGTCTTACCCATCATCCCCATGGGACACCTGTTTTATACTGGAAAAATTTCGCTTCATGAAGTTCACTTTCGTTCCTCCTTGACCAGATCCAGGTGGTACTCTTCACCAGCTTCTGCCATTGCCTGTACAGTTCTGGTCCTCTTCTTACCAGAAACTGAGAGCTGTTTCATGAGATTATAGGCTGATGACCTTATAACCAGACCCTTCCCCCTACCCCTCTTCTCCAAGCTCTATGGTGATGGGGACTTTAGCTTGGAAGGCAGATTCCCTGTAGCGCCTCGCTACCCTGGCATACTTCTCAGTGTTGAAGGTGTGTGCTTCCTCTATTCTGCTTTCACAGGGCACCATCAGGTCAGTCTAAATCATCTGTTTGAATGAACCTGAGTGGTGGAGTATTATGTCTAGTTTCATGCCACTCTTCCTAACACTCACAAGATGTTTTTTTCCTTTATCTGCACAGATCTGGTAGTGTTGTGTTCCATTGTGTTTTCCATCATTAAATTCTATAGACTGGAACATCTTGCAAAGCTTTATCATCAAAACATTTCTGCACAGAAAATCCTGGCTGATCTGTACCCAGTACTTTGTCAATCCTTCCACCCCCACTCCCCCTCTGTGGAAGGAATTTGTGTCTTTTTGTTTTCTCTGTGGGAGGAATTTTTGTGTTTTGTTTTCTCTGTTGGAGGAATTTGTGTGTTTTTTGTTCAACTGTGGAATTTTCAACAGAATGTTTCCAAGAAAAACTGTTCTTTGAACAGACTGACACCAGATTCCTTCATTACATCTTCCAGAGATGGGAAGGAAAAAAACCCTATCCCACGAAAGACTTTATAACATGACCTTGTGACATACTGACCTCCCTGGAGGAAGCATTATCTAAAAGGCCACCACTGCACCTTATAATTCAGTACTCATTTGAAAAGCCAAAGCGATGAGGGGATCATCTGTGGTTGTATTCTGAAGAAAACAACTGGGAAAGAAAACAGCTATATTAAGGTTTGATGGTCAGTAGTGCCACACGCACATTCTTTCTTCCTATAATTCAAGGGAATTAACCATAGCAAAATTCTGTAGAAAAGAAGTAGACAAGAAAAATACAATGTTCAGATCTGGTGATGGGAATCATCCCATGCACATTCTCTGTTCCTCCCACTGAAGGGAATTAATCATAGCAAAATTCTCTGGAAAAGAACTGGGAAAGAAAAATAAACAACAACAACCAGATTTTATGGTCTGTAGCATCACATACACACTCTCCTTTCCTCCTCCTCAATGGAATTAACCATGGCAAAATGATGTAGAAAAGAAATCCTGACATGTCAAAAATATCATTTGCAAATCAAGCATGAAGAAAAAAGTGGCTATATACTGTGCTCTGTTCTCCCAAGGGGACAGCATTCTGAATTTCACACCCAGATTTCTCTCCCTTCCTCCTTCTACCTCTGTCAGACATGTGAGCACATTCCAACATACCTCTAATTCCCCCCTCTCCTCTTCCTCCTCCCTCCAACCACCCCCTCCCACACACACACCATCAGACATAGGATTCGTCACCTTGGTGTGAAAGGCCTGTTCAGAGTCTCCCTTAAAGGTATTGCAGTCGTCTGCCAGCGCCACCTGGGGGAAGATTCCACTGCACAGGATGACCTTCAGGAGGTTGATGTCACGCAGCGTGAAGCTGCGACTGCGATTGGCTCGCTCCTGGACAGTTAGAGACAGATAAACGGGCTGGTGAAGAAACAAAATGAGACAGAGACAGGCAGTAGAGATTAGGTATCCAAAGAAAAAATGATACAGTTTAACATGTTCAGTGCAAGAAATAAACTAGAAAACAAACACATATCCACAGAGGTCTGGGTGCTAGTCTGTTTAGCTACTGTCCAGCATGTATGTGAGTTCTTCGTCTCATGGCAGTAGATTCACTAGGCCAGTACAGGAACCTTTTCTACTTTGTGTATTAAACCTCTCCTGTAGTTGTCCTCTTGACTGTTCACAATTCAACTTCTAGACATGAGCCTGCACCAAGGCTGGCTCCAGCTCCTGGACATGCATCCCCACCATCTAGTCACGTCTGCACGTGACATTTTGGGCATCACTCAAACCTCCAGAGTCACTAACACTGCAGTCATCCAAGAGTGTATGATGCTGATAATAGGATAGATAAATGCACACATTCAAGATGGCAGCCAGACATTGATGAACAGAAAAAAATATGTATGAACATGAAGTAGCAATGCTCTAAAACAGTAAAAAAAAAAAAAAAGGAAGATGATGCAACAATAATCACTGTTAAGTCGTCAACTAACCACTGTGGCCGTAAATGACTTTCCCAGCTCACCTGTAGCTGGTTGAGGTCATGGGTCAGACGGAATTCCAGATCCTTGAGGTCTTCCCCCTGGTCTTCCTCCCCCTCACTGGCAGCAAACTCCTGTCCAACACACAGTGATACTGCTATCACTACCCTCCTCCCCTCACTGGCAGCAAACTCCTGTCCAACACACATGATACTGCTATCACTACCCTCCTCCCCCTCACTGGCAGCAAACTCCTGTCCAACACACAGCGATACTGCTATCACTACCCTCCTCCCCCTCACTGGCAGCAAACTCCTGTCCAACACACAGTGATACTGCTATCACTACTGTTATCATTGACATGCTTTGTTTGACATGTGCATGAAATCATCAGTTATGAAATGTATGTGTGTGAAACTTCATAAAGAAGTAAACTGATTCAGATAGTACACATTTTCGATGCTAATCAAACAAACACATCAAAAAACCTGAAAAGGACCTATCAAAAGAGAAAGCAACTTGCGTCATCATGAAAGATATTCCTAGAGAAATTGCTGCATTTTATACAACCTTGCCATAAAATTGGAGGTAATTTAAAAATGCAAGTTGACTTGAGCATTTTTGTGTTTATCAGGTAGGAACAAAAAATTTGCTTGCTTGCTGGGGATCAGAAAATGTTCTTGTTGTAGGAGAGACTTCATGTGATTGTGATTGTGTGTCTGTTTCTTTTTACCACTGTTGCACCCTATTCTGCCTGCCCACCATTGTCAGTTAATTACTGTTCCATCCTACAACGCCAGTCAAAGCTGACCCTCCATTTCACTGCTATACTTGTTATTTGGGAAGCTTTAAGTGTTAAGGTACTGCCCTTGATGACAAATGCTGATACGAAAGTGAACTCCATTTGCAATACGCTTTGATCTGATCCCCAGAAGCCTTTAAAGAATACTTTTCAGCTTGTTTCATGTGTGATTAGGAAAGACAGTGAATATTGTTTGTTAATCACAACTGTGGACAGGTAAGAGTCCCAGACACCACTGAATAGATAATAATGGCTCAGAATCCTGTGAACAATATACAGTGTGTCTGCTCTTGCTTTAAACTTCAGCTGCGGTGAGCAAGACAACCGAAAAGTGGACAGTCCGTGTTGTGGTCAAGCATGGGTTTCAGACCGTCTGTAATCAAGTCAGTGTTCACAATGATCAGGTATAAACATCACAAACACACATACAGACAAGTGCATCACAAACTACATCCACTACCAGATTTTTACACAAAATTTGGTGCAACTTGAAATGACAGTGTGTGGCAGTTTCATTTTTGAAACTTCAAGGTTTGATTTAAGGACGTTTGACACCCTTCAAGAAATAGTCTGGTAAAAAAGGGTTGGCATGGAATTTTAACACAGAAATACAGTGTCACTCAGGAGAGCAAATGTGCTTCTATAAACCTGATTACTGTGTCATCCAGACTCATCTGACTGGATTCCCATTGTGCTTTGTGTTTATAGTAAACTCTAAATGTTAACTGTATGTATGAGCTGAAACCTTATACTGAATTAACAAGTTGCCGTGCAAGTGTACATACACACTTCTGCACACACGGGGCGCTATCAACATCAGTGCTGACATCAAAATATAATATGCTGTTTTGTATTTCACTCAGAGCACTGATTCAAACAAAACCCTCGAAATCATGGAAAGAGCAAACACAACAGCTACGCCATTGAACTGTGGTCAAAAGAAGCAAATGTAAAAAGCCAGGAAGCTTCACTTGGAAGATGACAGATGTACAAAATAAACTTCTGCATTGTCATTGCCAACAAAATTCTTTTTACCCAAGTTATATCCCCTGAAGTGAAATCACAGGCAACAGAAATATTTAGTACATATAATGCATAACAGAAAATAACACAACGCAGTGCAGCACAACTCAGTGTAATACATCACACAACACAAAATAAATTTGACACGATCCAGACACACCCTGCGCAATATATCTCCAGAAGTTATCTACCCTACCTCATCCTCCATCTTGAGCACTTTGCGTCGCTTTCGCTCGTTTTGCTGCTCCCTCTTCAGTTGGTTAAGTCGCTTTCGCTCCCCGTGGCGCTGCCGTCGTTGTTCACTGGTGAAAGACTGCGGCAGGTTGGCACCCCCATCCAGCAGATGATGATCCTGCAGGCATGAAGCGACGATGTAAGATCTGCATGGGTTGCAAGACATCTGCATTTAAATTCCTGGAGGAACACAACACCCCAGCAACGATGGCATCCATTTGTCTCAAGAGACAATGGTCGAGACAATGGTGTAGCACCGTGGATCAGTCAGTTGTGGAGTTGCAGCGCCTGTGTGGCTGAAGAGCCTGATCATTGAGCGGCAGACTCTGTTGCAGTTGCTGCAGGTGAAGTCGCGGTCTGTGGGTGCTGACACAATTCTTTGCCATCTGCGACGCCTCCGTTCTTCCCACTGGGCCTCTCTCCTCTGCTCTGCTTCCTTGATGCCAGCTGTGATGGTGGACCAACACCTGACCCGGTCTGAAGCTGCTGTCTCCAGATCTGCTGGGTCGAGGCTGCCTGCCCTCAGGTCACGCTTGCGTACATCACAGCAACACCCCATCATCAATTTGGGTTCTGTGACCTCTTCCGCTGAGCCCAAGTCATTCTCCCTGCCTACGCTTTATAATCTGTGCACCTATGGCGTGTCTGCTGAGGTCATCCTGCTTCTATGTTTCTTGTACTTACCTGTCCAAACAAATGCCTTATCCCTATTTGGCATGGTATATCACCAGATTATCAGGATCCTCAAGAAGAGCAAAACTGGGAGAGCAGAGAGCTAATCACGCCTTCATAACTGCTTATGCAGGAATAGTGATCACCCTTAGTGAGTTCACTTCATGAATCATACCCATACATAAATCATTGTTTTTTCTTTTCTTTGGGAAGGGCACATGCCCCCCTCTCTCCCTCAGAGTCTGCACTTCCCTTTACCCTGTGGGGTCCAGGCCAGTGCCTGTCTCGTGATGTTGGCAAGAGGCTTATGCAGTGTGTGGCCAACTCAGCCCCATTGGTTTTTCTTTACCACTGTGTCAGTGGGATTCAACTGCTTCTCTCCCACAAGTTATTTTTGGAAACAACATCGGGCGATCTGCTGTTGAGGATGAACCATGTGCACTCGTTGTGCATACATTACTGCTGAGTTCGTATTTATCTCCTAACTGTTGTGATCATTCTTTCTTTTTTTTCAGTGAAACTACAACATTGGTAGATGCACATTACTGCAATTCAACTTTTTACACTTAAGTCTATGCAGTGTCAAAAGTTATTTTGTTGCATTCTCTCTCTCTCTCTCTTTCTCTCTCTCTCTCCCCACTCACTCACTCTCTCTTTGAATTTCCCTCTTGTCAGACTGCCCATCAAAATCAAATGAAACTCATTCAAAACTGACTAAAGTGCTTTCCCACTGAAGTCATTGTGAACTAGCACATGAGTCTTTTAACTTGCTTGCTTTAGGGACACTTTTATTCTGCTTCTAAGAATGAATAGAGCACCAAACACATCTTTACAAAATGGCCTGATGGTTCTAATGGGATATCCTTTGTGGCAGCTAATGCATCCATATCGGGTAACCCCAGGAACCACTAGGGCACTAGCCCTCCTCCTTTTCCTATGAATTCTGCTATTGTCTGACATGGTACAGTATATGACGCCAAAATGGGGAGTTTGTATTATACTCCCTGTTTGGCTAGTATACTTACCCATGTCAGACTCTAATGCCCGCCCTGCCTTCCCCACTAGCGCCAAGGTTCTGGGGTTACCTTGCGCGCAGGCCTCGATGAATGAGGTACGGGAGGTTGACACTGGCTTCTTTCTACGGCGGAAGCGGGTTGGGCATCACGTGACTGTCTTATTACTGCATTAGCCACACAAAAACTTCGGCCTGGCAGAGCAGACTAACTGCCGTGAATGCTATTGTCTGACATGGTAAGTATACTAGCCAAACAGGGAGTATAATACAAACTCCCCATTTTTTTACCATGTCATCACTGATACAGACGCATCAAGTCAGCATTGTGAAAGAATACTTCATTACTACAAGACCATCTCCCTGATGAAGTGTTTTATCATTCTCCATTGACATTCAAAGATACGCTCATGAGCACAACCTAAACCATCACCAAAGAACAGAACAGAAATATGCAGTTTTCAGCCCCTTCATGTTTATTCACAAACTTGACCCACCCGCAGCAACTCTCTGAACTGCCGCTTCAGCTTGGTCATCTCGTAGAAACGCTGCTCTTGAAGGCAGCGACGTTTGCACCATTTGTTGGTGCCCCGCCCCTCGGCCTTCACCTGGAACACAGGATGCTTCTACCTGCTTCACTGTAACCTACATTGAAATCAACACAAACAGCATGGTGTGTTCTGATCATCTTTCTGCTTTTGCCCCAAAGCCATGAACACAACCCACATCAATAATGATAATAATAATAATAATAGTAATAATAATGATATTAATAACATAGCTTTACTAAAACAGTTTGCCAAAGGTTCTAGGCACTGACAATCCACAATCTCATGTATACACAACCGGCTGTAGCATTAATAAAATGCTTTGCCAAAGATTCAAGGCACTGACAATCCAAACTCTCATGTACACAACGGGCTGCCTACCTGGCTAGTGCTGACTGAAAAGCTGCCTGCCGGTGCTTCATTCAGTCGTTTCCAGTGTCATCCAGTCAATATTGTTCACTCAATTTCCTTACTTCCTTCATTCTTTTTTTATTTCTCATGCAGCGTACATGCTATGTGTAATGTGTCATCCATACTAATGGCCAAACTAGCCTTCTCTTCTGAAAGATTGGTGACGAGATTTCACAGTGTGTGCAAGATGTCACGCGAGCGTTCAATCTCTATCTGTCCAAAGGTCCCACTGAACTAAACCCCACATCAAGAGCAATGATCAAGAACCATTCTTCAAACCTCACCAATACCTAGGGTGCTGTTCACAGCAGGTCAGCTGTTCAGACCTCACCAATACCTAGGGTGCTGTTCACAGCAGGTCAGCTGTTCAGACCTCACCAATGCCTAGGGTGCTGTTCACAGCAGGTCAGCTGTTCAGACCTCACCAATACCTAGGGTGCTGTTCACAGCAGGTCAGCTGTTCAGACCTCACCAATGCCTAGGGTGCTGTTCACAGCAGGTCAGCTGTTCAGACCTCACCAATGCCTAGGGTGCTATTCACAGGTCAGCTGTTCAGACCTCACCAATACCTAGGGTGCTGTTCACAGCAGGTTAGCTGTTCAAACCTCACCAATACCTAGGGTGCTGTTCACAGCACACGGCGCACGCAATTACAACATCTTGGCCGGCGAGGGAAGCCCGCCTATTTTTAACGAGCGCCCAACCTCCCTTCCCCGCAGTAGCACTCCCACCTCTCCCCACCCCCATCCCATCCCTTTCGCATCGCCCGCGCATTCCTGTCCAGCTTCTCTGTGGGAGATACACGCAGCGCGGAACGGCAGCATCACTGTGGCTATGTACACGCTGTGCGATCGGAATGTGTAATGCTGGTCTCCCCAGAGTGGCTTTGCAGGAACTACTGACCACTTGTACTGCTGTGTCAACCCTGGTATGGCCCTTTGCGGTCGGCTTTGCTATAAACAACATTACAATTACCGTACTGCTGGACCGACAAGGCGAGAGAGAGATTGAGAGAGAGAGAGAGAGAGAGAGAGAGAGAGAGAGAGAGAGAGAGAGCGAGCAAAACGCACGCACACGAAGAGAGAGAGAGAGAGAGAGAGAGAGAGAGAGAGAGAGAGAGAGAGAGAGAGAGAGAGAGAGACAGACAGACAGACAGACAGACAGACAGACAGACAAAGAGAGAGACAGATAGAGGGCAAAAGAAACACACACACACACACACACACACACCCACACACACACACACACACACACATACACACATACCTTCGTCTAATATCACTTTATGTGGAAAGACGTTGAATTGAAGACAACAACAACACACAAAACATTCTTAAAGATACATCTTTTCCCTCGGACTGATTAACAATATCCACTTACAACTGTGCGCGTGTTTTCTAGTGTTGAATGCGCTCGTGTGTCTGTCTGCGTGTGTGAGTTTTCCGGCGGTGTGTGTGTGTGTGTGTGCGTGCGTGCGTGCTTTGAATAGGAATTATAATTTTATCATGTTTATCCTTTTACATTACAGTACGTTACACACACACACACACATACACACACACACACGCGGAGAGACAGAGAGTGGTGTGTGTGTGTGTGCGCTGTTCACAGCAGGTCAGCTGTTCAAACCTCACCAATGCCTGGGGTGCTGTTCACAGCAGGTCAGCTGTTCAGACCTCACCAATACCTAGGGTGCTGTTCACAGCAGGTCAGCTGTTCAAACCTCACCAATGCCTGGGGTGCTGTTCACAGGTCAGCTGTTCAGACCTCACCAATACCTAGGGTGCTGTTCACAGCAGGTCAGCTGTTCAGACCTCACCAATACCTAGGGTGCTGTTCACAGCAGGTCAGCTGTTCAGACCTCAACAATGCCTGGGGTGCTGTTCACAGCAGGTCAGCTGTTCAGACCTCACCAATACCTAGGGTGCTATTCACAGCAGGTCAGCTGTTCAAACCTCACCAATACCTAGGGTGCTGTTCACAGCAGGTCAGCTGTTCAAACCTCACCAATACCTAGGGTGCTATTCACAGCAGGTCAGCTGTTCAAACCTCACCAATACCTAGGGTGCTGTTCACAGCAGGTCAGCTGTTCAAACCTTACCAATACCTAGGGTGCTATTTACAGCAGGTCAGCTGTTCAAACCTCACCAATACCTAGGGTGCTATTCACAGGTCAGCTGTTCAGACCTCACCAATACCTAGGGTGCTGTTCACAGGTCAGCTGTTCAGACCTCACCAATGCCTAGGGTGCTATTCACAGCAGGTCAGCTGTTCAAACCTCACCAATGCCTAGGGTGCTATTCACAGCAGGTCAGCTGTTCAAACCTCACCAATGCCTGGCATGTCACCTGCAGCTGTGCTGTTCCAAGCTCACTTCTTTCAACCTGACAAAACTGTCAAACCTGACAAAACCATCAAACCTGACAAAACCTTCAAACCTGACAAAACTGTAAAACCTGACAAAACCGTCAAACCTGACAAAACTGTCAAACCTGACAAAACCTTCAAACCTGACAAAACTGTCAAACCTGACAAAACCTTCAAACCTGACAAAACTGTCAAACCGGATAAAAACCTTCAAACCTGACAAAACTGTCAAACCTGACAAAACCTTCAAACCTGACAAAACCATCAAACCTGACAAAACCGTCAAACCGGACAAAACGTTCAAACCTGACAAAACCTTCAAACCTGACAAAACCGTCAAACCTGACAAAACTGTCAAACCTGACAAAACCTTCAAACTTGACAAAACCGTCAAACCTGACAAAACCATCAGTCCTGACAAAACATAGTCAAACTTGTAAAAATTTGACAAAACACAAACTGACAAAACACAGTCAAACCTGACAAAACACACATGAATTTGACAAAACTCAATAAAATCTGACAAAACACATACAAACTTGACTAAACATAGCTAAACCTGACATGACAGTAAAATCTGACAAAACATGGTCAAACTGAACAAATCCAGCCAACTCCATCAATTCTGACAAAACACACTGAAATGTGACCAAAGACATATAAACCTAACAAGCACAGGCAAATCTGACGAAACAGTTAAACCTTGAAAAAAAAAAGTGTACTCTGACAAAACTCAATCAAACCCGACAAAATGCACACTTGGAAAATGGAAAAAAACAACAAAACAAAAAACAAAAAAAAAACAGTCAAACCTGGCAAAACAGAAAACTGATAAAACACACACCTAACATAAGAGTCAAATTTGATGAAACTCAATGAAACTTGACAAAAGAGTTAAGACAGACAGACCAGAGGCAAACCTATCACAACACAGTCATACATGACAAAACCCAGTCACACCTGACAAAGCACAGTCAAATCTCAAAACACAAACCTGACAAAATACAATCAAACGTGACACAACACAGTCAAAGCTGATACAACACAGTCCAGCTGATGAAACACAAAGGTGATAAAACACAGTCAAAGGTGATAAAACACAGTCAAAGGTGATAAAACCAGGGATGAAAACAGTTTTTAAAAATAAAAGAGGAGATTTGCGGGATCTGGGGTTCACCACGGGCCCCTAGTGGGGTACATGGGCAACAGCCCGGCGGGGGTCAGGGGCGGCGCCCCCTGAAGCTGAAGCATATTTTGTATTAAATATGGCATAAAAATCTTTAGAAATCACTTTCTTGCTTCTAAACAACTCATTCTATAGAACAGCTTTCAACACCATGAAGACTGAGACTGATGTGGAAAGAAACTATGTCAATTGAGACAAAGCAAACATTTAGTATGATGAATCATCAGAACTGCAGCTAAAGAAAATTTGACACACAGTGCTTTCAGGACATAAAGAAATAAGTAAATCAGAGTGGGAAATCAAACTAAGTAAATCAGATGTATGAAAACGACTGCTCGACTTCAATAAACACAATATGAAAAATGATTACTTTGAAGTCCTTTAAAAAAAAAAACAACACTCAAGCTTTTGGGCCTTAGACCCTTCGTCAGTAAACACAAAACACAAAAAAGAACATAAAAGAACAAATGACATCAAAACAAACTGATGTCACAACAGTACACCCCCCCCCCAATACTTCCCCCTTACAACTAATCATATCCCCACCCCACCCCTTGACAAGTTTGTGTGTGTGTGTGTGTGTGTGTGTGGGGGGGGGGGGGGTGCTTGTGTGTGTGTGTGTGTGTGTGTGTGTGTGTGTGTGTGTGTGTGTGTGTGTGTGTGTGTGTGTGTGAGGTGGGGATGGGGGTGGGGGGAGGAGGCGAAGTGTGTGGGGTATGTGTGTTGTGGGGTGAGGGTGGAGGTTGGGGGAGGAGGAGGAGGAGTAGAGGAAGTATATATACTGACTTCCATAAAAAACGCGAAAAATTGAAAGGCTATTTTTCGGGTGAAAAGGGGTGAATATACAATATTGAACCATTGTGGCAAGTTGTTTGGGTCCAAGACTCACGTGCAGTGAAAAAATTGTGTGAGCAACACATCATTCCCGGCATTGGAGGGTCAACAAAAATGGCAAACTGGTTGCTGCATGTGAGGCACGTGCACACCATGCTGAGCAAAGTTAACCAGCGACAAGTACGCAGGCATGCAGCCTTTATAAAGCCGCGCTACAAGGTTCAGATAACGACTTGCCGTCTGAGCGCTACAGAGATGCCAAGACTACGAGCAGAGGAACGCAATCGTGCCCTAGGCCATCTGGAGGCTGGTGTGGATGCCAGGCAGGTCGCCAACATCTTTAACGTCTACATCTCAACCATCTATCGTCTGCAGCACCGCATGCGAGTCACTGGTACCACTGATGATCGTCACCGGCCAGGCCGTCCTCGGGTCACCACACCAAGAGAGGATCGCCATTTTGTTCGAACCCATCTGCGGGACAGGCGGCAAACAGCCGCTAACACTGCTCGACAGGTGCCTGGGAATCTCCAGCAACGAATCAGCCTCAACACTGTGCGGCGGCGTCTTCAGGAGAACGGGCTGGCATGTAGGCGTCCTCACAGAGGTCCGGTACTGACACCAAGACACCGGCAGGACAGGCTGCAGTGGGCACAAGCCCGAATCAACTGGCGCAGGCAGCAGTGGGGACGCATACTGTTTTCAGATGAGAGCCGTTTTTGTATTGACATGGCTGACGGTCGTGTCAGAATATGGCGTCGACCTGGTGAACGCTATGCTGACTCCTGTGTGGTAGAGCGGAACCCCTGGGGAGGCCCGAACGTTATGATATGGGGCGCAATTGGCATTAACCACGCCATAGGACCAGTCATCTTTCAGAACATTGGTCCTGGTCGTGGACAGGGTGTCAATGCACAGCGCTACATCCACCAGGTGCTCAGACCCCATGTCGTTCCTTTTTTTGCGCAACACCCAAACTGGACATTCCAACAGGACAATGCAAGACTACACACAGCCAGGGCCACCCAGCAATTTCTTCAGCATAACAACGTCAATGTGCTGCCCTGGCCAGCCCTCAGTCCCGATTTAAACCCAATAGAACATTTTTGGGATGAACTTGGCAGACGGTTGGACCTCCTGCGTCCACAACCAGCAACAGCGGCTCAACTTCACCAGGCCATCGTCCATGTGTGGGCTGGTGTGCCAAGGGGACGCATCAACCACCTGCTCCACTCAATGAGCCGCAGGTGTCAAGCAGTTGTCCATGCAAATGGTGGCCACACACGGTATTAGGACTTCAAGCTGGTTTGTCACGTGACCTTGGATTTTCCACACAAAGACATATTGCTGATGACATTTTCACACATTACCGGTGTAATGAATCAAATCACGTTGAATTCTCGCTTCCACTCTGTACAATTGTGACCAATAAAATTCGCACCTAACCTTCAGCTTGTTTTGCTTTCGCGTTTTTTATGGAAGTCAGTATATGTAGTGGGGGGAGTGGGCTGGTGGAAAAGGATTTCATAGGGGGGATGTTAGCAGACACCAAACAAATGTAGCAAACGTTTGCAAACCAGGGAAAAAGTGTTACACAATACTGTTGTGACATCAGTTTATTTTGATGTCATTTGTTCTTTTATATTCTTTTTGTCACTTTGACGTTTTTTCCCTTGCTTTGAAGACTCTACGAGTGGAAGTACTCAATTCCTCATCTCTCCAGTGGGTTCGAAGTTGTTGTTTTTTCCTCCGTTGTTTTGTTATCCTGTTTTTCCCTTGTGATTACTGTTTAGTGTTTCCTGATGAAGGGTCTAAGACCCGAAAGCTTGAGTGTTTATCATTTTTTTGTAAAAGAAAAGGACTTCAAAGTACTATTAAGTAAATCAGAGTTAGAATCAAACTATCATGGAAATGGAACTTGTAGAAAAATCAGAGTAGGAGTCAAACTATCTTTGGAAATTAAACGTAGATTGTTGCATACCCAATGATCTGAAAACATCCTGTAATGGTGTGGGAAACACACACATTTTCTGTTGGTGACTGGGACGCTCGATGTGATCTCTGATTGCCACAAAGCCACGACTACCAAAGTAGACACGTTTTTGGCAAGGCTCGCAAAACACTTCAAATTCGCCGTCTTTGTCATGTTTTCTTATTACATCCGCGACTCTGCGGTCACACACCTCCTTGTGCTGCCACTCGGTCTTCTAGTGGTTCACATACGTCTTTCTCCTTTTTTTTTCCGTTTTGTTTGCACTCACTGGCGGCAAACTCTCGCTGTGAATCGACGCCATGATGAGAAATATTACTGGAAGGAAGCAGAATGAGAACTACGCCGTTTGAGAACATTACCGACAGAGAAGAAATTCGCTGTGCAGACAAGTTGAGATCGTTTCTGAGCTTCACTCTTCGAATAATTCTTCGGCGGAGACTTTTTCTTTCGGCGGAGATGCGAAAAAATAACGGCGGAGACAGCGGAAACGGCGGAGGAGTTTTCATCCCTGAAAACACAGTCAAAGGTGATAAAACACAGTCAAAGGTAATAAAACACAATCAAAGGTGATAAAACACAGTCAAAGGTGATAAAACACAGTCAAAGGTGATAAAACACAATGGTTATAAAGGTTATAAACACAGTCGAAACTGAAAAAACACAGTCAAAAGTGATAAAACACAGTCAAAGGTGATAAAACACAGTCAAAGGTGATAAAACACAGTCAAGGCTGAGAAAACACAGTCCGGCTGATAAAAGACAGTCCAAAATGACCCATCACACAGTCAAACGCAACACAACACGGCCCTAGCTGATAAAACACATTCTACCAGGACTCAGGATTCACCGACCTGAATCCATTCATCAAAGGCGTTCAATAGGGTCAAGGGATCTCCATGCTCCGACTCCAGTGACTTGCGTGCTGCCTGAAATCATTAAAGTACCACAATGCTGTTTGTTGTCTCTGGCATAATGAGAATTAAAGGAATGGTCATTTACACACCACAGACAGCAACCTACGGGAACCATTTTGGGAACCATTTCATCTTCCTACTTGAACTGGATGTCATACAAACGGAAGTTAATCTCCAGTGCATATTATATGTGTGCACATGTTTCCATACACATATATAGCATACACATATATACGTAAACACTCACAAATACTAATACTTTATACACAGAAACATTTTATCAGTTCAAAGGAGCTAAATATTTCAAAAATCAACTCCACCTATCACCATCAAATAAGCACTGTACCTAGGCATCATTTAATTAAATGGGAGAGCACAATGGTAAAAGCATGCGCTCTAAATCAAATGTGTTCGAAAGATATATACAGTTACTTGAACACTCTTCACCAATCTGCATAGCAGGAAAATAGCATCTGTTGTTCTTTAGGGACAGGGCAAATGAAGACATGAAGGAGGGGAAATGACCGCAGCTTACCTATCACTTGCCCTGAGAGACACTGAGAACTGTTCTCTCTTAACCACTGCATGGATAATGGGAACACTTTTTTATGCCAGCTAAGCATCTAGGTTTGCATGGAGTCAAGAGAAAGACTCATGATGGTAAAGTAACCACATCATGGGAGCATTTAATCATGCAAGCTAGGTCTATGGGTTTGCATGGTGTCAAAGAGAGATCAAGGATGGCAAACTGCTACAATTTTAGCAACCCTTTTGAATGGTAGCTAGATCAGTGGGTCAGCATAGTGTCGAAAAGGGGCTTACGATGGCGTCGTGGTCGATGTGAGCCTTGCCTGTAAACGGGGACTGCACACTCATGGCGGCTGCAATGGAGAGCACCGGATCCACCATCTGAGCACAAAACACACTGTGACTCTACATACCACCTGAACATTCAACACACTGTGTGACTACATACCACCTGAACATTCAATATACTGCGTGATTATACACACCACATGAACGTTCAACATACTGCTTGATAATACACACCACCTGAACATTCAACATACTGCGTGATTATACACACCACATGAACATTCAACATACTGCGTGATTATACACACCACCTGAACATTCAACATACTGCTTGATTATACACACCACCTGAACATTCAACATACTGTGCGTGATTATACACACCACCTGAACATTCAACATACTGTGTGATTATACATACCATCTGAACATTCAACATACTGTGCGTTTATACACACCACATGAACATTCAACATACTGTGTGATTATACACACCACCTGAACATTCAACATACTGTGCGTTTATACACACCACCTGAACATTCAACATACTGTGCGTTTATACACACCACCTGAACATTCAACATACTGTGCATTTATACATACCACCTGAACATTCAACATACTGTGCGTTTATACACACCACCTGAACATTCAACATACTGTGCATTTATACATACCACCTGAACATTCAACATACTGTGCGTTTATACATACCACCTGAACATTCAACATACTGTGCGTTTATACATACCACCTGAACATTCAACATACTGTGCGTTTATACATACCACCTGAACATTCAACATACTGTGCGTTTATACACACCACCTGAACATTCAACATACTGTGCGTTTATACACACCACCTGAACATTCAACATACTGTGCGTTTATACATACCACCTGAACATTCAACATACTGTGCGTTTATACACACCACCTGAACAATCAACATACTGTGTGATTATACACACCACCTGAACATTCAACATACTGCGTGATTATACACACCACCTGAACAATCAACATACTTTGTGTGTATACATGTCATCTGTGAATTCAACATACTTTGTGCATATATGTTTCACCTGAGCAGTCGACATAATTTGTATTCTTATCACCATTCAATATACTGTGTGTGTATATAAACATATCACCTGAACTGTTAGCATACTGTGTGAGTACACATATCACGAGAACATTCCACACACTTTGAGTGTATACGTATCATGTGAACATTCCACACACTTTGAGTGTATACATATCATGTAAACATTTCACACACTTTGAATGTGTACATATCATGTGAACATCTAACATACTTTGTGTGTACATATATCACCTGAACATCTAACAGACTTTGTGTGTACACATATAACCTGTACATTCATCACACTTTGCGTTCAGGCATCAGACACCTCTTACGAACAACAAGGAAAACAGTATGTGAACAGACTTTCAGACACCTCTTACCAACAACAAGGAAAACAGTATGTGAACAGACTTTCAGACACCTCTTACCAACAACAAGGAAAACAGTATGTGAACAGACTTTCAGACACCTCTTACCAACAACAAGGAAAACAGTATGTGAACAGACTTCACCGAGAACACAAACAATAACCACTGAAAAATAGAAACTGTGTGATCATGCATGAGTTATACATGTTGTTGGATCTATGAGTATACATATGAGAACGTATGAACGCAAGTTTGTGCTTGTGTGTATGTGAATGTACTTGTATGCAAGCATGCGTGCGTGCGGTCGTGCATGCGTGCGTGCGTGCATGTGTGTCTCCATGGGTGTGCGTTGGAAATTGTGCGTTTGCGCGAGTGCAGACAGTAAATATGAAAAAAAAAAGAGAAGTGGACGAAAAGGTCTTCACTTACATTGTACTGTTTCGTTTCAATTCACATCATCTTTTGGCAGCAGACAAAGTCAGATTTAAGGCAGTGATGTAAGACCAGTATTTATCTCAACCAGTCATTCTTCTTCTCTGACAGACTAAATTTAGGTTCCTCTAAAGCCAGTTTCTGGTCGTTAATCATGTGCTCGGTCTCATAATACAGAAAACTGGAACGGTATTGAAATTTGAATGTTCCTCCTTTTTTTTCTTTTTCCTTATGGAAACAAACTATAGCCTCACCACTACCACCATGTCTACTCTGGTCCACAAAGCCTACGCAAAACAAGTCATACCTTTTGAAAGAACCTGCACACTTTCCAAAAACCTTAGGTACTATACTGAAGATGAGTTACTTCCTTAACATATTCCGAACAGTGAAGGAACTAGAGCCACACATAGTCAGTTCAGATCAAGTCTCCACTAACATGAAAGACGGATCCCATGATGAGCATCTTGCCAATCACAACGTCCACTGGAAGCATGGACAACATCTGGCCAACGGGAGTGAGCGTCTCATCTGATGCCAAGGCACCCTGCAAAAAACATGAGAATCAAACAGAGCCCAGTAGTGATCAGCATGAATCACAAAATATATCAGTTTACCTTTTTTTTTAATCTTTGGTCAGTTAATTTGTTTCCTTTTTTCATTCAACTTTTCTTCTTACTTTTCATGAATAAAATAATGAAGACAACTGAACAGAGAGATATCTGTTACACACACATACATGGATAACAATCATAAATATGATCCCTAAACACACACACACACACACACACACACACACACACACCACACACACACACACACACACACACACACATACACACACACACACACCACCGACAATTACATGTGAGAGAGAAACAGAAATGACAAAGGACAGACAGTAAGAAAAAAATGTATCAAACGTGCACACTAAATGTAGCCACATGTACGTATGTATGTGTGTACAAGTGCATTTCGATGTATTCATGATCATTCATGGATGCAAGACTGCCTGAAGTGAGCCTGACATTTCCACACACCTGTTCTTTCAAAAACCTCACAGAGTTTTCAATGCTTGACATCTCTGGCGGCTCAATGAAAGGAAACCTGCATGGAATACAACCACAATCATCATTATCTTCAGAAGAACATAAACAAAGAAGAGCTCTTTGCACTCATCCCACAAATCACACCCAGGTAACAAACCACCACTATGCACACGGAAACAGTAAAAGACGGACAGTGTCTGAGGTGCTTTAACAACCTCTACTTACGGAGTGAGGCAGATGAGAACATGAACAACTGCATCACTACTCCACTTCAATGACTGGCTTTGGAGAGCATCACTGAGCATAGACTGCTGATCCCACTCACAGTGGAGGTCACCAATGAACAGACGCGTCATCTACACCACAGACAACTGACACGACATGGAATTCAGCCCAAAGCTAGGAATGCAAATCAAACCACATCAACTGCTGAGTACCCAAAGCTGAGCACTCACAATTTTAGTCTTAGCAAGTTTATAAAGAAAAAAATTTCAACAAAATGCTTAAAAAATGAAACAAATTGTTACATACATGATTATGTGTGTGTGTGTGTGTGTGTGTGTGTGTGTGTGTGTGTGTGTGTGTGTGTGTGTGTGTGTGTGTGTCCCACAATGTGTGCCCATGTGCATGATCAAATGTTAACAATCAACAATCACCTCCACCAGTGTCCAAGACCTTTTTCTTAACATGGCCTCAACATGGAAAGACAAGATGTGGCTGAAAAGACTGGGAAGGGTGTGGGGAGGGGGGGGGGGGGGGAGTTGAAAGCTAATGACAATGCAGACACAAGACTGTGAGATGGAGCCAACAGCTAGTGACAGCCTGTAAATCACAGCCCTAACCACTGCACCACAAAGGTTGGTCTGACTGGGACTCTCACTTGCGCACGTTGGGTAGACCCATGGAGATGAGCTGCAGCACCAAGGAGTCTAGCGGCACACGCTGTATCTCCGGGGTGCTGTAGGCCTGGAACTCGTCGTAGTCAGACTCCGCGTACAGGCGGAAGCAGACGCCGGGTCCCGTACGACCTGCACGACCTTTACGCTGCTCAGAACTGGCGCGGCTGATCCAAAACTCCTTCAGGCGCTGCATCTTGTACTTGGGGTCGAAGCTCATCTCTTTCACCTGTGTGGAGAGCAAGCACAACTACAGCTATGTACAACTATAGCAAGAGTCAATACCCTGCTTTATTCAAAAAACTTTCATTGTAAGCCATCACACATATGCACACACATACACACGCACATACACACACACACACACACGTACACATATGCACACACACACACATACATATACATACAGACACACACACATACACATCCAGACAAACACACAGACACATATGGACACTCACAAAAGCCACGCATACACATACACACACATGCTTCTTTGCAGTAAATAGTGTGGTGAATGCTGTTTTAAAAACTTAAGAAGTCCAAGGAATTAAAAGTCACCAATAGACTCATGCATTAAAAAATGCACAACATTAACAACAACAACAACAAAACAATATAATTTTAACAAACTAGCAATAATAAGACAAAAATTTCTAGTTGAAATGAAATGTTGTTGAGAAGTTTATCCAAGATTATTAGAACAAAAAAACAAACAACAAAAAATCCTCAGCTAAGATCACAACCACTTTTCATTTTCTTATAAAATCTATTTTGTGCGTGCGTGTGTGCGAGCGTGTGTGTGTGTGTGCGTGCATGCGTGTGTCTGCGTGCATGTATGCAATTCTCTGTGTGTATGTGCTTCGCTCTTCCTCTGACACTCGCATTCTGCAAATCCCTCGTTTTCGGGCCAGAACACTTGGTGAACGTTCTTTTTCTTTTCAGGCTCCTTCCTGCTGGAACAATCTCCCTTATGCACTCCGAAACTCAAACAGTCTTTCTTCTTTCAAGTCCTCCCTCAAAACTACTCTCTTCAAAGCATAATTTTTCTGCTCCTTCGCTGGTGTGTGGGTGGGTGCGTGTGTGTGTGTGTGTGTGTGTGTGTGTGTGTGTGTGTGTGTGTGTGTGTGTGTGTGTGTGTGTGTGTGCGTGTGTGTGTTTGTGTGTGTGTGTTTGTGTGTGTGTGTCTGTGTGTGTGTTAGGGCTTATTGCTGTAAGCGCTTAGGGCTTTTGTTTAAGATTAAGCGCACTAAATGTTCCTTATTATTATTATTATGTATATATTGTGCAGGGGAAGGGGAAAAGGGGCGGGTACACTGTCAATCATTGCATGATCATAGCAAAGCAGCGTCTGTTTCCGATTCAAAAAGATTTGGGCACATAATATTTATTTCAGCCCCTTTTAGTTCTTGCCAGATTGTGCCCCATTCCTCTCCTTATGGTGCATACCTTTCTGCCAGCTAATGAATCTGCTGTGAAGACAAAATTCCCCCGAATCTTATCAGAACAGATATAAACAACAACAACAAAACCCAAAACCAAACAAACAAAAAATCTACTGCATAAAGCCATGAAGAAATAAGCAGAAACTCAAGAAACACTGATGAAAAAAAAAAGAAAATGTCAGGAATCATTGGTAAGAGCAAATTGTTAAGAAGCACACACACACACACACACACACACAAACTTGTTCAAAATCATTGATGGACAAAAAAACCCAACTGTTCAGAGTTGCTGGGTGCATGACCACTGTTCTGAATCATTGTTGAACAAAGAACCAATCACAGTCACTGATGCATAAAAACTCTTCAGAATCATTGTTGTGCACAGAACCAATCACAGTCACTGATGCATAAAAAACCCTCAGAATCATTGTTGTGCAAAGAACCAATCACAGTCACTGATGCATAAAAACTCTTCAGAATCATTGTTGAACAAAGAACCAATCACAGTCACTGATGCACAGTCACTGATGCATAAAAACTCTTCAGAATCATTGTTGAACAAAGAACCAATCACAGTCACTGATGCATAAAAACTCTTCAGAATCATTGTTGTACACAGAACCAATCACAGTCACTGATGCATAAAAACTCTTCAGAATCATTGTTGTGCAAAGAACCAATCACAGTCACTGATGCATAAAAACTCTTCAGAATCATTGTTGAACAAAGAACCAATCACAGTCACTGATGCATAAAAACTCTTCAGAATCATTGTTGAACAAAGAACCAATCACAGTCACTGATGCATAAAAACTATTCAGAATCACTGTTGAACAAAGAACCAATCACAGTCATTGATGCATGAAAACTCTTCAGAATTATTGTTGAACAAAGAACTGGTCAATGTCACTTAGGCATGAAAACTATTCAGAATCATTGTTGAACAAAGAACCAATCACAGTCACTGATGCATGAAAACTCTTCAGAATCATTGTTGAACAAAGAACTGAGCACTGTCACTTAGGCTTGAAAACTGTTCAGAATCATTGTTGAACAAAGAACCAATCACAGTCGCTGATGCATGGAAACTGTTCAGAATCATTGTTGAACAAACAAGTGTTCACAGTCACTTAATGCAAGAAGGCTGCACAGAGTCCCAAAGCATGAACTCTGTTCAGAATCACCAGCGCCTACAAGCTGTTCAGAAACATAAACCTCTGCCTCACTGACCTTGCCTGAATCCACCACGAAGCGCACACCGTCGATGGTGACGGAGGTTTCCGCGATGTTGGTGGACACGATGCACTTCCTGACGCCCTCTGGTGGGTAGTCAAACACCTTCTCCTGCTCCTCCACCGACAGTGCGCTGTGCAGGGGTAGGATGATCCAACATTTCGTCTGCCACAGTCACACACAGGGGACAGGAATCAGACTGGCCATTTGGATCTTGCGCACAGGCACACCGAGCAGTGCTTGTTGTGTGGCTTGTGTGTGTGTGTGTGTGTGTGTGTGTGTGTGTGTGTGTGTGTGTGTGTGTGTGTGTGTGTGTGTGTGTATGTGTGTGTGTGTGTGTGTGTGTGCCATTGTCTGGAAGGCTACTCAAACAGTTCTTTCACACTTTTTACATGACTCTTTATAAGGACAATGTCTAGACAGATCACCTGTCTATGATAAAAACTGACAATGTGTTGACAGATCAACTGTCTATGATAAAAACTGACAATGTGTTGACAGATCAACTGTCTATGATAAAAACTGACAATGTCTAGACAGATCAACTGTCTATGATAAAATGTCTACACAGATCAACTGTCTATGATAGAAACTGACAATTTTTTTTGGGTCTCATCTTGTGTGCCACCTCAGTGGTCTCAACCCCATGCCTCTCCCCTGGTCCACAGCTGCACCCTGACCAGCCTTGCTGCAGCCCCAGCACAGGCAGTTGTTCACAGGGAGCAGTCAGTGTTAAGTCACCATGAGGCAGTTCACCAACGAAGACACTGGACTACTGCTGATTCATTTTGACGATGCTCTGTGGTGTCTGTTCTGATCCGACATACACAGGAAACCACTAACTGAGCCCCTTACTGATGACAATAATTGCCTAGTCATGGAACCAGCATCAGTCAGTCTCCCCCTCAAAAAGGCACCACAACGTCCATCCGTCGACAGCCAACATCAGTGACCCCTACATGACACCATCAAGGGCACAGCAATGGAGAGGAAATCAAAACTGAGTCACTATCAGAGAAACGGCATAACCAGCCACAGAATTTGAGACTCTTTGTTAGGTTGATCGATATGGATGAAGATGGGGGCCGGAATAGCTCAGTGGAAGAGCGCCGGACTCGTAATCTTGGGGTTGCGGGTTCGAATCTCCGCCGGGCCGTTTCAGTACAGGGGGATTTTTCCCTCGGAGTTAACATTGGTTCTGACTCCATTTCCCATTCAGTCCTTCGGATGACACTATAAACCGAGGTTCCGTGTGTGAACGCACACATAACATCTTGCACACACGTAAAATCCCATCACCAACTTTCGGAAGTGAAGGCCAGTTTGGCCGTTGGTATGGATGACACGTTACACATAGCATGCATCTTCCCCGAAGATGGAGTATGGCTGCCTTAATGGCGGGATAAAAAACGGTCATACACACAAAACTCCACTCCCTGTACAGGGGGTGTCCGCAGGAGTATCAGCCTGCGCACGCAGAAGAAGAAGGATGAAGATGATGAAGCTGATGGTCATGGAGGTCCCTTCTGGTCCAAGACCACATGACACTTAGTGTCTCAACATATCCTGGTCTTAATCAGGCCCTAGAGATACAGACACCTGCAGTGTTGGTCAAGAAATTTAAGCAACACCTTCACAGGTGCATTCATTTCTAAAAGACATTTACTGTGTGGCTCCAGTCTTCTCAGTTAAGCCCATAGCAAATCAACTCCGAGTACGAGTCCATCGGGATTAAAAAAAAATGCAACAATTTAATCATTTGGATAGGTAATGAATCCAGGACCTCATAGTTCAGAATCTGCGACACAAATCCCTGCCCAGCTGCTGATGACAAAATTTGTCAAGAGAACAGCATTTGTGTCGGAATGGCACTTGCATACGTACATGGAATGGTGTTTGTGAAGGGAAGGGAATGGTCTTTGTGTAGCAAATGGTGTCTGCAGAGCGATTTATGTTTGTGTAGGTAATGATGTTTGCGTATGGAATGGAGTGGTGTTTGTGTAAAGAAGGGAATGGTGCTTGTGTATGAAATAATGTTTATGTTGGGAAGGACTTTCATGTTGGCCTTAATGTTTGTACAGGGAAGGCTGATTGCGTAGGGAATGGTATTTGTGTAGGGAATGATTTTGATGTAACGAGAATTATGTTTGTTTTGGAAATTTCGCTTGCATTGTTAAGATTTGTACAGGGAAGAATATTTGTGTAGGAAAAATATTGTGTTTGCATACAGAAGGGATTTGTGTTTGTGTAGAAAATCACACGCATGGAATAATGTATAGTGTATGGAAAGGAATGGTGTTTGTGAAGGCAGTGATGTTTGTTTTGGTAATAATGTCTGTATATGGAAAGATGTTTGTATAGGGAAGGGAGGTGTTTATGTAGGGAATGGTGCTTTTTTCCCTAAGGAAATGGTGCAGATTAAGTAGGGAGTGGTGGTTGCTATCGACCTTTGTTCAACTAGAAGTAAATATTAAAGAAACACAAAAATGAATCCACACACACACACACACACACACACACACACACACACACACACATTCATTCATTCACACACACAAACACACACACACACACACACTCATTTGCACACACACACACACTCACACACATTCATACATACACACACACACACATTCATGCATGCACACACACATTCATGCATGCACACACACACACAAACACACATTCATACACACACACATTTATACACACACACACACGCACAGACACACACACATACACACACACATTCATTCACACTCACACTCACACGCACACACACACACACATTCATACACACACACACATTCACACACACACACACACACACACACACACACACACGCACAGACACACACGCACACACACATTCATTCACACTCACACACACACGCACACACACATTCTCACACACACACACACACACAACACACACAAACACAAACACGCACGCACACATTCACACACACACACACACACACACACACACACACACACACACACACACACACACACACACACCTGCTGTGTGTACAGCCTGGCAGCTTCCACCACGGTCATGATTTCTGTCATTCCACTGAGGAAGATCAGCAGGTCTCCCCGTTCAGTGGGAGAGTACTTGCTGTCAATCAGCTGCAGAACACGGATGTAGGGGGTTGGGTCCAGCTTCTGCACTCGAGCTGTGTACACCTCATTGTTTGAATTGAAGGGACAGTACTCCGTATCGATGGGATAGAGGCGCCCTGGCACCTGACATTTGAACAAGCAAACAAAAAAAACAGTGGTGAATTAGACATGTTTTCATCCAGCACCTTTCACTTAGCTTTCCAGGTTAAATTCTAACTGGACTTTGCAGCTTTCAGGTGACTCCTGAAGGTGATGAAGTTGGTCTAATTTCTGTTTTATTCTGAATATTTACAGTCAAGTCTGACTAACGTAAACTTCTGGATACTAGAAAAAAAAAGGGCTGAACTCCAGCTTATGATTCTTAACCAACAACACGTAGCATGGCATTCAAAATGTCACCCAACAACTTGCACAAAAACCTGTGCTTTTCTGTGATCTAAATCCATTGTCTATAGTACAAAGAAACAATCAGTGCTTATACATTGCAAGGCTCTACTTTACTTTCTTCTTAAAGTCCCAAAACTGTGGTGTGGATGCCCAAACTGCAGGTTCAGAATGGGTTACACACACACAAGCATACCTGTGCCCACTGAAGTCACAGCCTAGTTAAAGAGACATCTGTTGGCCTGGTGTTTATTGCCTAAACCCCTTCTCCACCTAGTTCAAGAGACATCTGTTGGCCTGGTGTTTATTGCCTAAACCCCTTCTCCATCTTCATAACAGTTCTATGGATCAACAGCCCTTCCTGCGCCAACATCATTGAAAATAAGCAATCATTCCTAAAAATTTTAAATGCTCAACTGCATTTTAGATCAAGTCATCCATGAACTTTTGAATACTTCGGGTTTAAAGAAGCCCACGAGCACAGGCCCTTGAATTGGGTAACAATTTTCGTTCAGTCCATAACATAATTCACAGCGCAAACAAGACCCTGACCTTCACAACCGGCGCGCCTTCAAAGTGGGTTGGAGAAGAGGTTGATGTTGATGGTGGCTGACATCAGCACCAGCTTCAGATCTCGGCGCACTTTCAGCAGACACCTGAAGACGCCCAGCAGGAAGTCGGTGTGGATGTGCCTCTCATGCACCTCGTCCACGACAATCACGTTGTACTGAGACAGCAGCTGATCGAGGGAACATCTGGCGCAGCAGTAACCCTTCCGTCAGAAACAGGATCCTGGTGGAGCTTTGTCTTGGTTTTCTCAAAGCGAACTTGAAATGCACCTGGGAGCCGTACTCGTTGAGAGTTTCGTAGCCGACGCGCTTGGCGAGGGAGATGCAGGCGATGCGTCGAGGCTGGGTGCAGGCGATGTTTTCAAACCCGGCTTCCAGTAGATACTGCGGCATCTGTAAGTATGATACACGTGTAAGTTGATACACATGAAAGTATGATATACATGTCAGTATGATACAAACAGACAAAAAAAGCTTGACCTGTCTCCCCGGGGCAGTCATTGTGTGTCTTGTCAGCTACGACCTGTTAACTTCGGGGGTTCCACAGATATCAGAAAAAAAAGTTCAAGGGGTTTTCAAGGAATTTCCAGGGGTTGCAGCTTCATTCAAGGGTAGTAATTAACAACTTTCTTGCAAAGTTATGTTTATTAAACTCTATGAGCAGCCTGTTACTATCAATCATTAATTTAACATCATTTCTTACCTCGTATTCATGCAGCACAAATGGTCAGGTCCAGTAGATGGAAGAAAAGGGCAGGTACAGTTGTCATTGTTTTCTCTGAATTACACTGTGACTTTACAGTTTAACACAACCAGCACAGAGCTGACCACCGCTTCCGTACAAATGATAGTCTTGAGTCTGAATGCACAGGAGAATACAGTCACCTTTGCAGAAACTTTCCCCTTTTTGGGTCGTTTTTTTCTTCAGTACATAGAAAATATACACCTTCGGGTTCTTCCAATACCTTACACACTTTGCACTCACATGGCAAAAAAAAATGTACTTCTAAAAGGGAAAGACAGTTATACCGCAGGTCTATTAAAGGAAATATCTAAATTTGCACATCTGCCCAGCATCAGAAAAGGGAGAACATTTACACAGTTTACATCTCCTTCAGCTCTTCCAGTTTTGCACAGATTTTTTTTCTCAAGTTTTGACCTTTTCAGTTTTTTCCCTTGGCAGACCTTCTCATTGGCGTTGGTCTGGCTATCAATTTCCCCTGCTGTTTCACCTGCAACTGTTTTCAGCCTTCACTGCCAAGTTGTCTGCTGTATGGATCAAATCTTCGGCACAACTTGCTAGTTTTCTCTTCTTCATTTTCAGATCCTCAACCTCATCCAGTAGCTGTTTCCTTTTTTTCCCTGCTGCTTCAGCCTTCACCTTTCTTCTGGTTTTCTTCAAAAAACAGTCTGTCCCTTTGCCTTGCACTGCAGCATTATACAGGAGTGATTTTGTCATTTCAACCTTGTCAGCACCTCCAGCCTTGGTCAGGTGGTCTGCGATGACTCGCTGCGCTGTCAAAGCTTTTTGACTCATGTTGTCTGTCGAGATGTGCTTGTTTACGAAAAACCCTTCAACAAAAGCTTGCCCATGGGACAAAACCAACATTTTACGCACAACCTCCCATAGGAGCTCCCAATCTTTCCGACCTGAAAGAGCAGAGTGGAATAGAGTGTCCAAAACGTCCTTCGTCCCGGGTCAAAGTCCTGCAAGTCTGGAAGTGCAGCAGCCTCTCTACAGAAGTCCTTTGTACTGGCTGATGATGCTGTCACAGTCCGACAAGTCAACTTGTTTACGGTCTACCATCTCCCCCAGACATCTTTTCAAGTTCTTTTCAGCAAGTTCCTTGTTCGACAGATCAACCCAGGATTGAGCCAAGCCAGAGAGCGTAAAAATGGTTAAACCGCAGTGGTGACTTTTCCAGTATTTTGTCAATAATAGCCATGTAAAATCTTCTTTGTGCTTATTCTCACAGCTGCCACATCTGCTTCCACTTTTCCTTCCTTGCTAGTACTAAGTACAAGTTGTTGCATAGTCCTTTTTGGCAAGAAATCCACATTCCACTTTCCTTGTCTCTTTGTGCAGACTCGTGTCTGCAAGTTTTTTGGTGAGTTCAAAAAGCTTAGGAATGGTGTCAATGCCCTTTGTGCACTCTCCTTTACAAATTTCTGTGTCGTTTCAGAATCAGGTTTAACAGGTCCTCTGCCAAAAAGGCAACAATGGTTTGTCAGACTGGTATTTGGCCAGAAGGCTCATTTTCCTTGGCCACATACACAAAGTCTGCAGCTTTGCAGGAAACAGAGGATCATTGACACTGCTCTGCACACATGACAAGGATTTCAGTGTTGGACATTTCTTACTTGCTGCCAGAGTATTGACATATTTCACAATGTTTAGGCCAGATCTTCAGAAGTCGCTCACACACAGACACATTCTCCAACCATCGGACACTGCAAATTTCTGGGGAAAGTCAGTGCAACCTGTGATTGTAGAGAAGTCCTCTCTCCTTGCAGGAGAATCTTTGAACAGCCAAAGGGTGCGCTGATGCTGTACTCTATGTCCCATTCAGCTGCGCAATCCCACACTTGAAGGAGTTGTGAACCACATGCAAACCACAACTACCTACATTAAACATCTCCTTGCTGGTATCTCTCTCTAGTCTTCAGCCAAATTTATCTATGTGGCCCAGTTCACATTGGGGCCATCCGGCAACTGTAGAATTCCTGATTTTCCCACAGAGCACAGCAGTCAGCAAGTTCAGAGTACAAATGGTCTGATGTGGCATGTCCAAGAAACCGAGATGTGAGGTATCGCGTTGTCACCTCTTTTTCGTCCCAAAAACGAATGAACACATCCAACTGTTTTTGCTTCAGTTCATGATTTAAACTTTCATCGAAAAGCAAAACATAGCCATCAGAAAGACTTCACTTTGCGAGTCAGCAAATCCAGAAAGTGGGGTGCTAATCCAAATGTGCTCAAATACCTGGGCCCTTTGTTTCACTGCAGGCAAAAATTGTCACAACAGAACACGATTGAAACATTTTTTGGAATACTCCCAACACCAGTGAAACTGTGATAAGGTAATGCTTCTCCATGGCAAACAAAGTCCAATACACCCAGCAGTTAGGACATCGTTTGGTGCACGATTCGTCGATCGTTTTCTGTTTTGAAAAGCTCTGAAGACCCCGCACCTGCTGATGTGGAAGGTGCATCTGAGACCCCCTGTCACTGCATGTAAAACTTGAAGTTGAAGGCAGTTTGACTGCCAGTCTCCTGCCTTGCACCCGGTGGTTCAGATCTTGGTGAGGAGTTTCGGTTTTCCAAGAGTGAATCCATGCATGGTTTAGCTGTGTGGCACCACCGGCATTTCTCTTATTCTCATGTTCATGTTCCACCAACCGTTTGTGTTTCACTCCATCAGCATGACTCTTCACAGCACTGATGCCCATACCGAGATACTAAAACTCTTCTTGCACAATGTGCACCTTGCTGAGTGTTCGTTTTCTCCACGAGCTAACCAACCTTTGAAAGCATCTTTTTTTGCCCACATATCATTGAAAAACGCAGTCTCCTTTCCCATCTTGCAGGCTCAGTAGCACTATTTGGCGCAAAACATCGACCCTCGACACAACCCCCGATGTAACCAAAGGAAAGAACTCTGTTGGCTTCTACACTTACGTCTAAAAGTAAGTCAAACACTAGTCACTGACGAGTTACTTCCCTTCTGCTTCAGCTAGGCTGTTGTCGGTTGCTACGGATCGGCGATTACGAAGCCACATGGAGTGACGAGATTGTGATTTATTTCGTTTTAAAAAAACATTTTCTTGAGTGACATCACTCTTCCTTAGCTTTGAGAGGACAAATTTTGACCGATTTTGAAATTTCAAGGACTTTCCAGGGGGGGTTAGGCCTTCAGCTTATTTTTAAGTACTTTTCCAGGCCTTTTAAATGGTCATGTCAAATCTCAAGCACTTTTCAAGAAATAAGGGGCGTACGAACCCTGTTTAAATTTCTGGCAGTAATCAGTGAACTTGTCAGCTATGACCTGTTAATTGTGGGGAGTAGTCAGTGAAAATTGTCAGCTACGACCTGTTAACTTTGGGGGAGTAATCAGTGAACTTGTCAGCTACGACCTGTTAACTTGTGGGCAGTAAATCAGTGAACTTGTCAGCTACGACCTGTATAACTTGTGGGCAGTAGTCAAATGAACTTGTCAGCTACGAAACCCGTTAACTTTTGGGCAGTAGTCCCGTGAACTTGTCAGCTACGACCTGTTAACTTGTGGGCAGTAAACAGTGAACTTGTCAGCTACGACCTGTTAACTTGTGGCAGTAATCGGTGAAATTGTCAGCTGCGACCTGTAAACTTGTCAGCAGTAATCGGTGAACTTGTCAGCTATGACAAACTGTTTAATTTGCCAGCAATGATGATATAACCTGTTAGCGATGCCTGTCTAACATGTCAGCTCTGCCTGTATAAAATGTCAGCTATGCCTGTACGACATGTCAGTTATGCCTGTATAAATTGTTAGCTGAGAGTATATCATGCATGACATGTCAGCTGAGACTGAAGAACATGTCAGCTGAGACTGTCATCTATGCCTGCATAACATGTCAGCTCTGCCTGTATAACATGTCAGCTCTGCCTGTATAACATGTCAGCTATGCCTGTATAACATGTCAGCTATGCCTGTATAACATGTCAGCTATGCCTGTACAACATGTCAGTTATGCCTGTATAACATGTCAGTTACACCTGTATGACATGTCAGCAACGCCTGTGCCACATGTCAGCTATGCCTGTAGAACATGTCAGCTACACCTGTAGAACATGTCAGCTTCATCTGCAGAACCTGTCAGCCCCGGTTACCTGGGTGGACTTTCCACACCCTGTGTCTCCGGCCACCACCACGATCTGATGCTGCTGGATCATGGACACGATCTTCTCCTTGTACTGGTAGATGGGCAGGTTCTTCTGGTCGTGGCGGATCTTGCGAAGCTTCTGGAACTTCTGCTTCTGACAGAAGTCCAGATAGTGTTGGAGGATGCCGCGGAACTGCCGCACCCTCTCCCGCGTCAGCTCCTTGTCCACTTCGTGGTCCACCAGCCTCCCCCTCTTGATGAAGTCCTCGGCGTCACGGCTCATCAGACACAGGTTGATGCGGTAGCGGCGGTCGTAGTTTTGTGGAATGTCCAAGGCTTTGACCGGAGATTCTGCTGCAGGTTTGCTGAGGCCTGGAAGATAAAACTTTAATTGCAGTGTTCAGACAAATATATTTAGGAGTTCATGGATGATTTTCAATTTCAGTACTCAGTCAAATATCCTGGATATGGAAGATGAAACTGTAATTGCATTGTTCAAACAGCTGTTCTTAAAGTTCACGGAGTACTGTCCTCTTACACAGTTTTCTGTAGGTAAGAACACAAAATTAGCCCAGTGCGTGTATGTATTTATGTAAGAGTCTATGTACATATAAGAGTACACATATGCATATGCGTGTATTTGCAAATTCTGCGTATGCAGGCATGTGTATGTTTATTTGTATTCATACACAAATTGCATACATGTACTGTTTATATAGTGCATGTTTCAGAGAACAAAATGTTTGCAACTAGTCATGTTTCTGAGAATACTGCACATATATGTATACAGTCCTCCAACAGTACATGTTTTTCCCCGCGAACTTACATACGTGTATATAGTGCTTATTTAGTGCAAAATGTTTAGAATAAATACTTGCGCATACACATGTACATAGTGCATGTTTCTCCAGACAAACCATATAAATTCACAGAGTATTTTTGATTAGTGCATAATTCCGAGGACAACACACTAGTGTTCACCAAATCCAAGATTCTACAGACACACACTGTACACATAGTGTTCAATTGGTGCAATTGTTTCTGAGGATGATATGCTACAGACACACACTGTACACATAGTGTTCAATTGGTGCAATTGTTTCTGAGGATGATATGCTACAGACACACACTGTACACATAGTGTTCAATTGGTGCAATTGTTTCTGAGGATGATATGCTACACTACAGACACACACGGTACACATAGTGTTCAATTGGTGTAATTGTTTCTGAGGATGATATGCTACAGACACACACTGTACACAGTGTTCAATTGGTGCAATTGTTTCTGAGGATGATATGCTACAGACACACACTGTACACATAGTGTTCAATTGTTTCTGAGGATGATATGCTACAGACACACACTGTACACATAGTGTTCAATTGGTGCAATTGTTTCTGAGGATGATATGCTACAGACACACACTGTCAACATAGTGTTCAATTGGTGCAATTGTTTCTGAGGATGATATGCTACAGACACACACTGTACACATAGTGTTCAATTGGTGCAATTGTTTCTGAGGATGATATGCTACAGACACACACTGTACACATAGTGTTCAATTGGTGCAATTGTTTCTGAGGATGATATGCTACAGACACACACTGTACACATAGTGTTCATTTGGTGCATGTTTCTGAGGATGATATGCTACAGACACACATTGTGCACAGTGTTCATTTGGTGCATGTTTCTGAGGATATGCTACAGACACACATTGTGCACCTGTGTTCATTTGGTGCATGTTTCTGAGATTGATATGCTACAGACACACATTGTGCACAGTGTTCATTTGGTGCATGTTTCTGAGGATAACATGATACAGACACACATTGTGCACATAGTGTTCATTTGGTGCATGTTTCTAAGGATGATATGCTTGCATACATATATCAAGTGTTTACTGCATGTTCATGAGTACAACACACATGTGGTAACAGTGTTCATCAACTTATGTTTCAGAGGGCATCTAATGATTTATGTGCATGTATAAACTGTTCATACACACAGAGTGTCCATTTCACATACAGATGAGCATATGTCACACCTAATGACTCAAAAGTATCTGCTGAAAAATCTTGCAATGCGTGACGTTCATCCTATATCACAATCATCTGTGTATGTGTTTACTCTATAATCATCACAGCTTGCATGAACAACTCTTTATACAAGGACACATTACAGGTTTGAAAGTCACGTGTCTTTTTTGTTTTGTTTTTTGCCCCACCCATCATCATCTGTAACAGTGCCTTGCCAGCAGATGACATAAAATTGATATACAGCCTGTGTTTCACAAAAAAAAAACCCAAAGAACTTACAAAGAATTTGACTTGACCATCGCGCCATAATGTCAGAGCTGCGCCCAAGTCGACAGCTTCTTCTGAATAGCAGTTCACGTTTTGTCAAATCTGACGCCTTTTTCTAACTCATGGCTTTGACCCTACGCCACCATTTAAAACAATCAGGCTTTTTAGCAGAGAACATCCACAAAATTTTCTTTGAATCACTGTGTGACTATCGTTTCTGATTATGATCTTTCCAAATGTCGCTGGCTCCACTTCGACAAGAGTCAGGGTATGAGGGCAAAGGAGTCATCTGAGCACTGATCCAATTAAAGGTCAATGTCAATATACCTTTGCCAACAATAGGTCCCAAAGCTTCCAGAAATGGACATACATTTGCTATGAAGAAACTGACAATAATGATTTTAAAACAGTAAATTTTGTCTGCTTTGTAGTTCATCAGCATCCAATTTTTCAGTCAATATGAATGCTGCAGGCCAGTTATTAAAACACACTTTTTTTGGTAACAGAATGTTTCATTCTGTATGGTGTGTGTGTGTGTGTGTGTGTGTGTGTGTGTGTGTGTGTGTGTGTGTGTGTGTGTGTGTGTGTGTGTGTGTGACTGTGTGTGTGCGTGAAAAAGGAGAGAAAGAACTGGATGTACCTTAACAACCTACTTCTGCCTCAGCTTTGTTAAGGTCTTGCCTGAACTTGAAAAAAAAAAAAAGGAAAAAAGTTTTTCCAAATCCTGGTACCCTTTAAAAGGCTGAGCTGAGAATTAAACTACCCTTTATAATGTCTGAGAAAGGGTGAGCCCAACTCTTACAATCAGCATTAAACTGGGAGATCAGAACACAGCAAGTTTCTGAGGACAAGATGTGCGCTATTTTTAGTGTTCACAATATAGCCCATGTCTTTAAGAACAACACACACGTTCATAAACTGCATGTTTCTTGGGACAAAACAAATGTGCTTAGAATGTGCATACTTAGTGCACATGTCCAAGAACAACAAAAACGAGTGCACGTGTGCAAGAACAACAACAAAAACTATGTACCTTTGCTGCGTTTCTTGCCTTCACTTTCTGCCTTCTTCTTCTGGTAAGCTTGGTACTTGTGGAGAAAGGCCCAGAAATCCTCATAGTCCTTGGACCCCCTGGAGATGAGGTCCTGGTCCCTGAAGAACATCCTGTTGAGCGAGGCTTTGTGTTTACTGTAGTCAAAATTGTAGTCTGGGGCCTCTTGGTCTCCTTCCTTGATGGGATGGCCTTCACGTTTTGAAGGGAGGGAACTTGACTTTGGGCTGAGGGAAGTCTGTGACTGCGAGGCTACCAGCCTGGTGGAATGACTGGCCGGTGGTTGAATTATCAATACCTTGATGCAAGTCCTTTTCACTTTTCTTCTCTGGTTCTCTTCCATACCTGTCCATATCTGAGGAGTGTAATCTTGCCTGCGATGACTTACCTCAGCCTTGACACTGTTCTCACCGTGACCATCTGTCCTATCTGACCAACGCGATCGCCTCTCTTTCCTGTGGCCAGGATCGTGTCTTTCATCAAAATGTCTGCTGTCTGTGATTTTGATGGAACCTCTACTTTCA
>CM031603.1:6109592-6136980 GCA_018398815.1 Conus ventricosus | reverse complement strand
GATCTCTGTTTATGATGACGATAATCTCGGTTTGTACTGTGGGTTCTTTGTTGCCAGCTGCCTGTCCAGAATGTTTTGTCCTGTCTTCGCCGGATCGCTCACAGATTTCTGGACTAGAAGTCCCATGTTTTTTCTTGTCCAACTTTAGTTTTGCTCCATGTTGTTTGTCTTTTCTAATCTTTGGCTGTCACATTCCACAGAAGGGGACAGCCCCTCCCTTTTGCGGTCTGATGAGTGTTTTCCTCTGTCTTTCTCCTTTTTGTGTAGTCATGATGCTTTGATTTTTTATGTTTGTGTTTCTTGTGATGTTTGTGTGTGTCTTCACGCGTCATCATCGTGTTCTCGTCTTCTTTTCCTCGGCTCTGGGGATGTGTCAGACATGCCGCTTCTGTGAATCTACAACCTGTACACACACACACACAGGTGCACACACATATAAAAGACACAATACATACAAGGGTTTTACGTTGTTCTCAATCTCAAGGAGGCAATGTCCAGTCCGTCTAAAGGGGGATGCTTAAATCAAGAAATTTGTGAAAGTAAATGCGGATTCACGCACAAATGATGCTTTCAGTGTTACTGAGTTACTCCCACGCTCCTAATTCTAACTCCCCCAAACATGGCCACACCAGACTCATTCTGTCACAACCAAGTGTCAGCTATCCATGGGGAGCTCTCACGTAGGATCATCACAAACCAACCACCTGCACTGCCACTGAGCTATTTTGCTGACCAGTGTTCAGTGCTTTCGATTCTAATGCACTTAGGCCACTATTGCACTCAGCTATCAATAGCCCCCAACTGACACCAGTTGCTGTTCACTTATTGAATAAGCATAGAAAACTGTACATAAAATAATCATATGCATATCTCCACACATTCCTCTCATTTATGTGCTTGAGATTAGTGTCAGAACACAGCGTCATCCAAATAACTTGAAAACTGTACAAATGTGGTCAGATGACTGGAATGAAATTTATGTAAATGCCAAGCAATGCCATCTTTTATGCAAACACTCATGACTACATGACAAAACTGGTTAAGGACACATGTATTTAACAAAAATCACATCCTGCAAAGAAGAAAAGACTCTGGTGTTAATCTACAGATTTTTGCATTTGACACTACTGACTTATCAGCAATGCAACAACAACAAAGTAATCAACAGAGCAAAACAGATACTGGGAATGATTAAATGAACTTCAATCCATTTATATATGGAAACATACTTCTTTTATATATGTTCCTTCTGTCTGTCTGTCTGTCTGTCTGTCTGTCTGTGTGTGAAGTCTGTCTTTGTTGTTTTTAATATACTAATCCAGTGTTCCACTGCTCTACTCCAAATCTGGCATGTGACTCATCAGCATACTAAACAATCAAGAGTGAATAACTTTAGTGCTAGAAATCATATTATTTGCATTTCTCATCAATCATATGAACTCTCAGAAATTCAGTATCATGATTCTGTAACATTCAAACCAAAGACGCCTGGTCACTGGCTTTCATACAGACTGATGACAAACGTCATCATTATTGTCGGCTGGAAAAGCTCAGTTGGGACGGAGCTTGACTCAAGGTCTGAAGGTCCTTGATTTAATCCTGGGTTTTGACACTTTCTTTTTTCGTTTTTTTTTTAATTTTATTTTCCCTGTAAAGAATTTACAAAGGGTCTAAGGCAAACGGTGGGTGTTCAGGAAGGCAACTGTGGATGAGGGGAGAAGGGGGGGAGGGGAAGACAGAAAGGGAGATGAGTGGGATAGGGGGACAGGGGAAGAGGGTGAAGGGGATGGGGGAAGAGGGGAGAAGGGGGTGACGCGGAGCTGGGTGGGGAAAGGAGGGAGGGTGTGGCTAGTTATTACATAACTCAAGGTTCAACCCTGTCTAGATGTAGAAATGTAATCTAATACCCATATCAACACTAGTTATCTGCTTTTTAGAGAGTAAAGAATAGAACAATCAAATGTGGTTTTTAAAAAAAATGGACATAAACTATAAAGAAACACTAAGACTGCTGACTTTACACTTTTCAAGAGGAAGGTTATAACAATTTCGCAGAGTTATAACGTATTTGATGATAAAGAAAAAATAAGGCTTTAGTTATTTTATTAATCAGCATTATCGATGATAAAAGTAAAACTAGGAATCGAATAGGTGTGGACTAAAAGGACATCCTCAGGGTCACAGTTCTATAAAGTGTAAACATTGCTTCAGAAAAACATATATATGCTCACTTCTGAATCTAACTCTCACCTGAACTTTAAATGGCATCATTTACAAACACATTCAAAAATCATCTGGACAGGCCGTCTTTACTAGTGTTAGCAAGCTGCTTTATACTTTCTTCCAGCTTCCTTCCTGCCGCAGACCAATCACTATCAGTGTTGACTGTTCTGTCATTGAAGAGATGAATGGAAAGTTTTTAAGCCCTAACCGACAAAAAAGACCGTGGATTGCACTCCTAAAATTCTAAAGAAAAAAAACAAAACCTTTGTAACTGACTTTTTTCTACACAAAGATTGTGAGATCCTTGTACGAGTGCAAACAATACTGACTTCCACAGTTTATTGAAGCAGACAATTTAAGTATCCGATTGGATATGGCAAGATTTAATTTTGATGTTAAAATAGCAGTTAACTGGACTGCAGTTTTTGCACATATGCATATGAAAAGGTTTGAATGATGGAATGTTCATATGGTAGGGGCTTAAGCTCAAGTCAGTGTCTGTACTACTATCTTGATACTGTGATAACGTCCTAAATCATCGATGCAAAAACAAACCAACAAACAATAGCAACCCATCAACAAACACCAAAACAATGAAAATTGCAAGTGATTCACCTTGATATAACATACTACTTCCTGAACTCTGTCCCTTTACTCCCACTTCTGTCACCCTCCTCCACCCCATCCCTTCATCTCTTCCACCTTGTACTTTTCCCAAAGTTTTTTTCTTTTTTTTTCCCGTTGGTGAACTAATGCCAGATTTGAGTTCTGCCAGCGTAGACAAGACATTAGACAAGACAAGACAAGACAAGACAAGACAAGACAAGACAAGACAAGACAAGACAAGACAAGACAAGACAAGACAAGACAAGACAAGACAAGACAAGACAAGACAAGACAAGACAAGACAAGATAAGACAAAATTCTTTATTTAAGAGGATAACAGATAAGCACTGATGTGTTTTTTTTTTACATCCAGTCCTCACCCTGAGTAGGGTCAATAATGCAAAATAAGATGAGGCAACAAAAGGAGCATGCACAAAGTGGCTGGAACTAAAAGTAAAACTGGATAAGAAATAAAACAAAATAAAAAGTAAAATGAAAGAGAGAGAGAGAGAGAGAGAGAGAGAGAGAGAGAGAGAGAGAGAGAGAGAGAGAGAGAGAGAGAGAGAGAGAGAGAGATGCCGGAGCGCAGGGGGAGAGAGAGAGAGAGAGAGAGAGGAGAGAGAGAGAGAGAGAGAGAGAGAGAGAGAGAGAGAGAGAGAGAGAAAGAGACAGAGAGGTAGTGAGGGAAGGAGGCAGGAGGGAGAGGCGAGTGTGAGGAGCAGGAAAGAGCATCTTTAAAACAATCTAACAAACAAAAAATACAAAGGAGATGCAAAAGGACAATCAATTTTGAACCACCAGGAAAAAGAATGAAAATAATACACAAATACAGAAAAAAAGAAAAATGCATGATAGCCCAGCCCCCATGGGCAGGGGGAGGGGTGGAGAAGTAATATATATCACATGGATAACAAATCAAATCATTCCAGCAGAGAGAGAGAGAGAGAGAGAGAGAGAGAGAGAGAGAGAGAGAGAGAGAGAGAAAGAGAGAGAGAGAGAGAGAGAGAGAGAGAGAGAGAGAGAGAGAGAGAGAGAGAGAGAGGTAAGAATACAAGCATAACGACATTATGTCGAAAAGGCAGGAGGTAGTTGGAAACACACACAGACACACTCACACACACACACACACACACACACACACACACACACACACACACACACACACACACACATATATATACTCAGTTAAGACATGCTTACTAAACAGAATAACATACATGTGCATTTCAAGTACAAAACACTTTCTTAATAGTCAGGTTCATACAAAAGGCAAGGAGTGCTGTGGTGGTGGGTGGTGGATTTATTGTGGACTATGCAAATTGGCACATAAGATGGTTGAAATAATGGTGTTTGAAGGTTAATATCTATTAACTAATGTTGAGGGTGCCTTCCCAGACACTGTCACGGTCAAAAATAGAACAACCAAGTCGTGGTCCAGGTTGTTTGGACATATTTTAGCTCTAACTCAAATATTCTGGGCGCCACGTAGACGGGCCCATGGTTCGGATCCAGCCAATTAAGCATAGGGGAGAGGCTCCACAGAGACGGTCTGTCCGGCCAGACGGACTAAGCAGCTTTGACCGACGCCTCGATGTCTAGCGAGACGAGTCGTAGCGCCTGGCTCAGGCTCATCTAGCCAATTTGTGGAACCAGCGCCATTGTTAGTCGGACGTCGCAGGTTAAAGCAGGAAAGGGAGAGGGAGAAGGTAGTGTGTGGTGGGGGCGAAATCTAGCTAATCAATTAAATGACCAATTGACCACCACAGAGAGTGAGGCGTGTAGGCGTGCTGTCATGATTTGAATATCCAATGGAATTAGAGGGAGATAACTTCGGGTACGGGGCGGTAAAAATACTGACCAATGGTACTCGCCCTTGGACAGATGAGTTTCAAGATAAGATAGGGATGCGAGAGTGGAGGAGCAGAACGGAGGAGAAGGAGAGAGACAGAGAGAGGGAGAGGTTCTAGGTCTGCTTGAGAGAGAAGCAGAGAGATGAAGGGAGGAGAGAAGAGAACCAAGTTGAGAGATTAGCAGGAGATAGTCTGCAGAGGAAGGACTAAAGAGAGATGTGGGGAGAGAGAGTTGCTAACTAATGATGAGAAAAAGAAAGAAAAAGAAAAGGAAAAGAAAAGCAACCATGTCCATTTGATAGAGCAGACTAGAAGAGAGAGAGAGAGTGAAATGCGTTAATGCAGGAAGGAAGAAAGGAGAACAGATCGATGTTGATAGTCACTGTTCCATCTTAACCGGGGTTCGACCTCATACCTGGCAGCGTCACTTCGTCAAGCAGAACCACAGACCAACGCCAGTGCCAGCAGACCAGCAGTTGTGCCGTGTTGTGAAAGTGACAGTGAAAAGAAACAAAGAAAAAAAAGAGAAGAAAAGACAGTGATTCGTGAATAGTTAAGATCACCTGGCCAGGTAAAGTAGAAATCTATTTATACCCGGGTTAGTTAATGATGTTTTAGATAAATTATTCTGTGAAGTTCAGGAAAGAGAGAATGTTTTATTTGGTTTGATTCCATATGCATTGATGTTTCGTTCTATGACCATGTGTAGTAAAGTTATAGACTTTACTAGTGGTTTGATGTGACGAATGCATGATATATGAATGAGATTGTAAGCAAGCTGTGAGTGTGTTTGGGCTGTGCGCTAGTCCTTCCCCCATCGACATCACCCGAGGTTGACAATTTATTGGCGAGCCTGCCAGGATATTCTGGCCCATTTATTATAATTGTTCAACTTCTCAGAGAGGAAGCTGGGTGGGATTCAAGTATTGTAATCCTAAGACAAGGGGTTGTCTTACTGTATGTTCCCAAGATAGTTAAATACTAGGCTTGGCATTGCTTCCAAGATAGTTAATACTAGGCTTGGCATTTCACCCCCAGAGTACTCATTCGCACAGATTGCCTATAATTCGCTCTCATAGTTGGGTCAGGCGCTGGGCGTCTTATAAAAAACTAATTACGTTGTCCCAAGCTAATATTATCATTCATAGGATTGTGCTATCACGTCACTCGTGTCAGTAACCACCAGTTTGGCTGTCGTAGTAGTAAAATCTTGTTCAAAAAAAAAGAAAAAGAAAGTTATAATGGCGGAAGAAAAGAACACCCCTATTGAACAACTTGTGAGCGTCGCTCGTGATTTAGGTTACTCAGGAGATGAGTTGCGTGCATTTGTTGAAAACCAACAAAAGATGGAAAGAGATGAATGCGCGGAAAGACGCCGTGTCGCAGTAGAAGCGCAAGAAATAGAAAAATTAAGGATTCAGGCTAACATGATAAAGAAACGCAGGAAACAGAAAGACTAAGGGAAGCGCAGGAAACAGAAAGGATTAAAGCTAGGGAAACGCAGGAAACAGAAAGACTAAAGGATCAACTAGAGTTAGAGAAAGTGAGAATACAAAGGGAGACCACCGAGGATGGGAGTTCAGTTTCCAGTGACTCTGTGCGCAGTTACGCTCCCCGACCCAAGTTGCCAAAATTCTCTGAAGGAACCGATTCGATTGATGCATACATCAGTCGTTTCGAAACGTTTGCGACCAGTCAGGGTTGGCCTACAGAAGAGTGGGCAGTCATTTTGTCAGCGCTATTGACTGGTAAGGCATTACAGATTTTCACTGCATTGCCAGCAGACACCCAATCTGATTTTGGTGCTGTGAAGGAATCACTGATGAAGGGATTTGACCTCACAGAGGAAGGATTCAGAAAGAAATTTCGTTCAGCTAGATTGCAAGCAGGGGAAACGTACACTCAGTTTGGCGCACGTCTAGATCACTATTTTGAGAAATGGTTAGAGTTGAGTGGTACGAAAAAGGAGTTCGCTGAATTGAAAGAGCTAGTTATGAAAGAACAGATTTTGTCAGGTTGCGGCCCTGAGTTAACCATACATTTGAAAGAGAGACAGCCAGAGACAGCAGGAGAGTTGTTGAAGTTCGCAGAGGTGTATAGAGAGGCACGTTTGGGCACGAAGGTGCAGGAGAAACAGGTGCTAGGCACAGGTGAGAAGAGTGCAAGGAGACCAGGGGAGTTTTCTGCAAAGTCTGCAAGATAAGATAAGATAATGTTGCTTATAGCCCAGCCGACCGCTGAGGGCCACATGCAAAGTCTGCAAACCCAGTGGTGGGGCAGAAGGAAGGGCAAAGGGACATTAGGCGTTTCATTTGTCACAAGAAGGGACATGTGGCGAGGGATTGTCGCATGAGGTTCCAGAAGGCAGCAGCCTTGCAAGAGGTGGATAAGGGTCGTCAAGGGAAACGACCTGCAGTGGAACCAACAGGATCCGATCTGAAGAGGGTGGAGTGCAGCCTATGGCTAGCACTGGACAGCAGTCAGTGTCAGGGATGGAGGGCACTAGGCTGAGTGGTTCATACCAGTGGAAGAAGGGTGGATTGGCCAGCAGAGGGTGAAAGTGTTATGAGACACTGGTTGTTCATGCGGGGTAGTACGAACAACGCTGGTCGAGAAAGGGGATTTGACAGGGCAAATCCAGACCTGTACTCTAATCGATGGCACTGTGAGGGAGTTTCCAGTTGCTAAGATAGAAGTACGTACCCCTTACTTCTCAGGCGAGTTGTCTGCGTTGGTGATGGAGAAAACCCTTCACGATTTGATCATTGGAAATATTCCAGGTGCAAGGGATCCAGGGATCCTGAGTTGTTGACTGCTACAGGGGCAGCAGTTCAAACACGGAGCAAGAAGGAGGGAAAGGTTGATAAACCGTTAGTCGTTCCGGCAAGGAAGTCAGGCATAGATGTGTCGCCTGATGAGTTTAGGGCAGCGCAGGAACAAGACCCTTCGCTCGTGAAGTCTTGGGAGTTGGCAAGAGGTGGAGAGAAACAGAGGTTAGAGGAGGTGAGACAGAATTTCTTGTGAAAGGCGGGCTGTTGTACCGAGTGTTCACCAAGGGGAAGACAGGTAAGGTGACCACTCAGTTAGAGGTACCAGCAGGTTATCGTGACACTGTCATGTCGGTGGGTCACGAGTCGCTCATGGCGGGTCATCTCGGCACCAGCAAAACAGCTGACCGAATCTTTGATGACTTTCATTGGCCAGGAGCAATGGCAGACATAAAACGTTTCTGCATGTCATGTGATGTGTGTCAAAGATCAGCCACAAGAGGGGTGAAGAGGAAGGCACCTCTTAAACATCCCCCTTTAATTGACACACCATTCAGGAGGGTGGCTGTTGATCTAATTGGCCCAATCGCGCCCTGTTCCAAAGGCGGGCACAGGTATGTGTTGACGCTCGTGGACTACGCGACCAGATACCCAGAAGCAGTTGCATTGAAAGGCGTAGATACGCAACAGGTCGCTGAAGGGCTGGTAGATATTTTTTCTCGAGTGGGCGTGCCGTCACAAATTCTCAGTGACACTGAGGGTCACAGTTCACCTCAGGCGTGATGAGGGAGGTCAACAGGCTGCTAGGGATCACACAGCTTCTCACAACCCCATACCATCCACAATGCAACGGCTTGGTGGAAAGATTCAATGGTGTGCTGAAGGCATCTTAAAGAAGCTCTGTGAGGAAAGGCCAGCAGATTGGGACCGCTACATTCCAGCGGCACTGTTCGCCTACAGGGAAGCCCCTCAGGAAAGCACAGGCTTTTCACCATTTGAGCTGCTGTATGGGCGGACAGTTCGGGGACCAGTGTGCATTCTCAAAGAGCTGTGGTCCGGAGAACAGGAGTCAGAAGAGGTCAAAACCACTTATCAGTATGTGGTGACCTACGCAATAGGCTAGAGGAGACATGTAAGGTCGCAAGGGAGAGTTTGCAGGAGGCTAGGGTCGTCCAGAAGCAGCAATATGACAGGAAGGTGAGGAAGCAATTCCTCAAGGTGGGAGATCAAGTCCTGTTACTGCTTCCTACGGATCACAACAAGCTGCTGATGCATTGGAAGGGACCATTCACCATCATTGAAAAGGTAGATCAGGACTACCGAATCGATGTGAATGGGAAATCAAAACTTTTCCATGCAAATTTGCTCCGCAAATATATTCAGCGTGAGACTCAGCACATAGGCGCAGCAGCAATCATTGATGGAGGTGAAGGAGACCCAGCAGAAGAAGGGGAGATTTTGTTGCCTGAGTTTCCAGGAGAAGAGTCATACAGGGATGTGTCACTGTATGAAGGGCTAGACAGTAGGACAGGAGGAAGTTAGGGGGCTCCTAGAACAGTATAGGGCGTCCCTGACTGATAAATCAGGCAGGACAACTCTAGAGACATGTACGGTGGAGTTAACATCGCAAAAACCCGTACATGTGAAAGCCTACCCGATCCCATATGCCACCAAGCAGGTGATCGAGGAGGAGGTAGAAAAGATGTTGGACCTTGGGGTGATTGAACCGTCCAAATCATCGTATAGTGCACCCGTCGTCTTAGTGAGGAAAAAGTCAGGTGAGCATCGATTCTGTGTTGACTATAGACGTCTGAACAGTGTCACCAAGGTCGATGCAGAGGTCATACCGAACATGGAAGACCTGTTCGCTCAGATCGCCACAAGCAAGAGCCAGTATTTCACCAGGATAGATCTGAGCAAGGGTTACTGGCAAATAGCCTTGAGTGAGGACTCAAAGGAAGTCACAGCATTCTCCACTCCTATGGGGCTATACCAGTGGCGAGTACTTCCTTTTGGGATGGTCAACGCACCTGCAGTCTTCTCTCGGATGATGAGGAAGTTATTGACGGGATTGGAAGGCGTTGTGAATTTCATGGATGACATTCTGATAGCATCCGAGACATGGGAGGAGCATATGAGGCAGCTAGGAGCAGTCTTAGAGAGGTTGCGACAAGCCAATCTCACAGCCAGACCAACAAAGTGCCAGGTTGGTTTTCCAAGCCTGGAGTTCCTAGGTTTGTTGTCGGAGGTGACACAAAGCAGCCAGAGAGGGGGAAGGTGGAGAAGATGATGAATTCAGAGAGACCAAAGACCAAAACAGAAGTCAGGAGTCTGCTAGGTTTTATCGGGTTCTATAGGGAATTTGTTCCAAACTTCGCAGCAATCACGAGTCCTCTCAGTGATTTGGTCAAGGCAGGGAAACCGGCAGTGGTCGAGTGGTCAGACGCTGCAGAGCAAGCACTGCAGACAGTGTTGGAAAGACTAGGTTCCCGTCCCATCTTGAAGCTACCAGATATGTCCAAACCATTTTTGTTGCGGACAGATGCATCAGGCGGTGGAATAGGTGCAGTATTGTTGCAGGAGCATGAAGAGGTCGAGTTCCCTGTGAGGTATGCTAGCAGGAAGTTGACAAAGTGTGAAGAAGGGTACGCAACTGTAGAGAAGGAGCGTTTAGCTGTCGTGTGGGCCGTGCAGAAATTCCACAAATACTTGTATGGGAAAGAGTTCGTGATAGAGACTGATCATCAACCACTCAAATTCCTGCAGGAGGCGCAGTTGAAAAACAGCAGAGTGCTGCGTTGGGCAATGGCATTGCAGCCCTACAGGTACCGAGTGCAGTACATTCCAGGTCGACAGAATGTCGGAGCTGACTATTTAAGTCGTGTAATAATAATAATAATAATAAGGAACATTTAGTGCGCTTAATCTTAAACAAAAGCCCTAAGCGCTTACAGCAATAAGCCCTAACACACACACACACACACACACACACACACACACACACACACACACACACACAAACACACACACACACGCACACACCCACACACCAGCGAAGGAGCAGAAAAATTATGTTTTGAAGAGAGTTGTTTTGAGGGAGGACTTGAAAGAAGAAAGACTGTTTGAGTTTCGGAGTGCAGAAGGGAGATTGTTCCAGCAGGAAGGAGCCTGAAAGAAAAAGAACGTTCACCAAGTGTTCTGGCTCGAAAACGAGGGATCTGCAGAATGCGAGTGTCAGAAGAAGAGCGAAGCTGTCTGGAAGGAGTATAGGTCGACAGAAGTTTAGAGAGGTAAGATGGAGCGAGGCCATCCAATGCCTTGTAGCAGAGCAAAGAAAGTTTGTACTTGATGCGTTTTTCAACAGGAAGCCAGTGCAAAGATTTAAGCAAGGGAGAAACATGAGAGGTTTTCGGAGATTTCGAGACAAGGCGAGCAGCATTATTTTGGACTTTCTGCAATTTTGCAAGGAGATTCTGTGGACAGCCAGCAAGAAGAGAATTACAGTAGTCAAGTCTTGAAAGAATGAAAGCAGAAACCAGAGTCTTGGTGGCTTCTTCAGACAGAAGGTGGCGCACAGAACTGATTCGCCGAAGCTCCAAGTAGCAAGCACGGCAGATAGAAGAAATCTGTGTAACTCTAGCAAGCTGCAACTCAGAGGAAGTCAGTCATATCCGGGGTGCTTTGTTGATAATATGTGTTGATTACAGTTATGTTGATTGGATATGGGTTCATTCCCAGTTGGCTATGGTTCATATTTTTGTGTGAGACTTGTTCATATTTTCTTTGTGAGACTTGTTCATGTGGATGTAGTTATGCTTGGAGCATACAGTCGTTTGTGTAGTGATGCATTATTTGCAATAAGTGAGGATGGAGATTCCTCAGTGAAGTGTCATGGATCGTGATCATACTATATTGTGCTTTTCATGGAAATTGTGAAGAGAAGATGTGGCAAATCCGCAGGTAGGGGAATTGCATAAGTGCGCACAGAGGTCGTTATAAAATGAATTGAAATAACGCAAGAGCGCACGTCAATGATAACTCATTGGAGTGGTATTCACTAATGATATATTTTATAATTTATAAACCGTTGGTTGTAAAGTATTTTTTCAAACTTTGCACGTGTAGCTGTGTGTCAGCAAATTCGGTTGTTGTTTTTTTTGTACCGTGGTTTTGAGACGATGCGGTGCATAGTCTTTTGCAAGGGGGAAATTGTCACGGTCAAAAATAGAACAACCAAGTCGTGGTCCAGGTTGTTTGGACATAAGCTCTAACTCAAATATTCTGGGCGCCACGTAGACGGGCCCATGGTTCGGATCCAGCCAATTAAGCATAGGGGAGAGGCTCCACAGAGACGGTCTGTCCGGCCAGACGGACTAAGCAGCTTTGACCGACGCCTCGATGTCTAGCGAGACGAGTCGTAGCGCCTGGCTCAGGCTCATCTAGCCAATTTGTGGAACCAGCGCCATTGTTAGTCGGACGTCGCAGGTTAAAGCAGGAAAGGGAGAGGGAGAAGGTAGTGTGTGGTGGGGGCGAAATCTAGCTAATCAATTAAATGACCAATTGACCACCACAGAGAGTGAGGCGTGTAGGCGTGGCTGTCATGATTTGAATATCCAATGGAATTAGAGGGAGATAACTTCGGGTACAGGGCGGTAAAAATACTGACCAATGGTACTCGCCCTGGACAGATGAGTTTCAAGATAAGATAGGGATGCGAGAGTGGAGGAGCAGAACGGAGGAGAAGGAGAGAGACAGAGAGAGGGAGAGGTTCTAGGTCTGCTTGAGAGAGAAGCAGAGAGATGAAGGGAGGAGAGAAGAGAACCAAGTGAGAGATTAGCAGAGATAGTCTGCAGAGGAAGGACTAAAGAGAGATGTGGGAGAGAGAGTTGCTAACTAATGAAGAGAAAAAGAAAGAAAAGAAAAGGAAAAAGAAAAGCAACCATGTCCATTTGATAGAGCAGACTAGAAGAGAGAGAGAGAGTGAAATGCGTTAATGCAGGAAGGAAGAAAGGAGAACAGATCGATGTTGATAGTCACTGTTCCATCTTAACCGGGGTTCGACCTCATACCTGGCAGCGTCACTTCGTCAAGCAGAACCACAGACCAACGCCAGTGCCAGCAGACCAATACCAGTGCCAGCAGTTGTGCCGTGTTGTGAAAGTGACAGTGAAAAGAAACAAAGAAAAAAAAAGAGAAGAAAAGACAGTGATTCGTGAATAGTTAAGATCACCTGGCCAGGTAAAGTAGAAATCTATTTATACCCGGGTTAGTTAATGAGTTTTAGATAAATGATTCTGTGAAGTTCAGGAAGAGAGAATGTTTTATTTGGTTTGATTCCATATGCATTGATGTTTCGTTCTATGACCATGTGTAGTAAAGTTATAGACTTTACTAGTGGTTTATGTGACGAATGCATGATATATGAATGAGATTGTAAGCAAGCTGTGAGTGTGTTTGGGCTGTGCGCTAGTCCTTCCTCATCGACATCACCCGAGGTTGACAGACACAATCCTGTGCATTATGATCCCTTTGTTGTTTTCTAATCTCAAACTTTAGGGGAGAATTTGAACCTTTTTATAGTCTTGAGTCCAGGAGACTACTGTATTTTAGGAGGACTAATTTAAGTGCTCGTTTGTGTAGGCTTTAGCAATGGTTGAGGATGTTCGCGCTAGCAGAGTCCCATAGAGTAAACCCATAGCCCTATGTATGATTGAATACGAGACTGGGAAAAGAGCTTGCTTGAGTGCAGGTCGAGGAAGCGTTTGATTTTGGAGAGTTAAAAGACTTTCTGTAAAACCTTTTTTTTGCACAGTGAGGTTATTTGAGCTTGCCAACTAATAATGTTATCAATTGTTATTCCTACCACATTGTGGCATGTAACCTGTGCAACGGATTCATCTTAATGCTGATCTAGTACATGTTGAGTATCATCAAATGGTTCTTGCCAGTCCCGGGATCCTTTCAATAGCCGACCTGTTTCAGATGGAGGCGTGAAAATCGCAAATACATGTTGAACACAAAATTTCAGTTCACACTGATCGCATTTACCCACACAATACAATACAATATTTATTCCTTTTGCCCCTTTTCAGGTATTAGTAGTAGTAGTAGTATGTAGGGACGTAATCAATACATAGGCCGTTAAGCCTTTCAATGTCCCCTCGTGTTATTTTACTTTTATGACAGGGTTGAAAATGCATGCAATATACATTTTCCTTCTTATTCATCAAAGCTTCTAAACTGTACTTTAAATTTCAAGTCTTCATCCAGCAAATTCTTAAAAACGTTAGTATTTTTAGCAAATTTAAGTGCAGTAAAGGCAAACTGTTCCAGTTAGCAATAACTCTGTTACTGAACTTGAATCTCCCCATATTAGTATGAAACTGCTTAACAAATATTTTGCCTTTCCGAATTTCTTGTTCTATCTGTTTTAACAGCCTAAAAAAAAATAGTCCCACTGTATGTCGTTTGTTGGTGAAATATTTTGAACACTTCAATCAAATCCCTCTAATACGTCTGCCTTTTAAAGAGTGCAAATTTAAGTGATTTAATCTATCTGTATAAGACATGTTTGTACATTCTTGCAAGATTTTAGTAGCTCTTCTCTGTACTCTTTCGATTGCTATTGACTGTCTTTTCAAGTGTGGGTACCAGATTATATTGCCATATTCAAGATGCGGTCTAACCATAGCTTATAAACTTTAAAAACGTTTCTTTATTTAGGTAAATAAAAGTTCTTTTTATTGATCCAATCATTTGGTTTGCTTTATTTATACACTTTTGAATGTGAGTATCAAAAGTAAATCTTTATCAAAGATTACACCCAGATCCTTTTCTTCCTCACATTTCTGTACCAGCCTATTTCCACCATCTATTTTCATGTTGTATTCATGTTCTGGATTGTTTTTGCCAACATGCAAAACTTTACATTTTTCAACATTAAAATATAGATTCCACTTGTCTGACCAGTTTTGGAGGCAATTTAAATTTTCTTGCAGACTATTATAGTTATCTGATTTGTCATATATTTTTGTATCATCAGCAAAAATTTTACAAAAACTGTTTACCTCATCTGGAAGGTCATTTATAAAAATAGTAAACAGTACAGGTCCTAAAATGCTCCCTTGGGGAATACCACTCATAACATCTTTCTCTGTCGACATACAATTACCCACTCTTACTCTTTGTTTTCTATTTGACAAAAAATCTCTAATCCAGTTTAGCAACTTACCTACTATACCGTATGCTTCCAATTTTTTTCAATAATCTCTCAATGCGGAACCGTATCAAAAGCTTTACGGAAATCAAGGTAAATTATATCAACAGAGTACTTATTCTCTAGCATGTTAACTAAATCTTCCATAACTTCAAGTAGTTGTGATATGCAAGACCTTTTTTTTACGAAAGCCATGCTGGCATACTGCAAACAAATTATTATCAGTGAAGTGAGATACTATGACATCTCTTATAATGGATTCTAGCACTTTGCATGCAATGCAGGTTAAGCTTACCGGACGATAGTTGCCTGGCTCAGATTTTGACCCTTTTTTAAAAATAGCAGTAACTTCTGCCGATTTCCAGTCGAGGGTAATTTTCCTGTCTCTAATGATTTATTATAAATCTTACTGAGCTGTACAGCTAACTCCTTACTTAATTCTTTTAGAACTTTAGGTGGTATTAAATCAGGTCCCTGCGCTTTAGACTGATTTAATTCAAACAACTTCTTCTCTACTGGGAGCTGAAGTAATTATTATATCTGTAACTGAAATTCCATTAGATTTACTACATTCAATAAGATCAGGTATGTTATTTGTATCTTCATTAGCAAAGACACTTGCGAAGAACTCATTTAAAACTTCAGCTTTCCTCCATATCTGACTCGGCCAACCCTCCTTTACCATCATTTAGAGTATTACCCCTGTATTTACTTTTGTACGTTTCTTGCACGTATTTCCAAAAACATTTGGGATTTTTTTTACATTGTTCTGCTATTTTACGTTCATAAGCTTTTCTTGTTGATTTGATTTCATTTTTGCTCTTATTTCGCATTCTTGCATATTTACTGTATTCTTTCCCATCTTTCGTCAATAAATACCTTTGAAAAAGATTATATTTTTTCTTAATCATTTTAAGTACTTTATCATTCATCCAAAGTGGTTTAAGCATTTTATTTTGGTTACAATTAGTCTTTGGAATACATTCGTCCATACTTCTTAAAACTTCGCATTTTAAGACATTCCACATTTCCTCGACATCCTGATCATTGTAAGCAAGGAGTCGACACTCTCTGAAAGCATTTTCCTCATTTTATTATAGTCTCCTTTCTGTAAGTCAAGTTTGTACTTAGGGTTTTCTTTAGTCTTTTCTTTGGGAATATACAGTTCAAAAGTTAAAATCAAGTGATCACTTTTACCCAAAGGGTCACTATATTCAATATCAGAGATAATAATAATAATGAATACTTATATAGCGCCTATTCTCGGCTAGAGGCCAAGCTCTAAGCGCTTTACAATCAACACTCGTTTACACAACGGGCTGCCTACCTGGGTAGTGCCGACTGAGAGCTGCCAGCTGGCGCTTCATTCAGTCGTTTCCCGTGTCATCCATTCAGTATCGTTCAATATCGATCACTCATTTTCCTTACTTCCTTCATTCTTTCCATTTCTCACGCAGGTGCATGCTATGTGTAACGTGTCATCCATACCAACGGCCAAACTGGCCTACTCTTCCGAACGTTGGTGATGGGATTTTTACGTGTGTGCAAGATGTTATGCATGCGTTCACACACGGAACCTCGGTTTATAGTCTCATTCGAAGGACTGTATGGGAAATGGAGTCAGAACCAATGTTAACCTCCGAGGGGAAAATCCCCCTGTACCGAAACGCCCCGGCGGAGGTTCGAACCCGCAACCCAGGATCACCAAGATAACGAGTCAGGCGCTCTAACCAACTGAGCTATTCCGGCTCCCAAGATCAAGTATTCTTCATTTTAACTAAAACTAAGTCATCAATTGTTGGCTTCTGTCCTTCCCCAACACGAGTTGGGCTAGTTACTTTCTGTATTAAAAAGGCATCTCTAATTTTTTTCAATAACATTATTACTTTTATCACCATTCCAAGTTCCATCCCATTTTACATCAGGAAAATTAAAATCACCAAATATACATATTTTACTATATCTACTCATTTTTTCTGCTTTTAGCAAGTTAAATAACTCATAATTGTTTTCATCATTTGAGTTTGGGCTTCTGTATATACATCCTACTAATAATGTCTCATCGTTACCACCCCTGATAGTAACACCATAATTGCTCTTGAAATTTGTTATTTTCAAACTCATCGCAAAGTTGTGCATTTAACTCCTTAGCAAAATACATGGGTATACCCCTTTTAGGTTCCTTATTCAGAAACATATCAAAGCCAGCAATTTCAAATTCAACATCTTTTGCTGCATATAAAACATTTTTTGCTCTTACTTCCGTTAGGCCAATAATATTTGGCTTCTCCTCATTTATACGAATTAAAAACTCATCCTTTTTATTCAGAAGACTATCTACATTACTGTACAAAACTCTCATTGAGTCATTACATTTAGATTTACAATTTTTTTTCCCTAACTCAGTCTGGGATGTAACATTTGTAAGATTGTCATTAACTTCAGAGGAATAAAGATTTTGCTTTGTACAGCTATTTACATGTTGTGGTTTGCTTGACAGTCAGTGTTTCACCTCGGGGGTCTGGACCTCGTCCGGACACTGATCTGAGACAGCAGCACCAGCTTGGTTCTGTTTGGGTGTAAATGTCACAATCTTGCCAGCCTTGTAATCAATCTTTAAGTTTGTCTCCCCATTTGTCTTTCTTTGGTTGAGTTCAGCTTTCAACGATTTGATCTGTTCTCTTTCTTTTTTTGTGGTGTCATTGTTTATGTAAATCTTGCTTTCTCCTTCCTTGACATGCTTGTTTAATCCTTGGACATTTTTCATTATTTTCTTTTTGGCTTCCTCAGTTCTGACTTCCATTCTCAGGAGTCTTGGTTTAGCATTTCTGCCTACCAGGATTCTGCCTAACCTGACTGGGTTATTGACCTCATTTCTCTGAACATCAGTGATTTTGCCCACCAAATCTCTGACTCTTTCCTGGTCTTCATTCTTCCTTTCCTCTGGAGACTCTGCTGAGCTCTCTGGTAAGTTGCATATTATTATGTTGAGCTTCCTCTTTTCCCTCTCCTCACTTTCTTCCATGTAATCTTTGACCTTTCTCTCTACCACCTCCTCTATTTTGCTTTCAACTTCTCTCAGACTTTCTGTGTACCCTCTAATCTGTCCAGTCTATCATGAACAGAGGTCAACACTCTCAAAATACTGTCCATTTTTGCCTCAAGTCTTGATTTATGCCCTTTTTCTCCATTGTCATCGTCTCTACAGTCCTCACAAAACCATTGGATGAAGTACCCCCATGTTGACAGTTATACTGTGCCCCTGTCAACTCAGTGCATGTCTTGTGGCACCATTCTTTGGGGAAGGGTGTGTTTAAAGCAGTATCTGGAAAAGGAAAACAAAGCCAAAATAAAACATAAGTGAAACTTGCTAGTCAGTGCTGACAGAGATCAACAATTTACAACACTTGAGACAATCTAATATACTTTGACAACAGAAGCATTTGTTTTCGATTAGTAGAAGACATCATTTGACACAATAAAACATAAGTGATAACTTGCTAGTCAGTGCTGACAGAGATCAACAATTTACAACACTTGAGACAATCTAATATACTTTGACAACAGAAGCATTTGTTTTCGATTAGTAGAAGACATCATTTGACACAATTCATAGAGATATTGTCTTTCTGAGTTCTACATACAGCTACCCTACTTGTTAGTTATTGACTGTTTACTGCTGCATTTAAGATTTCTTTTCTACGTACGTCCGTCGTGATCTCTGAAGAACGAATGTTTTGCGTTCGGCTGCAGAGGGGACGTTACTCTGGATTATAAAACTACTGCATAAATACGACTCATTATTTCTGGTAAAATCATGTGTAGAAAAATAAAACTTATACGAAAACAGGGCTAAATCAATATAAATATTATTTTGGATATTCATATAATGTTGTATATGGGACTGAAAGAATGAGTTTATTTCTTGATTTTTTATATTTTTTCCCTTGGTTTACAATATGGCGACTGCCTGAGCGCCCATTTTGAAAATAAAGAAGGGAATGTGAAACCACTATCAAAACATCATCCAGTTATCACATAATACCATCATTGTGAAAAGTATAATTCATTATCTTTGAAAGATGGCAGCTGAGATCGACTGCTCCGGGTCGGTGAAAATCACCAGAAGGTCAGTGCGTTCGAGCAATGTCGCCGACCGATAGTCTAGTAGTAGTAGTAGTAGTAGACTAGTGTGTAGGGACGTAATCAATACATAGGCCGTTAAGCCTTTCAATGTCCCCTCGTGTTATTTTACTTTTATGACAGGGTTGAAAATGCATGCAATATAAATTTTCCTTCTTATTCATCAAAGCTTCTAAACTGTACTTTAAATTTCAAGTCTTCATCCAGCAAATTCTTAAAAACGTTAGTATTTTTAGCAAATTTAAGTGCAGTTGGCAAACTGTTCCAGTTAGCAATAACTCTGTTACTGAACTTGAATCTCCCCATATTAGTATGAAACTGCTTAACAAATATTTTGCCTTCCGAATTTCTTGTTCTATCTGTATTAACAGTCTCAAAAAAATAGTCCCACTGTATGTCCGTTTGCTGGTGAAATATTTTGAACACTTCAATCAAATCCCCTCTAATACGTCTGCCTTTTAAAGAGTGCAAATTTAAGTAATTTAATCTATCTGTGTAAGACATGTTTGTACATTCTTGCAAGATTTTAAGTAGCTCTTCTCTGTACTCTTTCGATTGCTATTGACTGTCTTTTCAAGTGTGGGGTACCAGATTATATTGCCATATTCAAGATGCGGTCTAACCATAGCTTTATATAACTTTAAAAACGTTTCTTTATTTAGGTAAATAAAAGTTCTTTTTATTAATCCAATCATTTGGTTTGCTTTATTTATACACTTTTGAATGTGAGTATCAAAAAGTAAATCTTTATCAAAGATTACACCCAGATCCTTTTCTTCCTCACATTTCTGTACCAGCCTATTTCCACCATCTATTTTCATGTTGTATTCATGTTCTGGATTGTTTTTGCCAACATGCAAAACTTTACATTTTTCAACATTAAAATATAGATTCCACTTGTCTGACCAGTTTTGGAGGCAATTTAAATTTTTTTGCAGACTACTATAGTTATCTGATTTGTCATATATTTTTGTATCATCAGCAAAAATTTTACAAAAACTATTTACCTCATCTGGAAGGTCATTTATAAAAATAGTAAACAGTACAGGTCCTAAAATGCTCCCTTGGGGAATACCACTCATAACATCTTTCTCTGTCGACATACAGTTACCCACTCTTACTCTTTGTTTTCTATTTGACAAAAAATCTCTAATCCAGTTTAGCAACTTACCTACTATACCGTATGCTTCCATTTTTTTCATAATCTCTCATGCGGAACCGTATCAAAAGCTTTACGGAAATCAAGGTAAATTATATCAACAGAGTACTTATTCTCTAGCATGTTAACTAAATCTTCCATAACTTCAAGTAGTTGTGATATGCAAGACCTTTTTTTACGAAAGCCATGCTGGCATACTGCAAACAAATTATTATCAGTGAAGTGAGATACTATGACATCTCTTATAATGGATTCTAGCACTTTGCATGCAATGCAGGTTAAGCTTACCGGACGATAGTTGCCTGGCTCAGATTTTGACCCTTTTTAAAAATAGCAGTAGTCATTTTTTGTTTTCGTTCGTAGGTGAGATATTATAACGTCCTGTTGGCCGGTGGTCCTAAAGGACAAGGTACACTCGCAGACATAGGTCTGCATTGTAAATATTAAGTTATTTATAGTTATTGTATTAATGTTCATATGTAGCCTTTCACACATGAGTGCATTATATTCACACACACACACACACACACACAAACACACACACACACAGTCACACATGTATATATATACACAAACACCACACCACACACACATGCACACACATATACGCACAGTACACACACAAACACACGCGTGTGCGCACACACACATGCATACGCACAGTACACACACAAACGGGTGCGTAGCGCAATCACTACGTATCTAAAGCACTACCAGTTATTAGCCCTACGACCAATAGATCTACGTGTCGTAAACCATATGACCCTTTAAGACTACTTGTCTATATCACTACAATTGACCATGTATCGAAAAAGCTATTCATGTTCGCGTTCTCTAAAACTACGTGTCTATATCGCTATGCCCGTTTGCTCTACAGCAGAAAGAAAGAAAAATAGTGACAACGGCCCGTTTAGGGGATGGTGTAGCGCAATCACTACTGGATAATGTCAGTAGGTCCCCACTAGGGAGGCGCTATATGTTCCCCCATGTTTATGTTCCCCCAGGTCTATGTTCCCCCACCTCCATATTCTCCCAGGTCTATGTTCCCCCACCTCCATATTTCCCCAGGTCTATGTTCCACCACCTGCCTACCGTGCCGTACGTGACCTCGCGCCGTACGTGTCCTCGTGCCGTACGTGATCTCGTATCGATCGTACGTGACCGGATTGTCATACTTGTTACAGAATCTAAGTTGTATCCTGACTAGATATGTTGCAATGTTCATATCTTATGCTTTAAACCCGAGATAAGAGACGGAATACATTTAATTGTCACAAGATTGTATTGATCCTTTCTTTGCTTTGCTTTGTTTTTTCTCTGTATTTGGTGACAGGAGTAATTGTTACTCATTAATTTGTTGTTCATTTACAGTTCTTTAGTTAATGTGTCAGTAAACACGCGTGTTTCCATAGCTATACGGGTTGGTGACCTTACGTTAACATTCCTGAGTCCCTGATATATGTGGATGGTTTAGTGCGTCAAAATATATTTTTTGTAAATCATTTTCTTTCCTAGTTCCATCCCTCCTCCACGTTATATAAGGCCAAGAGCCCCTGGCCTAAGACCAAAGTACAATAAAAAAAAAAATGTTCCGAGTTCCGAGTTGTATTAAATTACGATAATTGAAATTACCAAAATACAGAAATCGAGAGAGAGAGAGAGAGAGAAGAGAGAGAGAGAGAGAGAGAGAGACAGAGAGAGAGAGAGAGAGAGAGAGATAATTAGAGAGAGACAAAGACAGAGAGACAGCGATAATTAGAGAGAGAGAGAGAGAGAGAGAGAGAGAGAGAGAGAGATGCAGAGACAGAAAGATGCGGAGACAGAGATTCAGAGAGACAGAAAGAGATAATCTAAGAACTCTCTCTCTCTCTCTCTCTCTCCTCTCTCGTCTCTCTCTCTCTCCCCTCTCTCTCTCTCTCTCTCCCCTCTCTCCCTCCCCCCTCCCTCCCTCCCTCCCTCCCTCCTCTCTCTCTCTCTCCTCTCTCTCTCTCCCCCTCTCTCTCTCTCTCTCTCTCTCTCTCTCTCTCTCCTCTCTCTCTTCAACATTAGGTGGGCAGAAGGCATTGTGCTCAAAACAGTATCGGTATTTAATTGATGAGTAATAGGCCCAGTCTGTCCAATACAAAAATCTGCGCTGCCAGTGCAGCAGTTCTAAATTTCATCATGTAGAGTTATTGCCACGTAGTTCTAAAGAAAGAAATAGAAAAACAAAACACACGAAAGTATGAAGAGCTACTGCCACGTAGTGCTAAAGGACAGTAGCCAATAGAGATCGCAAGTCAGCCTTCGAGCTTCTTTCTCCTTCTTTGCCATCTATATAGAGCTAATCAGAAATGTCCATTAGTGACAGAGGGCAGTCGCTTTTTAGCTACTTTTCGTTACTTCTCGTAGTGCCAAATCAAGGTAGAGGTTTGAAATACGTAGTGCTATTGCTACATGACTAAGCGAAGACTCTCTCTCTCTCTCTCTCTCTCTCTCCTCTCTCTCTCTCCTCTCTCTCTCTCTCTCTCTCTCTCCTCATTAGATATTTATTCATGGGATATTCATGAAAATTCTATAGGAGCAACAAAAACAAAACAAAACAAAACAAAAAAACAAAGAAAAACAAACAAAACAAACAAAAAGAAACATAGGCATTACTTTTAAATTTAGACGTCTGTGACACTTAATTGGAATGAGAGAGAGAGAAGAGAGAGAGAGAGAGAGAGAGAGAGAGAGGAAGAGAGAGATGAAGTGTGAAATGCAAAAATTCACTTTCGTCCGAAAATCGATTTTCATCAAATTATTGATCAATAGGCCCGATAATCAACAACCAGGTGCAAATAACGCCTGATAATCGATTATCGAACCGTTATTGATTTCTACACCTTGTATTGATTTTGGTAAATAATTTGCACATAAAATTGATTTTTGGCCCGTTATTGATTATCGGGGCCGGTTATTAATTTCCGGCGTAATTTGCACCTGGTTATTGATTATCGGGTTTGTTGGTTAAGTAATTTGCACAAAAAAATCGATTTTCGTACCATGAAAATCGATTTTCGTGAAATGCACACAATTCACTTTCCGGCCGAAAATCAATTTTCATAGTATGAAAATCAATTTTATAAGCAAATTACTTACCAATAGGCCCAATAATCAATAACCAGGTGCAAATAACGTCTGATAATCGATTAGCGGGCCGGTTATTGAATTTTACACCTAACATTGATTTTCGTAAATAATTTGCACATAAAATTGATTTTCGGCCCATTATTGATTGTTGGGGCCTGTTATTGATTACCGGGGTAATTTGCACCTGGTTATTGATTATTGGGCCTATTGGTAAGTAATTTGCACAGAAAGTCGATTTTCATACTATGAAAATTGATTTTCGGTCGGAAAATGAATTCTGTGAATTTCACGCTTCAAGAGAGAGAGAGAGAGAGAGAGAGAGAGAGAGAGAGAGAGAGAGGAGAGAGAGAGAGAGAGAGAGAGAGAGAGAGGGAGGGGGGAGGGAGGGAGGGAGGGAGGGAGGGAGGGAGGGAGGGAGGGAGGGAGGGAGGGAGGGAGGGAGAGAGAAGAGAGAGAGAGAGAGAGAGAGAGAGAGAGAGAGTTTATATATGTGTATCTGTCATGCCTTAAAACAATACCAACAATAGCAAAAAAGAAATTAGAAGGGAAGAGAGAGAGAGAGAAGAGAGAGAGAGAGAGAGAGAGAGAGAGAGAGAGACAGAGAGAGAGAGAGAGAGAGAGAGAGAGAGAGAGAACGAACGAAAAGAATTTATTTTCAGAGGGTAATGGAATAAGCATCACTGCTTTTTTACATCCAGCCCTCCGAGGCCAAAAGAAATTTAAGAAAGGAAAGGAAAACAACAACAAAATATTGATTAATATAAAATAATGGAAAATCACTCTTAAATTATGACATATGAAAATACAAAAGGATACAAAATCTATGTACAGAGGGAACACCGACAGAAGGTGTGGGAGACGGTGGGGGGTGGGAGTGGGATGGGGTGGGATGGGGGACAATTAAGAATGAGAGGGCGGGGGGAGAAAAGGAAGAACTGATAAAGAAAATGAAACATTTACACAGAACAGTTATTGGTACATCTTTGGGCAAAGTGGTGTAAGATCAGGGAGATACATCAAGTACGTGAAAAGATTGGATTTAAACTTACTAGTGTTTGGTTCGTTTTTTCAGTTTTTCTGGATATTACTCCACAGCCACCCACCAGAATACCCATTCTTACCTTTTAGGGAGTGGGGAGGCTCCGTGGTGCGTTCCATGTCGTGCGCCACTCGCAGTGAAACATGTTCTTTTAGAGTGTTGGGACTTGCGCGATGTGAGACACAAACGTTTTACAGCGGAGTCCATGAGGATCCTGTTCGGGGATGTCCCGCCTGACGTGGTCCTTGGGTTTTTGAGAGAGGTTAGCGTTTTTCATCTGGTTTGGGATTTTGCGGAAGGGGATTTTGACGGGGTTTCTGGTTCGTTTGTAGACGATGTCATTTGGCGAGATGTGTGAAAGTTTTTTTTTTTTTTTTTTTTTTTTTTTTTTTTTTTTTTTTTTTAAATGACTGGTGAGTTGATTTTAACGTGGTGACAGCCCTGATGTGGCCCTCTGCGGTCGGCTGGGCTATAAGCAACATTATCTTATCTTACCCACCAGAATAAGCAAGGCTTGATTTGCATAAATTAATTGATGGGAAAGGGAGATTTATTTTATGCGAATGACGATGATCATTAGAAGTAAATATATTCCTTAAATAGGAAGGAGCACTGCCGTGTAGTATTTTATGCATAAAGAGTGCTTTGTTGTACAATAGTTTGGTCTTAAATGGAAGGATACCTGCTCGTTCATAATCAGCGTGCCCTAGCGAGGGTTCATCAATTGTTATTTTGACAGCTCTCTTATATATACTAGTCAATGGTTTAAGCAACTTATTGCTCGCTAAATCCCAGAGTGTCGAGGCATAGTCAATATTTGGTTGAATATAAGATTGAAAAAATAATAATAAGAGAGAGAGAGGAGAGAGAGAGAGAGAGAGAGAGAGAGAGAGAGAGCGCTATAGTAAATGTCAGTTATTTGGCTGCTGTCGAAGCAGGTTATAACAAATTGGGGTGGACGAGAGAGAATGGTCGAAAGAAAGTGTATCTGTCATGCCTTAAAACAATACCAACAATAGCAAAAAGAAATTAAAAGGAGAGAGAGAGAGAGAGAGAGAGAGAGAGAGAGAGAGAGAGCTGAACTAATATTTTACCAGTATTACGTATACTATATGGTGACAGGAAGAGAAAAGAGAGAGAGAGAGAGAGAGAGAGAGGAGAGGAGAGAGAGAGAGAGAGAGAGAGAGAGAGAAAGAAATTGATAGACATTGCGCACGTGCGCGCGCGCACACACACACACACACGCCCGCACACGCACACACGCACACACACACACACACACCACACACGCACACGCACACGCACACACACACACGCACACACACACTGACATTCTTTCGTAATTTGTTTCATTTTTTTTTAATCGTAGTGATATAGAGTGAGATAGAGACGTAGCGATAAAGACGGTGTCTGGAAATCGTAGTGGTAATCATAAATAGTTGTATAGGTACAAGTTATGAAGTGAAATCGTCTTGCGAATGACACTGTAGTGATATCGGGTAATAGTCGTTTGGATATGTAGATTTGTGTTCCGTAGAGCTTTAGCCCGTTAGTGATATTGACACGTAGTGATAACGGGATGTCCCCCACACAAACACACGCGTGCACACACACACGCACGCACGCACGCATGCGCGCGCACGCGCGTGCGCATACACAGACACAAACTCTTACACAGCCAGTTTTAATTTGCTTGTTTTTTGTGGACTGGTTCATGTTTAGTCTAATATCACCATTGTTGTGAACAGACGTTAAATTCAATCAATCAAATCAACCGGTATTTTAGTCCTCACTGGGCTAAAGCCTGTGCACATACCAAATTTCATCCAAATCGGACAATATGTCAAGAATAACAGTTTTTAACGGTCAGATTTTGAAACACTGCATGGAAGTGCCATTTGTGTGTGTGATAACCTTTCTATATACAAAATTGCATTAAAACACACCAATATATAAAAAATAACAGCAAAATAACGGACCTTATATAACCGATATGCACTTTTGAAACCGGTATTTTAGTCCTCACTGGGCTAAAGCCTGTGTAGATATCAAATTTCATCCAAATTGGACAATATGTCAAGAATAACGGTTTTTAACGGTCAAATTTTGGAACACTATATAGAAGTGCCATTTGTGTGTGATAACCTTTCTATATACCAAATTTCATTAAAATCGACCTATATATAGAAATAACGGCAGAATAGTGGTTTTTAACAATTGTTTAATCCATTTTCAGCATTACATCACTTACATATATGGACAGAGGATCCGATTTGTCACAAGAGCATCCATACCGCATATAAATTGGCCAAGTACTTTCTGAGATATTCCATAAAGAAGAAAAACCGTTACAAGCCGTTACAACCGTTAGTAACGGCTATAACGGGGCAAACTAAAACATCAGGCATCATCCGTGACCCATAATGAACATACCTGCTAATTTTCATAAAGGTCGGCCAAGTACTTTCTGAGATATTCCATAAAGAAGAAAAACCGTTACAGGCCGTTACAGCCGTTAGTAACGGTTATAACGGTAAACTAAAACATTGGGCATTATTTGTGACCCATAATGAACATACCTACAAATTTTCAGAAAGATCGGCCAAGTACTTTCTGAGATATTCCATAAAGAAGAAAAAGCATTACAGGCCGTTACAGCCATTAGTAACGGCTGTAGCGGTAAACTAAAACATCGGGCATCATCCTTGATCCATAATGAACACACCTACAAATTTTCAAAAAGATTGGCCCAGTAGTTTTGTCTGGAGCGAGTGGAACACATTTTTGACCACGGACACACACACACACAGACACACACACACACACACAGACAACATTTCTTCGTTCCCATTCTAAAGTACTCCCTGTTCTTTAAGAACTGGGAGTACAAAAAGGTAAAAGCTAAGTGCGGAGTTGCCAGCAGGGTACCACGGTCGCTTTTCATCCATTACTATGGACTAGCTGGCCCCAGGTTGAAGGCAACTCAGTCCAGCCACATCCTTCCACTGCGAAGGAATCTAAAAAGCACCAGCAGAAAGGTCAAAGAAATGGTATACAGAGCACTAGTGAGACCAGTGCTGGAAATACTCCTCTGGTGTCTGGGACCCACACACTGCCCAAGACTTCCAGGACATAGAGGCCATCCAACGTAGAGTGGTCTGCTTCGTCATGAACTATTACAAGCAAACCTCCAGCGTCACCATCAGGCTGGAGGAACTAAAATGGCCACCCCTTGTGACGAGGCGGAAAGCGGCACAAACTAACCATGTT
>CM031603.1:6013512-6103512 GCA_018398815.1 Conus ventricosus | reverse complement strand
GGGAAAAATTACTCTGTATTCACAGCAGAGCTAATTGCCATTATTATGGCACTGAACTATCTTCTTAGTTTTCCATATTCCATATTTCTAATATTATTTTGTGTCGATTCAAAATCTGTCTTACAAGCTTTAAAATATTCTCATACAAGAGTGAGAGGAGAAATGATATCGGAGATATACCATTTAATTAATTTTTTGTCTTTACGTGGTTCTTCTATTGACTGACAATTTGTTGGATTCCATCACATTGTGGTTTAGCAGCAAATGAAAGGGTTGATCGGTTAGCCAAAAATGGTGCAGCTAAGGAAAAGATCTTTACAAAAATAAATATTCCTTTATCCTTGTATGAAAATTATAGCCTTTTAGGTAAAGCATCATGGGATTCGGTGATAGGAAGACAAAAAGAGTGTCTAAACATAATAAAGGACAACAAGGGAAAATTCTTTAAGAAACTCGTAATATATAAAACGGGACACAATCTCCACCAGGAACGACTTTTGTAGAGTCTGATATTTAGACTTGATGCATACAAAACAAAATATTGTAAAAATGTCACTTGCATTTGTGGCCAAAATATTACACTATTCCATGTCATCTTCTTTTGCAGAAATACTAAAAAATATTACCTACTTGGTTATTAAGTTTGAACCCATCAATCGCGAATTTTTGGGACATTTTTGGGAACGAAGCGAAGGCTGTAGAAGTTGTTAGGGCAATTGTTAAGAGTCCAGTTGGACATTTACTTTGATTCTCGAGTTATTTGTTTGATTTTAAAAATTTTTATTTCAATGGTTAAAAATGTTTTGTTTCTTTAAAAATGTTCAGATATGAGAATCCAGGCTAAAGCAGTTTACCGTTATGCCGCTAGATTAGAATGGGGTCAAAGTGATAGTCACTTATTGGTATCTCATTAATTAAATAGACTATGCATGCAAAGATTAGTATACTACACTACCTCCACACTCCATGCACTTTTAATGACATTTTTGAAACAACACACACATGAATGCCCCCCTCCCCCCCCCCCCCCTCCCCCCCCCCCCCCCCCCCCCCCACCCACCACACACACACACACACACCGACATACACACACCGGCCCCTTTTACATGTGTTTTTCTGTTTTGTCTTTGTTTGTTTGTATGCCTGTTTGTTTGTCTCTTGTTTTTGTCTAAGATCACTGTAAAGTGGATAGACATTAAATTAAAGAACGAACGAACACACACACACACACACACACACCACACACACACACACACACACACACACACACACACACACACACACACACACACACTGTGCCTGATCCTCTTTCTGCTGGCTGCTGATGCAGGATGGTACAGGAGATGCAAGAGAAAACGTTGGCAGACTGCAGCACGGCAGTGGATGCTGCAACTCTCACCTTGCAGCTGCAGGAACTGGCCAAGGTACAAAATGATCGATGGTGGGGCTCATTCAATGTTTAAAAAGTCTGTATAGGTCAGTGAAAGTAAGAAAAATTATGGTTAGATTTGAAATAGGAGATTTTCATATTCACTGGAAAGTCCAGGAAAGTAAGGTATTTGTAGAAGTTAGGGAAAAGTCAGGGAAATGGCTGATAATATGCTGAACTGGATGTTCTGACTATGAATTGAAAAAAAGATACACATAAATCTACAACTACAAGGTGATGACCAGAACTGGATAAAAGATTCATTTCACCTAAAAAAAAGTCGTACAAAGTCCCGCTGTAAAACTGTCCTAAGTGGGTCTACTACTACTAGCAAAAAAATCACAATTCTAGGAAAGAAAAAAAAAACCTTTCCCAGCATTGCTAAAATTCTAATGGCATAATCGACAACACAGCTTTGTCCTAAGCCTGCACAATTGTACCTGTGCCAAAGTGTGTCAGTGGTCAAGTATTACCATATATTTATTGTTAAAGGCAGCTAGTATTAAGAGGGGTGCTATAATCTGATTGAATTTCGCAACATGACATAATAACAAAACGGACCTGGGTGGGGTGGGGGTGGGGGGATCTTTGAGGTGCTGCAGTTAGCTTTTTAGTCATGCAATGTACACAATTGCTCTGTTATTGCTTCTGTGGTAAATGGATGTCATAATCATTCAAAAATCTGAACTTTAGATATTATGATGAGTGCTTAAAGACATTTTGCAGAAAGAAATGGTCTACAACGAATTACATTGAAATGCTGGGGTTTAGATCATGTATGCACACATCAACTCATAAGAAACAGAATATGCATCCTGTTAAGTAGCTCCAAACAGAACAGGCAAAGTGATGTCAGACTGAAAGCAGGAAAATCTATGACTTTTGGCTGTGTTTGGTTTAAAGGACTATGCATAAAGAATTATTTGCTATTATTAGTTTTAAAATTTCTTACTCTTTTTTGTTTCTGGAAGATCTGTAAGGGAATTGCTTGCTGAGTATCGGTATGTTTTATATGTTTGTGTAGTAAAGCAAAATATCGCTTTAAAAAAATGACCCATGAATGTGAAAAGAACTGACCAACCAACGAAACAAATTCAGTCTAGGTAATAATGAAAGTGTCTTAAATTTTGAGGATGTGAAACCCTTTCATTTTTATTTGTTGTGAAACTGACTTGTCTCATTAATTGATCACAACAGAATCACTGAAAGTATTATTTTGTGACAGAGCAAACTGGTTGTATAAAATACCAGTTGATCATTTGTGTTGTGTGACAGGGCAAAAAGAATGTAAAGGACACTGACAATTAGTTTTGTCATGTGACAGAACAGGATGTAAAGGACACTGACCATTAGTGTTGTCATGTGACAGAACAGGATGTAAAGGACACTGACCATTAGTGTTGTCATGTGACAGAACAGGATGTAAAGGACACTGACCATTATTGTTGTCATGTGACAGAACAGGATGTAAAGGACACTGACCATTAGTGTTGTCATGTGACAGAACAGGATGTAAAGGACACTGACCATTAGTGTTGTCATGTGACAGAACAGGATGTAAAGGACACTGACCATTATTGTTGTCATGTGACAGAACAGGATGTAAAGGACACTGACCATTAGTGTTGTCATGTGACAGAACAGGATGTAAAGGACACTGACCATTATTGTTGTCATATGACAGAACAGGATGTAAAGGACACTGACCATTAGTGTTGTCATGTGATATAACAGGATGTAAAGCCTAAAGGACACTGACCATTAGTGTTGTCATGTGACAGAACAGGATGTAAAGGACACTGACCATTAATGTTGTCATGTGACAGAACAGGATGTAAAGGACACTGACCATTAGTGTTGTCATAATAATAATAATAATAATAATAATAAGGAACATTTAGTGCGCTTAATCTTAAACAAAAGCCCTAAGCGCTTACAGCAATAAGCCCTAACACACACACACACACACACACACACACACACACACACACACACACACACACAACACACACACACACACACACACACAAACACACACACACACACGCACACACCCACACACCAGCGAAGGAGCAGAAAAATTATGTTTTGAAGAGAGTTGTTTTGAGGGAGGACTTGAAAGAAGAAAGACTGTTTGAGTTTCGGAGTGCAGAAGGGAGATTGTTCCAGCAGGAAGGAGCCTGAAAAGAAAAAGAACGTTCACCAAGTGTTCTGGCTCGAAAACGAGGATCTGCAGAATGCGAGTGTCAGAAGAAGAGCGAAGCTGTCTGGAAGGAGTATAGGTCGACAGAAGTTTAGAGAGGTAAGATGGAGCGAGGCCATCCAATGCCTTGTAGCAGAGCAAAGAAAGTTTGTACTTGATGCGTTTTTCAACAGGAAGCCAGTGCAAAGATTTAAGCAAGGGAGAAACATGAGAGGTTTTCGGAGATTTCGAGACAAGGCGAGCAGCATTATTGTCATGTGACAGAACAGGATGTAAAGGACACTGACCATTAGTGTTGTCATGTGACAGAACAGGATGTAAAGGACACTGACCATTATTGTTGTCATATGACAGAACAGGATGTAAAGGACACTGACCTGACCATTAGTGTTGTCATGTGATATAACAGGATGTAAAGGACACTGACCATTAGTGTTGTCATGTGACAGAACAGGATGTAAACGACACTGACCATTAGTGTTGTCATATGACAGAACAGGATGTAAAGGACACTGACCTGACCATTAGTGTTGTCATTTGATATAACAGGATGTAAAGGACACTGACCATTAGTGTTGTCATATGACAGAACAGGATGTAAAGGACACTGACCATTAGTGTTGTCATGTGACAGAACAGGATGTAAAGCCTAAAGGACACTGACCATTAGTGTTGTCATGTGACAGAACAGGATGTAAAGGACACTGACCATTAGTGTTGTCATGTGACAGAACAGGATGTAAAGGACACTGACCATTAGTGTTGTCATGTGACAGAACAGGATGTAAAGGACACTGACCATTAGTGTTGTCATGTGACAGAACAGGATGTAAAGGACACTGACCATTAGTGTTGTCATGTGACAGAACAGGATGTAAAGGACACTGACCATTAGTGTTGTCATGTGACAGAACAGGATGTAAAGCCTAAAGGACACTGACCATTAGTGTTGTCATGTGACAGAACAGGATGTAAAGGACACTGACCATTAGTGTTGTCATGTGACAGAACAGGATGTAAAGGACACTGACCTGACCATTAGTGTTGTCATATGACAGAACAGGATGTAAGGACACTGACCATTAGTATTGTCATGTGACAGAACAGGATGTAAAGGACACTGACCATTAGTATTGTCATGTGACAGAAGAAGCAGGTTTTAAGGACACTGACCATTAAAGTTTAGAGTCATGTGACAGAATTAACAGGATGTAACGGACACTGACTGTTACAGTTATCATGTGACAGAAGAAGCTGGTTGTAAAGGACACTGACCTTTAGAGTTTAGAGTCATGTGACAGAATAAACAGGATGTAAAGGACACTGACCGCTAGTGTTGTCATGTGACAGAACAAAAAGGTTCTAAAGGACACTGACCGTTAGTGTTGTTATGTGACAAAAGAGGCAGGTTGTAAACGGCACTGACCATTAGACTTTTAGAGTTATGTGACAGAACAAAAAGGTTCTAAAGGACACTGACCGCTAGTGTTCTTATGTGACAGAACAAAAAGGTTCTGAAGGACACTAACCGTTAATGTTGTTATGTGACAGAACAAGCAAGATGTCAAGGACAAGTTCCACAAGACGTTGACCATCAACAGCTTCATGCAGAACTTGGTCAAGCCCAGAGAACAGTGGGACGCCATTGTCACACAGAATGGTCTCCCTTTTAGTTTGTTTGTTAGCTTTGTGTTTTATTTGATAGATAATAGATAGATAGATGGATTTTTTTTCTTTCTTTTTTCTTTTCTTTCTGAGACAGTACATTTCATCCTTTTTTATGCGAATATTTTCATATGACTTTAAACTTCTCAGTTTCAGTTGCTTTGCAAGTCACAGCTGCTTAATCAGTTAATTTGCCAATAATGTTATTGTTCATTTTCTTGTAGAGTGCATGGTCATGAGAAGAGTAAATGCAAATGTTCTTGCATCTCAGGGGGTTTTCCTGTGAAGGGAGCCTGATAAGCCATGGAAAAATCATTGCTTTTTCTTGATGCTGTGGTTAGCTTGTGTGTGTGGTGGCACTGAGGTTGCTGAACTGTTTATGACACAGAGCAGTCTGCAAGTTTGTGACTGGATATATCGTTTTAGCCAAGAATGCCACAAGAGAGAAACTGTCCAACACTTATATCCCCTGCTCAGATGTGAAACCCAAAATTAACGATTATGTGAGAGACCTCTGGCAGGAAGATTGGAACACACAGACGAATAACAAACTCTTCAGATCCGTCCAAACCTTAAGGACTTCCTCCCATCTACGTCGGGTGGTCGTAAAGAGGAAATGGTTCTGTGCGGGCTGCACACCGGCCATTCGTATTTTACCCATTCTACCTTTTAAAGAGTGAAGAAGCTCCGTGGTGCATTCCATGTCATGCGCCACTCACAATGAAACATGTTCTTTTAGAGTGTTGGGACTGCACGATGTGAGACACAACATTTTACAGCGGAGTCCATGAAGATCCTGTTCAGGGATGTCCCGCCTGACGTGATCCTTGAGTTTTTGAGAGAGATTAACATTTTTCATCTGATTTAAGATTTTACGGCAGAAAGAATTTTAACAAAGTTTCTGGTGCGTTTGTAGACGATGTTATTTAACGAGATGTGTGAAAGTTGGGTTTTTTTTTATTTTTTTTTTATTTTTTTTTAAATGACTGGTGAGTTGATTTTAACGTGGTGACAGCCCTGATGGCCCTTTGCGGTCGGCTGGGCTATAAGCAACATATCTTATCTTTATCTTGCAGAGTTTATACCAAAGATTGGGATTGGACTAGAGATTACACAAAGCCTCGTAGATTGTAGAGAACATCATAGTTTGAAAGCCATCCTTGCAGATGCTTATACCAAAGATTGGGATTGGACTAGAGATTACACAAAGCCTCGTAGATTATAGAGAACATCATAATTTGAAAGCCAATCCTTGCATTGCATCGCAGATGGTTATGGTAAAAAGTGTTTATCATTGGATAGTAAGAAAAATTTGGCTATGAAAGACCAGTCCTGGATAGTTTAGTTTACCTAATGATTGTGGTGTAAAGGAAGAACTGCCCATGCAAAGTTGCAACATGTATGTCACATTTATACGCACATTGATTTCTGGCTGATACATGATAAACGTGACCTAGGCAGGCAGCTGTCTGTCCTTATCATCACTCTCCTCTTAGGTGCTCCGCAGATCCAGTCTTCATCACTGGAAGTAGGGTGATGGGGGTGGGAGAAACCATGCCATTGTGTTGTTACCACAGCACAGCGCACGCCGTTTGTGTGTTTTCGTGGTGCAGCCTGAAAAATAGGAATGAAATGGTGTTGACGATTGTTATCAGAGGAAGAGCTGCAGGCAGCACGCAGCACCCTGAAGGAAGCCCAGCGCAGAACGGAGGAGCAGAAGACCAGACTGAAAAGATGAACGACGTCACTGTTGAGGGTGAGGCGTCACTTAACACCCCTTGTAGTACGGATAGTGTGGTGAGGCGTCACTTAACACCCCTGTAGTACGGATAGTGAGGGTGAGGCGTCACTTAACACCCCTTGTAGTACGGGATAGTGTGGTGAGGCATCACTTAACACCCCTTGTAGTACGGGATAGTGTGGGTGAGGCATCACTTAACACCCCATGTAGTACGGGATAGTGTGGGTGAGGCATCACTTAACACCCCTTGTAGTACGGGATAGTGTGGGTGAGGCATCACTTAAACACCCCATGTAGTACGGGATAGTGTGGGTGAGGCATCACTTAACACCCCTTGTAGTACGGGATAGTGTGGGTGAGGCATCACTTAACACCCCTTGTATTATGGGATAGTGTGCATGAAGCATCACTTAACACCCCTTGTATTATGGGATAGTGTGGGTGAAGCAGGTTGGCAGAATGAATGCAGTCAGGGTGAGACATTAGTCAAGTGGGCAAAGCAGGTAGGCAGAATAATTCTGGAAAGAAAGCACACAGGTAGACAGAATAAGTGCAGTCAAGGTGGGGCATTAGATATAATGTGGCAAAAGTAGGTGCTGGGATGAAGGCAATCAGCACTGTGAGAAAGGACAGAAGTCACTCTGTTTCTTTATGACAAATTCTTCCTCATCGTCATCATCCTGTCTCGCTTAACCGGGGGCATGCAGATAGTGAAACTCATTCACTTTTATTCATAATAAATTTAACCTTTGTGTGTTGTGCACACATCTCTAATGTAAGCATCCAGGTTGTACACACATCTCCAATGTAAGCCTCCAAATTTTTCAACAGTTCAAAAAATGGTAATGAAAAACACCACATACCGGGTAATTATGACATCATAGCTATTATGCTGGCAATTTTGCCAGTTTGTGCTTGATGATGCTCTTTGTTTCTGCAGACCCAAATCTAAAAGAGTACTGATCAAATCAATACAAATGTGCTTGTATTTGCGACACTGTTTTATAAAATAGCCTGATTTTTGTAACTAAACTAAAGCGAAGCTTACTGATTGCTTTTACAGAATTTGTCACCAAACAAACTCGTGTTCTGAATGTGACCTTGTTTTTCAGTAAAACATATCTGCCTCCGACTTAACTTTGAGCTGTTTAAGTGTTATAGAAGCTGTCTGTGTCATGCAACTTGTCCATGGCTACAGTTAGTGCAGCATTGCGCAAAGAATAATGTACTGGTAATCCTTGTTTCTGTATTTGTTCAGCGCCATTATGCTTAATGGGGAAAGGGAATGCACCTTGTTCCCTTTTAAATTTTGTTCAGCACCATTACTGCTCAGGGTAATTTTGCAAGTTATGGGCATTGTTTTCTTCATTAGTTCATTGCCATGTCTTAGGATAATATTGAGGAATGGGCGTTGTTTTTCATTGGTTCAGTGCATGTCTTAGGATAATATATGAGTAATGGCGTTGTTTCTTCATTGGTTCAGTGCCATGTCTTAGGAAAAATTTTATGAGTAAGGGCGTTGTTTCTTCTTTGGGTTTGTTGCGTCACTCCCCGGGTAATGTGCTGGGTAGTGCACTGTGTTTCTTCACTGGTATTGTCATTAAGGGCAGCAAGTTTTGTGGGCGCTACGAGCATGGACGTGACACCCTGAGAAGTCCTGGTCATCCACTGCAGCCTGGCAGCTCCCGTCGTAACGGTTCTCCGTGCCACTGGATAAAGGGCTTCCCCGGGCCGAGAGAGTGGGATTACCCCCGTGCAACGATTTTCCCACTAAAAAACCTTCACGCACAGGTCGTTATGCAACTAAATCACCGATCTGTCAACGCACACACCTCAAGTCCTGCGGCGTGGGCACGTGGCGAAGCAACAGGTGGAGGTGACCACGGGCAGTTGTAGTCACAATCCTGCACGTAGCGGGTCCTGGGCAGGTGGTCGTTCTTTTTCCTGAATCCGAGGGCAACGGGAGAGTCCGGCAGCACCCGTGGGCGACTGGGCAGCCTCTTAAGGGACAGCACTGCCCACCCCCGCATGGGGGAGGGGGCTAGAAAAGGTGCCCCGAACAAATGCTTGCCCTTTACAGTCTGGTCAGCTTACCGCGGTTGACAGACCCATCCATTTTGCGGTCGAAAAAGCAAAAGAAAAAGCAAAGAAAACTCCTTTAGGAGCCTGGAACGTTCGAACATTAATGGACAGAGCCAGTACGTCGAGACCGAGAGAAGAACAGCGCTTGTCGCGAACAAAACTCCAGCTATACCGAATAGACATTGCTGCACTCAGCAAAAACCCGACTTGCTGATGAAGGCTCCCTAAGAGAAGAGGGAGGTGGATACACTTTCTTTTGGAAAGGGGAAAGCCACAAGCCGAAGACGGGAAATCCATGGCGTTGGATTCGTCATCAAGACAACCCTGCTCAAAAGCATACCTGTGCTCCCGGTTGGCATCAATGAACGCCTCATGAAATTGCGTATCCCCCTCACAAAGTCAAGACACCTCACAACATCAGTGTGTATGCACCAACGCTCACAGCCCGGGACGACACCAAAGAGCTTTTTCTACGAACAACTTGACCAGTGCCATCAGGTCAACCCCCTCAAAATAAACAAACTCGCACCCTTTGGGGGACTTCAACCCCAGAGTGGGAAGAGACCACAGCAGCTGGGAAGGCGTTCTCGGCAGACACGGAGTAAGGCAAGGTCAACGACAACGGCCTGCTCCTCCTCGCAAGTGGCGGAACAAAAGCTTCTGCATCACCAACACCTTGTTCAGGTTGGGGGACAAGTTCAAGACCACCTGGATGCACCCGAGGTCGAAACACTGGCACATGATTGATTTCATCATCGTACGCCAACGCGACATCAAGGACGTCCGGGTGACCCGCGCATGAGAGGTGCTGAATGCGGGACTGACACAGGCTGGTCAGGCTGTAATGACCCTGCACATACCACCGCCACACAGAAACCGACCAAAGACTGTCGGGGCCTCCTACAATGTCGCCAACTGAAAGACCCGACCTCCCTCTCCCAGTTCCAACAACTACTTGAAGAAAAGCTCCAAGACGGTCTGACCCCTGAAGATGGAACAGAAAAATGGTCCTTTTTAAGGACAATGGTCGCTGAGACAGCAAAAGAGGTCCTCGGAGCAAAAACCAGAGCCCATGAAGACTGGTTTGACGAGAACGATGAGAAGAATCAAAGAAGCCCTCCAGCGAAGAACAAGTCTTACATCGAGTGGCGAAATGACCCATCGTCCGTCTCCAAACGCGAGAGATTCAAGACTCTCCAGCCAAAAGTGCAGACCGACCTACGTCTGATGCGGGACCATGGTGGCAGGACAAAGCGACTGAAGTCCAAGGCTACGCCGACTCTCACAACGCTAAGAAATCTTTGGCTGTTGAAGACAGTCTTTGGACCCTCAGCATCAGGCTGCTCCCCGCTACTGCCTCCGACGGCGCAACCCTGATCAAGGACCAAGAAGGACTAAAGCAAGCGCTGGCAAAAACACTTCAGCAACCTCTAAAACGGGCCCCTTTCGTCAGTCGACTCGGATGCCTTAAACCAGATCCCTCAGCAGCCGAACAAGACACACTTGCGTACCCCCCACATTGCAGAGATCCAGAAAAGGCAACCTCCAGACGAGCTCCGGTAGGCATTCAGAAAAGGACGGAAATACCTGCTGAGATCTAAAGGCGGCAGGCCCCAACGCCCAAAAGCCTTTCCACGATGTCCTGCGGAGTATCAGGGAGGAGAAGATGCCAGTTTGACTTCCGTGACGCCCTGATTGTCTCCCTCTACAAGAACAAGGGAAGCAAAGCCGACTGTGGGAACTACAGAGGCATCTCCTACTCTCCATTGCTGGAAAGGATCTTGCCAGAGCCATCCTCAAAAAGACTCATCATTGTTTCCGACAGAACCTCCCCGAGGCGCATGCGGCTTCAGACCCGGCAGAAGCACGCGACATGATTTTTGCTGTCAGACAGCTTCAGGGGAAGTGTTTTCGAACAAAACCCTGCCCCTATACTCTGTTTTCATTGACCTGACCAAGGCCTTTGACACGGTCAAGGGAAGCTCTTTGGACATCCTCGAGCGCATTGGATGCCCGCCAAAGTTTGTGAAAATGATCAAGCTCTTCCATGATGGCATGACCGGCCAGGTCTCCCAGTGGAAACGTGACGGAAGCCTTCGAGATCAGCAATGGCGTGAAGCAGGGCTGTGTCTTACCCGTCCTCTTCAACGTCTTCTTCACCTGCATGCTGTCCCACGCTGTCCAAGACCTGGAGAAGGGAGTCAAATTCCGCTATCGTCTTACGGCTCCCTCTTTTACCTTCGTCGCCTCACTGCCAAGACAAAGAGGGATCAAGATCTCCTTCAAGAAGTCCTCTTTGCCGATGACTGCGCGCTGGTGGCCCATGCAGAATCCGATCTGCAAACGATGCTTGACCGCTTCTCTGATGCTTCAAAGCTCTTCGGCCTGACAATCAGCCTCGGCAAGACTGAGGTGCTTCACCAACCTGCACCAAACACCAACCCCTCGGGACCCACCATCGTCATTGACGACTCCCATCTTGCGGACGTTGAACATTTCAGATATCTAGGAAGTACCCTCTCCTGTATGGGTCCTGGACAGGGAAGTTGAGCCCGAATCAGCAAAGCAAGCCAGGCACAGCTGTTCAGAGCAAGCCACTTAGTTTTCAGAGTAAGGGTAGTTTTCAGCTCACCCACAGCTGCAGAGGTCAAGCCGTGAATGCAGATCAGGGAAAGGGGAGTTTTCTGCAGGCTGCGCCCACCAGCCAGTTTTAACCACGCTTACTAGGCGAACTGAATGTCATCTGTGTAAAAAGCCGTCTGGCAACAGTGTGTTTAGCATTGCTGAGCGGCCATTACAAGGGGGGGCTGTTAGTTTGATAATTAGTAGGGCAGAAAATGTAATATATCTTTTGCTTTTGAGATGACTGAATAGCCAAATTCCCGACAATTCTTTAATACCAACTCGCTAGTTTATTTTCCTGTAGATAATTTTAGATAAGGCAGAAAGCTGTACACAAGTGGGCAGGCGACATTCAAAAAATGAAAAACACACACACACACAATTGTGCAAAAATGACGTCATCACTTTCTGGGAACTTAATTTTCCCAGTTAACTAGTACACAAGTTTGAAAATATACCTCTGCTTGACTACAACAACAAAAATGTTGGATTTGAAATGGGGTAAGACTTTTTTGTTCGGCCCTTTAAAATAAGTGTCTCGAATGGGACGGAAAGTAAAGCTGTGCAGGCCTGGAAGACTTCGCAACAGAGTGCTTAGTCAACACAACTTCGGCTGCCTACAAAATGAGGTTTACAACGCAGTGGTCTTGCCCTCTCTCCTCTATGGGTGCGAAACTTGGACACTGTAACCCGCAGACACGTCAAGAACTGGAGAACTTCCACATGCGAGCTCTTCGCTCCATACTCGGAATCCATTGGCAGGACCGTGTTTCCAACCTCGAGGTCCTGGACCGTGCTCACACTACAAGTATCGAGTCCATGCTCATCAAGGCCCAGCTTCGATGGGTGGGGCAATGTCATCCGATGGAAAGGGACCGTATGCCAAGGCGACTGCTGTATGGAGAGCTTTTGCACGGCAAGAGAAACCAAGGACGCCCAAGAAACGTACAAGGATCGGTCAAATCAACCTCCATGGCGACTCAAACCAAAAGAACAGAGGAGTGCGCCAGTGACCGACCCTGTGGCGGGCCACAATTCACAAAGCCGCTACCAACTTCGAAAGTACTCGACGCCAAAAGCTGACTGCCGCCAGGACAACGCCACAGAGCTAGCAGCACAGTGATCACGACAACGGACTTCCAGGCCCCACTGTTCCAACTGCGCCTCCAGATTGGGGCTGCAGAGCCACCTCCGTTACATCGATGAGCTGCAGAAACGCTAACGTCATCTTCGATCCGAAGGACTACATCATCATTGTCATTAGTCAGGTAATGTCTAGTAGTGCACTGTGTTTCTTCACTGGGTATTGTCATTAGTCAGGTAATGTGCTAGCAGTGCACTGTGTTTCTTCACTGGGTATTGTCATTAGTCAGGGTAATGTGCTAGCAGTGCACTGTGTTTCTTCACTGGTATTGTCATTAGCAGGGTAATGTGTGTAGTAGTGCACTGTGTTTCTTCACTGGTATTGTCATTAGTCAGGGTAATGTACTAGTAATAAATGAACCTGTTTCTTCACGGGGTGCAGTGCTTTCACTGCTCAGGGTAATCTGCCAGTTACCTGAACCGGTGAGTCATTCGTGCCACATCACTGTTTTAAAGTTCATTGTGGACCATTGCCTTGTCAGTTTGAGGCTGTTGCTGAAGCGTAAGTTTTGAACTTTCTTTCTTTCTGCGTACGCAGGCTGATACTCCTGCGGGACACTCCTGTATAGCCAGGCAGTGAGTTTTTGTGTGTATGACCCTTTTTTATCCCGCCATTAAGGCAGCCATACTCCATCTTCAGGAAGGTGCATGCTATGTGTCACGTAGTCATCCATACCAACGGCCAAACTGGCCTTCTCTTCCGAAAGTTGGTGATGGGATTTTACGTGTGTGCAAGATGTTATGCGTGCGTTCACACACGGAACCTCGGTTTAATAGTCTCATTCGAAGGACTATATGGGGAATGGAGTCAGAACCAATGTTAACTCCGAGGGAAAAATCCCCCTATACCGAAATTCGAACCCGCAACCCAGGATCACGAGTCCGGCGCTCTACAACTGAGCTGTCCGGCCCCCAGTTTTGAACTCACTCAGAGACTTTTTTTTTTTTTTTTGCACTCAATTTGAGAAGAGAAGAGATTGCTCGTTCTTCATTTACATTGTCCACAATGGTGCTGACTCGTTCTTCATTTACATTGTCCACAATGTTGCTGACTCGTTCTTCATTTACATTGTCCACAATGGTGCTGACTCATTCTTCATTTACATTGTCCACAATGGTGCTGACTCGTTCTTCATTACATTGTCCACAATGGTGCTGACTCATTCTTCATTTACATTGTCCACAATGGTGCTGACTCGTTCTCATTTACATTGTCCACAATGGTGCTGACTCATTCTTCATTTACATTGTCCACAATGTTGCTGACTCGTCTTCATTTACATTGTCCACAATGGTGCTGACTCATTCTTCATTTACATGTCCACAATGTGCTGACTCGTTCTTCATTTACATTGTCCACAATGGTGCTGACTCATTCTTCATTTACATTGTCCACAATGTTGCTGACTCGTTCTTCATTTACATTGTCCATATGGTGCTGACTCATCCTTCATTTACATTGTCCACAATGTTGCTGACTCGTTCTTCATTTACATTGTCCACAATGGTGCTGACTCGTTCTTCATTACATTGTCCACAATGGTGCTGACTCGTTCTTCATTTACATTGTCCACAATGTTGCGACTCATCTTCATTTACATTGTCCACAATGGTGCTGACTCATTCTTCATTTACATTGTCCACAATGGTGCTGACTCGTTCTTCATTTACATTGTCCACAATGGTGCTGACTCGTTCTTCATTTACATTGTCCACAATGGTGCTGACTCGTTCTTCATTTACATTGTCCACAATGGTGCTGACTCGTTCTTCATTTACATTGTCCACAATGGTGCTGACTCATTCTCATTTACATTGTCCACAATGGTGCTGACTCGTTCTTCATTTACATTGTCCACAATGGTGCTGACTCGTTCTTCATTTACATTGTCCACAATGGTGCTGACGTCGTCTTCATTTACATTGTCCACAATGGTGCTGACTCGTTCTTCATTTACATTGTCCACAATGGTGCTGACTGTTCTTCATTTACATTGTCCACAATGGTGCTGATCTTGCCTGAAGGACACCAAAGAAGTCGAAACGTGTTGTGTTTTGTCTTGTCATTTGTTTGCCCCTTTTGTTTAGGGGAATAATCATGATTTTTCTATTAAACAAAATTCCTCCTTCGAGACAGATCAGTCAGGCGGCAGGGTCATAACATGGAGACTGCTGTTCTGAGTGTCATCTGTTGAAGAAGGCAGATGAAAGGCTTGTCTCCATTATGCCCCACCAGACCTCGGTGCAGCATTCAACATGCTTGCCAGTCCATCCTGCTTAACCCGGTGACTGCAGGAGAATCGTCCCTTTTGATGTTCCTATACACTAGAAAGAGAACCTGTCTGCTGTGAGAACAACTCACAGTAAACAAAAAAGAGGCCCCTCAGCAAGTTGTGTGGTCAGAAAAGAAATGTGAACCACATTATTTACACTATTTTTGTGTGTAAAAAGTTCCCTGATTTGATTGCTCTAACCTAGTGCTTTACCTTTTCTTTTTCTCTATTAGCCTTTTCTCTGCTTAAAGGAACAAAATAAGTAACTATATTTTGCTGTCTCATACATTTATTTTGTAGTTTTCAGTATTTTGTTATTGTTGGTGTCATTGTTCTTCCAAATCTTTATTTTGTATTCCTATTTCAAAATGTCATTGGATCTTGATTTGATGTTAATGTTGTATTTCTCCTGCTAAACAGTTGGAAAGACATGTGTACAGATGGTTTACATCATGCAACATTTTGCTTTATTGTTCCCATTCAGTACTGCCGCTGTATCAGGCCACCCTGAAGAGTCTGGAAGAAAGACTGCAGTGCCTGGAGGAACTGGAGTGCAGCTGCAGCGACAGTGTCAGGAATTTTGCCCCCACGTCCCACCACCACCACCACCACCACCACCCCACACACACACACACACCTCGTCATTCAAAATATATCGCTTTTACACCCTTTGCCAGAGTAATGAAGGAGCTGGCCTGGTAGTCAGAGGTCATCAGGGTGAGGAAGGTTGGCCTGGTAGTCAGAGGTCATCAGGGTGATGAAAGTGGCCTGGTTGTCAGAGGCCATCAGGTGATGAATGTGGCCTGGTAGTCAGAGGCCATCAGGTGATGAATGTGGCCTGGTAGTCAGAGGCCATCAGGTGATGAAGGTGGCCTGGTAGTCAGAGGTCATCAGGTGATGAAGGTGGCCTGGTAGTCAGAGGTCATCAGGTGATGAAGGTGGCCTGGTAGTCAGAGGCCATCAGGGTGATGAAGGTGGCCTGGTAGTCAGAGGTCATCAGGGTGAGGAAGGTGGCCTGGTAGTCAGAGGCCATCAGGGTGATGAGGGTGTCCTGGTAGTCAGAGGCCATCAGGGTGAGGAAGTGGCCTGGTAGTCAGAGCCATAAGGGTGATGAAGGTGGCCTGGTAGTCAGAGGCCATCAGGGTGATGAAGGTGGCCTGGTAGTCAGAGGACATCAAGGTGATGAAGGTGGCCTGATAATCAGGCCATCAGGGTGATGAATGTGGCCTTGGTAGTCAGAGGCCATCAGGTGATGAATGTGGCCTGGTAGTCAGAGGTCATCAGGTGATGAAGGTGGCCTGGTAGTCAGAGGTCATCAGGTGATGAAGGTGGCCTGTAGTCAGAGGCCATCAAGGTGATGAATGTGGCCTGGTAGTCAGAGGCCATCAGGGTGATGAAGGTGGCCTGGTAGTCAGAGGTCATCAGGTGATGAAGGTGTCCTGGTAGTCAGAGGTCATCTGGGTGAGGAAGGTGGCCTGGTAGTCAGAGGTCATCAGGGTGATGAAAGTGGCCTGGTTGTCAGAGGCCATCAGGTGATGAATGTGGCCTGGTAGTCAGAGGCCATCAGTTGATGAATGTGGCCTGGTAGTCAGAGGCATCGGGTGATGAATGTGGCCTGGTAGTCAGAGGCCATCAGGTGATGAAGGTGGCCTGGTAGTCAGAGGTCATCAGGTGATGAAGGTGGCCTGGTAGTCAGAGGTCATCAGGTGATGAAGGTGGCCTGGTAGTCAGAGGCCATCAGGGTGATGAAGGTGGCCTGGTAGTCAGAGGCCATCAGGGTGAGGAAGGTGGCCTGGTAGTCAGAGGCCATCAGGGTGATGAGGGTGGCCTGGTAAGTCAGAGGCCATCAGGGTGAGGAAGGTGGCCTGGTAGTCAGAGGCCATAAGGGTGATGAAGGTGGCCTGGTAGTCAGAGGCCATCAGGGTGATGAAGGTGGCCTGGTAGTCAGAGGACATCAAGGTGATGAAGGTGGCCTGATAATCAGGCCATCAGGGTGATGAATGTGGCCTGGTAGTCAGAGGCCATCAGGTGATGAATGTGGCCTGGTAGTCAGAGTCATCAGGTGATGAAGGTGGCCTGGTAGTCAGAGGTCATCAGGTGATGAAGGTGGCCTTGTAGTCAGAGGCCATCAAGGTGATGAATGTGGCCTGGTAGTCAGAGGCCATCAGGGTGATGAAGGTGGCCTGGTAGTCAGAGGTCATCAGGTGATGAAGGTGTCCTGGTAGTCAGAGGCCATCAGGGTGATGAAGGTGTCCTGGTAGTCAGGCCATCAGGGTGATGAAGGTGTCCTGGTAGTCAGGCCATCAGGGTGAGAAGGTGGCCTGGTAGTCAGAGGCCATCAGGGTGATGAAGGGGGCCTGGTAGTCGAAGGCCATCAGAAAAATCGATAGTTTACCAACATTAACTCAAGTGTTGACAGGTTTCTTTCCAGCTCATCACTATCCACTCTCCTCTCCTTTGCTGTCCCCTGCCGCTTTGCATAGTTTTGCTATCCAGGGGAAAGTGCCATCTACACCTTTTGAGTTCATGCAGACAAGGGAAGTCACTCTGTGTAGCCCTCAATATTTTTTTGTTTTTGTGACCATTTTGCAATACAATTGAATTGTCCAAAACCTATGTGTATTTGGGAGCTCCTCTGCACTGCAGTGCTTTTGCTGGAAGGGTTTTACTTTTTTATTTATTCGTTTTTCTTTTTTGGTTAGGCAGGCTGGCTTTTCGTAAAAGGTGTCTGTTTTCATCTGTACTGAGCCAGCACTGGTGCTTGTGATGCTAGTTCACTGACACACAACTGAGTGAGTGACGTCGATAAAAACCAAATGAATCGCGTGACAAGTGATTAGCACTGCTCGGGTCATGTTTTTCTGTGTTGTGAATGACAGTCCTGGCTGCTGTGATGACGGTGACTTTCTGCTCTCTTTCTACAGGATAGCTCTGCTGCATTTGACACTGGGTCTTTTTTTTCTTTCAAGACTTGAAATTGTTGTGTGCGTATGCTGTAAATGCTCAGCAGTCATGCATGGATGAATGTAGCCATATATCCGGTGTGTCTCTGTGGACCATTTCGCTTCATAAAATCATTTCAAACTCCTCTATCCTGTATTGTTTGCTCCGGTTTGCACACCACTCTCCAATATCATCAAGCAACAGGCCACAGATCACACTCACCTTCAGCATGCATGCAAGTCATCAAGCATCAACACACCCATAAAGACATTTCAGTAATGTGCAGCTAACATTAAGACATTGCTGACTCTGAACGCTTTGAAAGTTAAATAATGATAAAACTGAAGCGTGAAAGTTAAGTAATGATAAAACTGAAGCGTGAAAGTTAAGTAATGATAAAACTGAAGCGTGAAAGTTAAACAGTGATAAAACTGAAGCGTGAAAGTTAAGTAATGATAAAACTGAAGCGTGAAAGTTTAACAGTGATAAAACTGAAGCTTGAAAGTTAAATAATGATAAAACTGAAGCGTGAAAGTTAAATAATGATAAAATTGAAGCGTGAAAGTTAAATAATGATAAAACTGAAGTGTGAAACTTAAATAATGATAAAACTGAAGCGTGAAAGTTTAACAGTGATAAAACTGAAGCGTGAAGGTTAAGTGATAAAACTGAAGCGTGAAAGTTAAAGAATGATAAAACTGAAGCGTGAAAGTTTAACAGTGATAAAACTGAAGCGTGAAAGTTAAATGATAAAACTGAAGCGTGAAAGTTAAATAATGATAAAACTGAAGCGTGAAAATTAAATAATGATAAAACTGAAGCGTGAAAGTTAAAATAATGATAAAACTGAAGCGTGAAAATTAAATAATGAAAAAACTGAAGCGTGAAAGTTTAACAGTGATAAAACTGAAGCTTGAAAGTTAAATAATGATAAAACTGAAGCGTGAAAGTTAAATAAGATAAAATTGAAGCGTGAAAGTTAAATAATGATAAAACTGAAGTGTGAAACTTAAATAATGATAAAACTGAAGCGTGAAAGTTTAACAGTGATAAAACTGAAGCGTGAAGGTTAAATGATAAAACTGAAGCGTGAAAGTTAAAGAATGATAAAACTGAAGCGTGAAAGTTTAACAGTGATAAAACTGAAGCGTGAAAGTTAAATGATAAAAACTGAAGCGTGAAAGTTAAATAATGATAAAACTGAAGCGTGAAAATTAAATAATGATAAAACTGAAGCGTGAAAGTTAAATAATGATAAAACTGAAGCGTGAAAATTAAATAATGATAAAACTGAAGCGTGAAAGTTAACAGTGATAAAACTGAAGCGTGAAGGTTAAATGATAAAACTGAAGCATGAAAGTTAAAGAATGATAAAACTGAAGCATGAAAGTTAAATGATGATAAAACTGAAGCGTGAAAGTTAAATGATGATAAAATTGAAGCGTGAAAGTTAAATGATGATAAAATTGAAGCGTGAAGTTAAATGGTGATAAAACTGAAGCGTGAAAGTTAAATGATGATAAAACTGAAGCGTGAAAGTTAAATGATGATAAAATTGAAGCGTGAAAGTTAAATGATGATAAAACTGAAGCGTGAAAGTTAAATGGTAATAAAACTGAAGCGTGAAAGTTAAATGGTGATAAAACTGAAGCGTGAAAGTTAAATGGTGATAAAACTGAAGCGTGAAAGTTAAATGATGATAAAATTGAAGCGTGAAAAGTTAAATGATGATAAAACTGAAGCGTGAAAGTTAAATGGTAATAAAACTGAAGCGTGAAAGTTAAATGGTGATAAAACTGAAGCGTGAAAGTTAAATGATGATAAAACTGAAGCGTGAAAGTTAAATGATGATAAAATTGAAGCGTGAAAGTTAAATGATGATAAAATTGAAGCGTGAAAGTTAAATGATGATAAAACTGAAGCGTGAAAGTTAAATGGTAATAAAACTGAAGCGTGAAAGTTAAATGGTGATAAAACTGAAGCGTGAAAGTTAAATGGTGATAAAACTGAAGCGTGAAAGTTAAATGGTGATAAAACTGAAGCGTGAAAGTTAAATGGTGATAAAACTGAAGCGTGAAAGTTAAATGGTGATAAAACTGAAGCGCTTATCTTCTGTGGTTGTGTTGGTGAGTCATAGTCCTTTGCCCTCTTCCCTCACTGTTGGCTTCAGTGACATATCATTCTCTGCCAGTGCAAGGAACTGTGTTTTCTTCATGGACTTCTCCCTTTCATTGAAACAACAGTAATAAAAAGTCTGTCTGGTCTGTCACTGTGAAAGTAAGAGAATACGTTCATGTAGGCGGTTTCATTGTGAAAGATGCCACCGAAACATTTGTCACCTCCTGCATTCTTTTAAGGCCAGAGTTTTTATGGTCTCATTGCCCTGACTCTGCCTTCATCCATGGGAAAGGACCAAAACTGTGCTGCTTGCCATATCTGTAAAGCTGAACATCCACAATATTGTACCAAATAACAATGACCCTTCATTAGCACCCTTCTTCTACCAGAATTGATGACAAGATAGCCAGCATCTGTTTTGATATTGTCACTGGCACTGTTCCCACTTCTCTGTCTGATCTAGTTATCTTCTACTCTCTGTTGTTCTCCTGACCCATGACTTCATGGGCAAAACTGGTTCAAAACAAATCCTGTTGCTTCCGTTTCTTCTGTGTCTGTGGTCTCCATCTCTGGAACTGTCTGACATTCAGTATTAGTCATTCTGCTTCTCTTGCATCCTTCAAATCAACCTTAAAACTCATCTCTTCAAACCAGCTTTCCAGGTTCAAATCTTCCAGATGGTTTGAGCTTGTTCTTCTGTCTATGTGTAATGAGACAGAATAGGACTGTGTGTGTGTGTGTGTGTGTGTGTGTGTGTGTGTGTGTGTGTGTGTGTGTGTGGTGTGTGGTGTTTCTGGCCTGTGTCTGCCTGTTTGTCTGCCTGCCTGTCTCAGTGTCTGTGACTGTCAGAGAGAGAGAGAGAGCTTCACCTAGATCCATAGCTAAGGCGCAATATGAATACCAGTCATCATTATTAGCTATTATGAAATGTAAGTTGTTGTACTGGATGTGTTGTATGAATACAACTATGAACTTTTTCCCCTACATTTTGGAAGTATGAAGTGCGCAACGTACAGCTCACTGGATGTTCTGTGTAAACTCACAGCAGCCAGTCATCTGTGCACACTGTGTGAAGGTTCCCAGCCAGCTTTCTAAAGAGATGTCAGCGCAGCTAATGCGGACTCGCACACCAAGGGTGCCGTGTACACACTCCACCTCCATCTCTACATCATATGACATTGATTAGTACATTGATGAAATGCAAGTTCAATAGCTAATTTTCAAAGGTAACAGCAGTCCCCATTTAGTTTGATTACAGCATTTTCCACAGAGTGAACATAAAGAATGACTAGTGACAGCACTCCTCAGGTCATGACTTGTGCAAGCTAAAGACCAGATGAAAACTCAAAGACTTGACTTCCATCTAGTGATGATAGAAATCCAGAGAATGAGAATAGACTTGACTTCCATCTAGTGATGATAGAAATCCAGAGAATGAGAATAGACTTGACTTCCATCTAGTGATGATAGAAATCCAGAGAATGAGAATAGACTTGACTTCCATCTAGTGATGATAGAAATCCAGAGAATGAGAATAGACTTGACTTCCATCTAGTGATGATAGAAATCCAGAGAATGAGAATAGACTTGACTTCCATCTAGTGATGATAGAAATCCAGAAAATGAGAATAGACTTGACTTCCATCTAGTGATGATAGAAATCCAGAGAATGAGAATAGACTTGACTTCCATCTAGTGATGATAGAAATCCAGAGAATGAGAATAGACTTGACTTCCATCTAGTGATGATAGAAATCCAGAGAATGAGAATATTAAGGTTGATGCGCTTGAAAATGATGAAGACATTTTCTAAAACGTGATGATGACACGCAGCATAGTGTCAACAGGGGAATAGAAATTAACTTCCTTGTGGTGGCAGAGTTAGATTTGTTATATGATCATCGTCATCTATCCCATAGTGTGGCTGACCTTGGGGGTACCACAGATATTCTGACAGCCATCTTTCTCCTCTTTGACCTGTCTTCTGTCGTTCTCATGGTGTCGCTCAGTCTCAGGTCCATTCATTTAGATTTGTTTGCTAACAATTTTACGAGGTCAAAACAATTCTGTCAGTGCATGAAACACAGTTAATTAGAAGGCAGCTGAGTACTTTATACTGACGTGAGAAAATGTCACTGTTTTATAAAACTGTTTAAAAAGATGATAATAAAAAAAAATCAGTAGTCGTGTTTTCTTAGGGAGTGTGTGTGCCCTGACCACAGTCATACCAGTGTACAGTGAAGGCTGCCAGGTCATGTGTGGATAGTGTTGAGGACTAGTTAATATGCATAAATGTATTCATCACCAGTGTATCAACAGCTATGGGTATGTATTATACGTTTTAGGTAAATTAATTAAAAATGCAAGCGTTATTGTTGTCAACAAAGAACTGTAAAATGTGGCTGATTTAATAACACAAACAGATGTATAACATGGCTTATGTTACATGCAGTTGCCATAACATAGATAATGTAGTGTACAGGTATTTGTAAAACACTGCTAATACAGTATACAAAGAGCAGTGAAATGTTGTTAATGTAAACAGAGAATGTTAACAATTTGGTTACCATGGTGTGCAGAGATCAGGCAGGGTAACTAGAGTGGTGACAGAGCTGGGGCTAGTGTAGTGTAGTGTCACAAACTGTGTGCAGAGGTTTGTGAAATGTGATTGATTGTTATAGTGTAAACTCATCTATAAATTTGCTAACATGAAATTAAGAGAGCTATAAAATATAGCTTATGTAGTATTCAGTGAGCTGTAATTTGTAGCTGATAAGTGTTTTGAAATGTGGTTAATGGATTACACCAGAACCTTTAAAATGTGACCAGTGTAATTTGCAAAGAGGCATGGAAGACGTTAATGTACTGTACAAGGAGATGATGAATGTGGCTTCTACTGTACAGTGAGATGTGAAATGTGGCTGCTAGAGTTGTGAAATGTTGTTAATGTACTGTACAGTGAGATGTGAAATGTGGCTGCTAGAGTTGTGAAATGCTGTTCATGCACAATACAATGTGATGGAAAACGTGGCCACAGTACTGTCCAAAGAGGTGGCTGACAGTGACCTGCCATGTGCTGTGCAGCGTGGGGAGCTGCAGGCCTTGCAGGACAGAGTGAACAGCACAGACAGCGATGACCAGGCCCTCGCCCAAGAAGTGCAGGTACGTATAGAAACAAGCAGCATGCAGATGTAGTCGCCACTGGATTGCTGAGGCTCTCTGACGTTTAGCGACCTGAAGACGTGGCACGACACAAAAATACATTGCAGTACTGTAGACAAAGTCATCCCTACTGACAGACGTGTATCACAATCATGTGTCAGCTGTCGCTGTCCCATATGCACTGGCTTGCCCAAACTGGTTTTATTGCATTTCTCAGGTGGATTGTTCTTTCTACAGGTGGATGCTTGTCAGATTTGCTCATTCATATGCCAATGATTGTGTTCATTGCTCTGCATGGTTTGAACTCCTAAATACTTTGTGTGGTTGAATCATAATTGACTCGGCGTTGGGGAAAAACAGTCATACTTTCAGAAGGGATGTAGTTGCCGATATAGACTTTCTGCCTCGCAAAATGTCCTTATGAGTTAGCTACTATTTATACTGGAAAGTGGATCTGGTTGGATGATTACAAGTAATACAGACAGGGAAAGATAACCGTAGTAGACCACTGTTCTGATTGTCAACACTATATTCAATGTCGTAGAAGGATTTGACCATCATTGAACATTATGTTTAAGGCATCAAAGTTCAAAAACAGCTATGTGTGATGGTGCTACTGCCAACAGTCCAGAGCTGAACCGATCTGTCTGCCTTGCTGGAGGAATTGGACTTTGATTTATCACTTCTAACCCCCAAACTATTAACCCAGTACACGATAAAGTACACATTTCTGAAAGAACATTCTCTATATTGTTATGAATACAGAGACACGCTAGAAACAAATGTGAAAAAAAAAGCCTAATGCAGGCATAAGCTGTTTAACTCAATCATCTTAGACCTGTAACAGGTTCACTCTTGTCAGCTGTTAACAACAACTGAATGTTGTGGGCACTTGTTGCCTGTCTCTCACCTGAACAGTCAGAGGTGTCTCTGCTTCGTCAAACTGCAGAGTTGATCATCAAACTCTTCAACCATTCCTGCCTTTCAGTGACTTGGGCAAAGATCAAACCCAGCTCCTGTGAAGTGTGAACATTTTGTGAAGTGCGGTGTACTTGAATTTAAATGATACCCATGGAACAACTGCCGAGGATAACATTGTCCTCTGGTAGACATAAACATAACTTTACTACACAGCTTTCTTCTCTGTTTAGTGTGTGTGTGTGTGTGTGTGTGTGTGTGTGTGTGTGTGTGTGTGTGTGTGTGTGTGTGTGTGTGTGTGTGTGTGTGTGTGTTTAGGTAGAGGATGGTGATTTTCCTTTTAAGTTTGACATAGGTCATAGAAATAGTGACTTCCTTTTCAAGCACTTTAAAAATTTAATTCATAGTTTTGTTTTGTTGTGTTCTCTTTAACACACCTTTCCTGTCTTCTGTCCCCGACCAGGCTCAGCTTGCCAAGTGCAGCGCGGACACTCAGGTGTGCCGCCGGGAGCTGCTCCGCATGGAGCACAAGAAGGCCCAGATGGAGCTGCACGTCTCCCGCATGGAGGAGACCCTGCAGCAGCTGTCCATGACGGTGGATGAAGATCAGGAAGCCATGGACACGCGCTGCTTGTTGAGGTGAGTGCAGGCCGAGGGTACACTGACCTCACTGGCCGTCTTTCCTGGTGAAGAAGTGGAAACTGTCAGGTCTCTACAGTGTAGGGAGGCTGACTGCCCTCATGACTCCTGTGTTATGGCTCTTGCTCTGATGCCCTTCTGTTAACGTGATGCTTGGATTATCAGAGAATTTAGACATGCACACACACACACACACACACACACACACACACACACATGAACACACATGCACACACACACACACACACACACACACACACACACACACACACACACACACACACACACACACACACACACACACACACACACACACATACATGAACACACATGCACACACATGCAACATAAATGTTTGATACAAAGACACCTCGGGCATGCTGATTGTTGCTGGTGTCTGTCCATCAGGCTGCAGAAGAGCATCAACGACATGGACACCTTGAGTGGAGTGACCTGCCATGTGCCCAAAGCTGACACCATTGTTGTGCTCTTCCCTCCTAATCAGTCTGCTCCACCATCGACCTCCCATGGAGATGACCTTGTCCTCCAGGTCACCTTGACCTTCAAGGAGAACAGTTTGGGTTCTCTGTGCTTGAAAGATGTTCAGGTTTGTCTGCAGACTGTTCTGTATTAGATACATTTTTAGTGCATGAACAAGCTGCTCAGCAACACTCTCTCGAACAATTATTTTTCTTAATTCTTTCATCTCTAATTTCTGTTCATCATTACTTTCTCTTTTGTCCTGCATCCATTGAAGTTTAAAGATTTAGCTCAGCACACAAGTATCTTGACATGAGAGGCCACAAAGACACTAGTAAAAAGCATTCATACTGCCTATGCTTGATTAATGGGATTCTCTCTTTGCTGGTTGTTCTAACTGTGTTCTTGATAGAGTTTTAATGCTACATATTTCTGCTGCCATACAAGCAGTGGGTTGAAAAAGGGAGAATATGTTACTTAAGTCTTTCGATTGGCTGCCACCCCTACTGTACATTTCTGATCTGCTTGACATCTCTGGTTCCATTGGGCAACTTTGCTCATCTGTCAACACCAGGTGTATAATTGAGCCACATCAGAAAGTCTTTTGATCAGAGAGCGTTTTTTGGTTTATTCATTCATTTGTTGTTTTTCTGGGCCACTGATGTGGACTGATCTTGATCTGCCTGTTGCTGTTAGTAAGATCCAGTCATCCTCTTCTTTAGAAAAATTCTGTAAAAATTCATGGCTTCAGAACTGCTTATCTCTAGTATGTTTTGGTATTATCTGCTGCTTTATCCTGGCATGTGTGTGTGTGTGTGCTTTTGTGTGTGCATGTTTACTGATGACTTTTCCTGGTGCTGGGCATGTGTGGGGGGCGTGTGGTGGTAAGAATAGTAGCAGTGGCTTTGTTTTCTTTTCTCCTTTCAAATAATGAATTAATTCTTCTTCTTTTTTCCTTTTCATGTAATAAGAAACGTTTTTTTCTCTCATGGATTTCGGTTCTCATGGACTGAAGGGTGAGATCTGAAATGAAACTAGCTGCATGAATTACAGATGTCTTTAGTTTGTTTGAGTCAGTTGATGTTTCTGTTTCAAATGAAAATGGACCAAGGCCTTAAAATTACTAAGCCGTTGTTCTGTGATGCTGCTGTCTGTTTTATCGGCCTTTTCTCAAATCTTTAAGTCCAGTAGTTTCCCCTGTGCTGAGGGCCGAATATAAATTTGTCTGTTGGTGCTTGTTTGAATAGGATTTTTTTTTGTTTGTTCCTTGTTTCTTTGCCTTTCCTGTCTGTCATTTGTTCTGTGTCTGATGTAAAGGGTTTGTTTTGTCCTGTGCCCAGAGCAATGTTGAGAGTTTTGAGCGGGACGACCTGTGGAAGGGACAGGGAAAAGGGGGAGTGGACAGCGTCATTTGTTCTGTGCCTGATGTGAAGGTTTGTTTTGTCCTGTGCCCAGAGCAATGTTGAGAGTTTTGACCTGGACGACCTGTGGAAGGGACAGGGAAAAGGGGGGAGTGGACAGCGTCCCTGCTCTCGTCCATGCCATGAAACTGCGCTGGCAGTCCCATGTGCCTCTGCTGTCTGAGGTTAACTGTCTCCGCTCCCGGTACACTATCTCTTGTTGTTTGCCAGTATTCTTTTTCTTATTCTGCTCTTCTGTGTGACTGTCTTCGGTCAGGTCACTGTCTTTTGGTTTGTTTCGTTTTTCATCCTTTTATGAGAATTTTGTGTGTGGTCTTCCAATATACAATCACTTTTCTTATTTATTTTGACTTACGGAAAAAAAATGAGGGTGCAGTAATTTATTGCTTTGGTAAAGTGATGTCAACAGTGAGTAAGTTGTGTTTATTTGTGTCGTCGGCTTAGTAAAAGGAGAGTAACAGTATAATTTTGATGTGTAACTACATTATTGCTTTGGTGAAGGGATAGTAACAGAGATCAAACTGTTGCCGTGATAAAGTAGCACTGTCAGTCAATGAAGTGTTGACATGTAATTAAGCTGTTGCTTTGGTAAAGTGAAGGTAAGCATCAATAACAAATTCCCTCATGCTGCAAGGTACGTTTCTTTCAAGGTTTACTATATCAAAAAAGAAGATAACCTATTGCTCGTTCATCGTATTCATTGTCATGAATGTTGTTTATCCAGCCTGTTTGTCCCTCTGTCTGGTGGAATAGTAATTTTATTCTGTGAATATTTTTGGGCCACAAAAAAATAATCAGGGCATGTGTCAACCTCGGTGTAATGTCAGTGGAGGAAGGACTAGCGCACAGCCCAAACACACTCACAGCTTGCTTACAATCTCATTCATATATCATGCATTCGTCACATCAAACCACTAGTAAAGTCTATAACTTTACTATACATGATCATAGAGAGAACATCAATGCATATAGAATCAAACAAAATAAAACATTCTCTCTTTCCTTGAATTTCACAAAATCATTTATCTAAAACATCATTAACTAACCCGGGTATAAATAGATTTCTACTTTACCTGGCCAGGTGATCTTAACTATTCACGAATCACTGTCTTTTCTTTTCTTTTCTTTTCTTTTCACTGTCACTTTCACAACACGACACAACTGCCGGCACTGGTGTTGGTCTGATGGCGCCTGGTCAGGTGAGACTGTTGGCGTTGGTCTGTGGTTCTGCTTGGCGAAGTGACGCTGCCAGGTATGAGGTCGAACCCCCGGTTAGGGTAGAACAGTGACTATCAACATCGATCTGTTCTCCTTTCTTTCTTCCTGCATTAACGCATTGCACTCTCTCCTCTCTCTCTCTTCTAGTCTGCTCTTATCAAATGGACATGGTTGCTTTTCTTTTCTTTTTTTCTTTTTTTTCTTTTCTTCTTCATAAATTAGCAACTCTCCCTCTCTCTCCACATCTCTCCTCAGTCCTTCCTCTGCAGACTATCTCATGCTAATCTCTCAACTTGGTTCTCTTCTCTCCTCATCTCTCTCTCTCTCTTCTAGTCTGCTCTTATCAAATGGACATGGTTGCTTTTCTTTTCTTTTTTTTTTTCTTTTCTTTCTTTTCTTCTTCATTCATTTAGCAACTCTCTCTCTCTCTCCACATCTCTCCTCAGTCCTTCCTCTGCAGACTATCTCATGCTAATCTCTCAACTTGGTTCTCTTCTCTCCTCATCTCTCTCTCTCTCTGCCCTTCTCTCCTGCAGAGCTCCACTCAGAACCTCTCTCTCCCTCTCTCTCTCTATTCGTTCTTCCCCTCGTTCTGCCCTTCTCTCACTCACGCATTCCTTTATTCGTTCCGATCTGTCCAAAAACGGGCGAGTACCATTGGTCAGTATTTTTTACCCCTGACACCCGAGGTTGTCTCCCTCTAATTCCATTGGACGTTCAAATCATGACAGTCCCGTCTACACGCCTTACTCTCTGTGGTGGTCAATTGGTCATTTAATTGATTAGCTAGATTTCACCCCACCACACACTACCTTCCCCCCTTCCCTACTTCACTGGCGCGGTGTGGCTTAAGTGGTGGACACTGGTCAATCTAAATTGGCCAGCTGAGTCTGGGTAGGCACCACGACGTCCGACTAACAATGACGTTGGTTCCACAAATTGGCCGGATAAGCTTGAGCTCGGCTCTGCGACTCGTCTCGCTAGACATCGAGGCGTCGGTCAAAGCTGCTTAGCCCGTATAGCCGGACAGACCGTCTTCCTGAAGCCTCTCCGCTAAGCTTAATTGGCCGGACCCGACCCATGGGCCCGTCTTTCTGACGCCTAGAATGTTTGAGTTTGGACTTAGGTCCGAACAAATTGACTGGCGACTCCCCAAGTTAGGTTGTTCCCCCCAAGTTAGGTTGTTTCCCCCAAGTTAGGTTGTTTCCCCCAAGTTAGGTTGTTTCCCCCAAGTTAGGTTGTTTCTTTTTTTGTCCGTGACAATTTCCCCCTTGCAAAAGACCATGCTCCGCATTGTCTCAAAACAACGGTACAAAAAGGACAACAACCGAATTTGCTGACACACAGCTACACGCGCAAAGTTTGGAAAATACTTTACAACCAACGGTTTATAAGTTTATAAAATATACAATTAGTGAATACCACTCCAATGAGTTATCATTGACGTGCGCTCTTGCGTTATTTCAACTCATTCTATAACGACCTCTGTGCGCACTCATGCGATTCCCCCTACCTGCGGATTTGCCATATCTTCTCTTCACAATTCTTATGAAAGCACAATATAATATGATCACGATCCATGACACTTCACTGAGGAATCTCCATCCTCACTTATTGCAAATAATGCATCACTACACAAGCGACTGTATGCTCCAAGCATAACTACATCCACATGAACAAGTCTCACAAAGAAAATATGAACCAGTCTCACACAAAAAAAAATATGAACCATAGCCAACTGGGAATGAACCCATATCCAATCAACATAACTGGAATCAACACATATTATCAACAAAGCACCCTGGATATGACTGACTTCCTCTGAGTTGCAGCTTGCTAGACTACACGACTTAAATAGTCAGCTCCGACATTCTGTCGACCGGGAATGTACTGCACTCGATACCTGTAGGCTGCAGTGCCATTGCCCAACGCAGAAACTCTGCTGTTTTTCAACTGCGCCTCCTGCAGGAATTTGAGTGGTTGATGATCCGTCTCGATCACGAACTCTTTCCCATACAAGTATTTGTGGAACTTCTGCACGGCCCACACAACAGCTAAACACTCCTTCTCTACAGTTGCGTACCCTTCCTCACACTTTGTCAACTTCCTGCTAGCATATCTCACAGGAAACTCGACCCCTTCATGCTCCTGTAACAATACTGCACCTATCCCACCACCTGATGCATCTGTCCGCAACAAAAATGGTTTGGACATATCTGGTAGCTTCAAGATGGGACGGGAACCTAGTCTTTCCAACACCGTCTGCAGTGCTTGCTCTGCAGCGTCTGACCACTCGACCACTGCCGGTTTCCCTGCCTTGACCAAATCACTGAGAGGACTCGTGATTGCTGCGAAATTTGGAACAAACTCCCTATAGAACCCAATAAAACCTAGCAGACTCCTGACTTCTGTTTTGGTCTTTGGTCTCTCTGAATTCATCATCTTCTCCACCTTTCCTCTTTCCGGCTGCTTTGTGTCGCTTCCGACAACAAAACCTAGGAACTCCAGGCTTGGAAAGCCAACCTGGCACTTTGTTGGTCTGGCTGTGAGATTGGCTTGTCTCAACCTCTCCAAGACTGCTCCTAGCTGCCTCATATGCTCCTCCCATGTCTCGGATGCTATCAGAATGTCATCCATGAAATTCACGACACCTTCCAATCCCGTCAATAGCTTCCTCATCATTCGAGAAAAGACCGCAGGTGCGTTGACCATCCCAAAAGGGAGTACTCGCCACTGGTATAGCCCATAGGAGTGGAAAATGCTGTGACTTCCTTTGAGTCATCACTCAAGGCTATTTGCCAGTAACCCTTGCTCAGATCGATCCTGGTGAAATACTGGCTCTTGCTTGTGCGATCTGAGCGAACAGGTCTTCCATGTTGGGTATGACCTCTGCATCGACCTTGGTGACACTGTTCAGACGTCTATAGTCGACACAGAATCGATGCTCACCTGACTTTTTCCTCACTAAGACGACGGGTGCACTATATGATGATTTGGACGGTTCAATCACCCCAAGGTCCAACATCTTTTCTACTCCTCCTCGATCACTTGCTTGGTGGCATATGGGATCGGGTAGGCTTTCACATGTACGGGTTTCTGTGATGTCAACTCCACCGTACATGTCTCTAGAGTTGTCCTGCCTGGTTTATACAGTCAGGGACGCCCTATACTGTTCTAGGAGCCCACTAACTTCCCCCTGTCTCCTACTGCCTAGCCCTTCATACAGTGACACATCCCTGTATGACTCTTCTCCTGGAAACTCAGGCAACAAAATCTCCCCTTCTTCTGCTGGGTCTCCCTCACCTCCATCAATGATTGCTGCTGCGCCTATGTGCTGAGTCTCACGCTGAATATATTTGCGGAGTAGATTTGCATGGAAAAGTTTTGGTTTCCCATTCACATCGATTCGGTAGTCCTGATCTACCTTTTCAATGATGGTGAATGGCCCCTTCCAATGCATCAGCAGCTTGTTGTGATCCGTGGGAAGCAGTAACAGGACTTGATCTCCCACCTTGAGGAATTGCTTCCTCACCTTCCTGTCATACTGCTTCTTCTGGACGACCCTAGCCTCCTGCAAACTCTCCCTGCGACCTTACATGTCTCCTCGAGCCTATTGCGTAAGTCTACCACATACTGATATGTGGTTTTGACTTCTTCGGACTCCTGTTTCTCTCCACCTCTTGCCAACTCCCAAGACTTCACGAGCGAAGGGTCTTGTTCCTGCGCTGCCCTAAACTCATCAGGCGACACGTCTATGCCTGACTTCCTTCCTGGAACAACTAACGGTTTAACAACCTTTTCCTCCTTCTTGCTCCGTGTCTGAACTGCTGCCCCTGTAGCAGTCAACAACTCAGGATCCCTGGATCCCTTGCACCTGGGATATTCCCAATGATCAAATCGTGAAGGGGTTTTCTCCATCACCAACGCAGACAACTCGCCTGAGAAGTAAGGGGTACGTACTTCTATCTTAGCAACTGGAAACTCCCTCACAGTGCCATCGATTAAGTACAGGTCTGGATTTGCCCTGTCAAATCCCCTTTATCGACCAGCGTTGTTCGTACTACCCCGCATGAACAACCAGTGTCTCGTAACACTTTCACCCTCTGCTGGCCAATCCACCCTTCTTCCACTGTAACGAACCACTCAGCCTAGTGCCCTCTATCCCTGACACTGACTGCTGTCCAGTGCTAGCCATAGGCTGCACTTCACCCTCTTCAGACTGAATCCCTTTTGGTTCCACTGCAGGTCGTTTCCCTTGACGACCCTTATCCACCTCTTGCAAGGCTGCTGCCTTCTGGAACCTCATGCGACAATCCCTCGCCACATGTCCCTTCTGTGACAAATGAAACACCTAATTTCCCTTTGCCCTTCCTTCTGCCCCACCACTGGGTTTGCAGACTTTGCAGAAAACTCTCTAGTCTCCTTGCACTCTTCTCCCCTGTGCCTAGCACCTGTTTCTCCTGCACCTTAGTGCCCAAACGTGCCTCTCTATACACCTCTGCGAACTTCACAACTCTCCTGCTGTCTCTGCTGTCTCTCTTTCAAATGTATGGTAACTCAGGGCCGCAACCTGCAAAAATCTGTTCTTTCATAACTAGCTCTTTCAATTCAGCGAACTCCTTCTTCGTACCACTCAACTCTAATTGTTGTTCAATGGGGTGTTCTTTTCTTCCGCCATTATATCTCTTTTTTTTTTTTAACAAGATTTTATTACTACGACAGCCCAACTGGTGGTTTCCGACACGAGTGACGTAATAGCACAATCCTATGAATGATAATATTAGCTTGGGACAACGTAGTTAGTTTTTATAAGACGCCCAGCGCCTGACCCAACTATGAGAGCGAATTATAGGCAATCTGTGCGAAATGAGTACTCTGGGGCTGAAATGCCAAGCCTAGTATTAACTATCTTGGAAGCAATGCCAAGCCTAGTATTTAACTATCTTGGGAACATACAGTAAGACAACCCCTTGTCTTAGGATTACAATACTTGAATCCCACCCAGCTTCCTCTCTGAGAAGTTGAACAATTATAATAAATGGGCCAGAATATCCTGGCAGGCTCGCCAATAAATTGTCAACCTCGGTGTAATGTCAGTGGAGGAAGGACTAGCGCACAGCCCAAACACACTCACAGCTTGCTTACAATCTCATTCATATATCATGCATTCGTCACATCAAACCACTAGTAAAGTCTATAACTTTACTATACAATGATCATAGAGAGAACATCAATGCAATATAGAATCAAACAAAATAAAACATTCTCTCTTTCCTTGAATTTCACAAAATCATTTATCTAAAACATCATTAACTAACCCGGGTATAAAATAGATTTCTACTTTACCTGGCCAGGTGATCTTAACTATTCACGAATCACTGTCTTTTCTTTTCTTTTCTTTTCTTTTCACTGTCACTTTCACAACACGACACAACTGCCGGCACTGGTGTTGGTCTGATGGCGCCTGGTCAGGTGAGACTGTTGGCGTTGGTCTGTGGTTCTGCTTGGCGAAGTGACGCTGCCAGGTATGAGGTCGAAACCCCGGTTAGGTAGAACAGTGACTATCAACATCGATCTGTTCTCCTTTCTTTCTTCCTGCATTAACGCATTGCACTCTCTCTCTCTCTCTCTCTTCTAGTCTGCTCTTATCAAATGGACATGGTTGCTTTTCTTTTCTTTTTTTCTTTTCTTTCTTTCTTCTTCATAAATTAGCAACTCTCCCTCTCTCTCCACATCTCCCCTCAGTCCTTCCTCTGCAGACTATCTCATGCTAATCTCTCAACTTGGTTCTCTTCTCTCCTCATCTCTCTCTCTCTCTTCTAGTCTGCTCTTATCAAATGGACATGGTTGCTTTTCTTTCTTTTTTTTTTTCTTTTCTTTCTTTTCTTCTTCATTCATTTAGCAACTCTCTCTCTCTCTCCACATCTCTCCTCAGTCCTTCCTCTGCAGACTATCTCATGCTAATCTCTCAACTTGGTTCTCTTCTCTCCTCATCTCTCTCTCTCTCTGCCCTTCTCTCCTGCAGAGCTCCACTCAGAACCTCTCTCTCCCTCTCTCTCTCTATTCGTTCTTCCCCTCGTTCTGCCCTTCTCTCACTCACGCATTCCTTTATTCGTTCCGATCTGTCCAAAAACGGGCGAGTACCATTGGTCAGTATTTTTACCCCTGACACCCGAGGTTGTCTCCCTCTAATTCCATTGGACGTTCAAATCATGACAGTCCCGTCTACACGCCTTACTCTCTGTGGTGGTCAATTGGTCATTTAATTGATTAGCTAGATTTCACCCCCACCACACACTACCTTCCCCCCTTCCCTACTTCACTGGCGCGGTGTGGCTTAAGTGGTGGACACTGGTCAATCTAAATTGGCCAGCTGAGTCTGGGTAGGCACCACGACGTCCGACTAACAATGACGTTGGTTCCACAAATTGGCCGGATAAGCTTGAGCTCGGCTCTGCGACTCGTCTCGCTAGACATCGAGGCGTCGGTCAAAGCTGCTTAGCCCGTATAGCCGGACAGACCGTCTTCCTGAAGCCTCTCCGCTAAGCTTAATTGGCCGGACCCGACCCATGGGCCCGTCTTTCTGACGCCTAGAATGTTTGAGTTTGGACTTAGGTCCGAACAAATTGACTGGCGACTCCCCAAGTTAGGTTGTTCCCCCCAAGTTAGGTTGTTTCCCCCAAGTTAGGTTGTTTCCCCCAAGTTAGGTTGTTTCCCCCAAGTTAGGTTGTTTCATTTTTTTGTCCGTGACAGCATGCAACAAGATCCTTTCAGCTGATGGCCCCGAGGGCTGCTGTGGTCTTGCTGGTTTTTATCCTCCCAGGAACATACCTGGAATTCTGTGGGCTGGATCGATGCATGCTTTGGGAGAGGGGATTGGGTGTTAGGGGAAGGTTTTATCGGACCTGACCATTGCCCATGACTGTGGCTTTCAGGTATGCTATCGACTGGATTCAGCAGGGGGCGTACTGCGGGTGATCGTGGGTCGAGGGGCAGCATTGTCTGCTCCTTGCTCATTCCTCCGGCTACCCCACACAGGGGCAGTCACTCTCACCAGTATCATGGGGGCCCCAGACTCGGTAGCTTTGGAAGACCTCAAGGTGTGTTTGTGTGTGTGTGTGTGATTTTAACTATTGCAATTTAAATTGTGTGTAAATTTTAGTAAGAGAGAATAATCCTAGTACAACGTTATTTAACGTTAAAGAAAAAAAAGAAAAGACCCCTGCTGGCTATGTTTTAAAGCAGTCACCTGACGACAGAACAGAATGGTGAAGGGCTATCACTGAGCTTCTGAATCAGTTCATTTGTATTTCAACCATATATTCAACATCACCATTTTGCCTTTGGTAGTCCAGCGCATCACTTAGATTGTGCATTCTGTTTTAGCTTGCTGTGCATGAAATGCACTGGGCATGGTGATTTCTGAGTTTTGATGTGTAAAGAAATAAGCAGGATCTCTTCTGATTTTATACAGGGAAAACCCTATCAGTGACTTGCAGGCTTATTTAATCGTCTGTGGTTAGTCGAACAGCAGAATGTCAAAGGACTGACTCATGTGACATGCTATTTTCAGTTTTAAAGAGTTGACCGATGCCAAATGTATATTTTTTTTAAAGTACATGTTATTTTTCAGTTTTAAAGAGATGACCAATGGCAAATGTATATTTTTTTAAGTGACATGTTATTTTTTCGGTTTTATAGAGTTGACTGATGCCAGAAGCATATTTTCTAAGGGTGTTTTTTCCATTGTGACATGCCATGGGATTGATGTGTTTCAGCCATCCGCAGGCGGCATGCTGGAGGACTGGGTCTGCTTCCTGGAAAATAAGTTTGGCAAACTATGAAGACTTTGCTCAGAGACAACAGGGGACATCATGTATTGTACAGACATGTCTGGAAGACATCAACATCGGGATTATTGCCAGAAGCCTAAAGGATCAGTCTGGAAAACCCTGAGGACTGCATTCTCAGTCAGCAGGGAACATGCATTGTACAGGTTAGGGGGACATCCAGCGTGGGAAGTCTCTCTTGAAGAGTCTAAGGACAAGTTTGGAAAACGCAGGCTATACGATGCTGATGCAGGAATGGATATCAAATACTGTGAATTTCATTCATATGGAGAGGGGAAAGGGACATTTTTGTTTTTCGAGGTTGTTGTTTCTGGCTTATAACGCAAGACAGGCGCCAGCCAGGAGTTGATTAAGTCTGCTGAAAGTACAGGCTGGTTCTTAGCATATGTCGACAGTACTGTACAGAGAAATGAGAACTTGTGAGTGTGTGTGTGGAGCTTGTACTGTGTAAAGTAATAGCTGACAGTGCTTTGAACAGGTTGTAACATCAACTAATGGTTAACTCATTCTGGAAGACTTAAGAAATAATCATGACAAGATGGCCACCACACCTGCCAACGTATGAGGTAATTTGGAATAGCTAGTGTAGTCCGAGTTTTTCAACAAGTCCAGTAGCTTTTAGTTAGTGCCTGTCTTCTTAGCACATCTTCCTTCAGGATTATGTTGCCACTGTTTTGGACTTAATCCTCATTGGTACTGTGTGCGCTGGTTTTTCTGCGCTTTCTCCAAGGCAGCCATGGCCACAGGGTTTAGTTCGTGTTGGGAACCGAGTGAGAAATGAGTTGAGTAAGTCTCATTGCATCTTGTTCTTCAGACATGACTGACCAGTAGGGAACTGTACAGAGTGACACCTTTCTCAGCCAAAGGAACCCAGTAACAGCAATCCACCTGTGAAGTGTGTGTGGAAGGTGTGTTCAGTTGTCTGCTTCTGGTTTGTATGTTTTCCTTTTCCTCCTACTGAATCCTTGGACATCTTTAACCAGTGGCCCCGTCTTAACTGCCATGTGCGGACTGCTGAACTAGGTTTGAAAGCATTCAACATACATAGCGTGTTAAAATCTGTCTTATAATCCTACACACAAACGTCTTCACCAGTCAGCTGGGTGAAATATTAACAGTCAGTTCCTACAGTGTGTCGTGTTGGACAGGTGAGATTGTTTGATGTGTAAGAGTGTAATAACAGTCAGTTCCTACAGTGTGTAATGTTGGACATGTGAGATTGTTTGAGATGTAAGAGTGTAATAACTGTCAGTTCATACAGTGTGTAATGTCGGACATGTGAGATTGTTTGAGATGTAAGAGTGTAATAACTGTCAGTTCAAACAGTGTGTAATGTTGGACATGTGAGATTGTTTGAGATGTAAGAGTGTAATAACTGTCAGTTCATTGTGTCATGTTGGACAGGTGAGATTGTTTGAGATGTAAGAGTGTAATAACTGTCAGTTCATACAGTGTGTCATGTTGGACATGTGAGATTGTTTGAGATGTAAGAGTGTAATAACTGTCAGTTCATACAGTGTGTCATGTTGGACAGGTGAGATTGTTTGAGATGTAAGAGTGTAATAACTGTCAGTTCATACAGTGTGTCATGTTGGACAGGTGAGATTGTTTGAGATGTAAGAGTGTAATAACTGTCAGTTCATACAGTGTGTAATGTTGGACATGTGAGATTGTTTGAGATGTAAGAGTGTAATAACTGTCAGTTCATACAGTGTGTCATGTTGGACAGGTGAGATTGTTTGACATGTAAGAGTGTAATAACTGTCAGTTCATACAGTATGTAATGTTGGACAGGTGAGATTGTTTGAGATGTAATTGTTTGAGATGTAAGAGTGTAATATGTGAAACAGTTTTGTTGATTTTCTTTTTCTCTCTCTGCCATAACAAGACCCTAGAGTTGTGTCCCTTGCCATCTGGAGCGTGAACAAGCTGAACTGAAGGCAGTCGAGTGAATTGTGAGCAGTCGGAGGACAAGAAGCTTGACTGTTGGTTGCAGTGACTCCCCCTGTCTGACTGCCGGTGGCATTACCCCTTGACAGACAAGAGGCCACATTGTCCCCTGACTGACTAGAGCTTACTTCATCCCTGGGCTGACTGAACTATACATCACTCCCTGATGATTTTGCAGGCTGCATTACCTACCCCCAGATTGACTAAGGGTTATAATGTGCTGACTGACTAGAGGTTACTCTGTCCTGACTGACTGCAGGATACCCTTCCTCAATCAGGACTGACTTCTGCCTGACTGACTGTAGGTTACATTATACCCCTGACTGACTGTAGGTTACATTATACCCTGACTGACTGCAGGTTACATTATACCCCTGACTGACTGCAGGTTATATTATACCCCTGACTGACTGTAGGTTACACTATACCCGACTGACTGACTGCAGGGTTTCATTATACCCCTGACTGACTGTAGGTTACATTATACCCCAGACTGACTGTAGGTTACATTATACCCCTGACTGACTGCAGGATACATTATACCCCTGACTGACTGCAGGTTACATTATACCCCTGACTGACTGCAGGATACATTATACCCTGACTGACTGTAAAGTTACATTATACCCCTGACTGACTGCAGTTTACATTATACCTCTGACTGCAGGTTGCATTATACCCTGACTGCAGGTTGCATTATACCCCTGACTGACTGCAGGTTACATTATACCCCTGACTGACTGCAGGTTACACTATACCTCTGACTGCAGGATACATTATACCCCTGACTGCAGGTTGCATTATACCCCTGACTGACTGCAGTTTACATTAAACCCCTGGCTGCAGGTTACATTATACCCTGACTGACTGCAGTTTACATTATACCCCTGACTGCAGTTTGCATTATACCCCTGACTGACTGCAGGTTACATTATACCCCTGACTGACTGCAGGTTGCGTTATACCCTGACTGACTGCAGGTTACGTTATACCCTGACTGACTGCAGTTTACATTATACCCCTGACTGACTGCAGGTTACATTATACCTCCGACTGACTGCAGGTTACATTATACCCCTGACTGACTGCAGGATACATTATACCCCTGACTGACTGCAGGTTACATTATACCCCTGACTGACTGCAGTTTACTTTATACCCCTGACTGCAGGTTACATTATACCCTGACTGACTGCAGGATACATTATACCCCTGACTGACTGCAGGTTACATTATACTCCTGACTGACTGCAGGTTACATTATACTCCTGACTGACTGTAGGTTACATTATACTCCTGACTGACTGCAGGTTACATTATACACCTGACTAGGTTACATCATACCCTGACTGCAGTTTACTTTATACCCCTGACTGCAGGTTACAGTATACCCCTGACTGACTGCAGGATACATTATACCCCTGACTGACTGCAGGTTACATTATACTCCTGACTGGCTGCAGGATATATTATACCCCTGACTGACTGCAGGTTATATTATACCCCTGACTGACTGTAGGTTACATTATACCCCTGACTGACTGTAGGTTACATCATGCCCCTGACTGCAGGTTACATTAAACCCCTGACTGCAGGTTACATTATACCCCTGACTGACTGCAGGTTACATTATACTCCTGACTGACTGCAGGTTATATTATACCCCTGACTGACTGTAGGTTACATTATACCCCTGACTGACTGCAGGTTACATTATACCCCTGACTGACTGCAGGTTACATCATACCCCTGACTGCAGGTTACATTATACCCTGACTGACTGCAGGTTACACTATACCCTTGACTGCAGGATACATTATACCCCTGACTGACTGCAGGTTACATTATACCCCTGACTGACTGTAGGTTACATTATACCCCTGACTGCAGGTTACATTATACCCCTGACTGACTGGAGGTTACATTATACCCCTGACTGACTGCAGGTTACATTATACACCTGACTGACTGCAGGTTACATTATAGCCCTGACTGACTGCTTGTCTGCTTTGTATTGTATTTTGAATTTGGCATTGTGTTGCGCTTCATGTGTATATTTGTTATTTGGTTTGTTTTCAGCAATATGCTGTGTGTGTGTGTGTGTGTGTTTATTTGTTATTTGGTTTGTTTTCAGCAATATGCTGTGTGTGTGTTTATTTGTTGTTTGATACGTATTCAGTAAATCTACCGTCTATTGTAGAAGTGTGGTTTGTTTCTGTAATTCTGCTGTCTGCTTTATGTGTTTCTTCCTAATGTGGTTTGTTTTCAGTTATTCTGCAGTCTGTGTTTATTCGTAATATGGCTTGTTTTCTGTAATTCTGCTGTCTGCTTTTTGTGTTTATTTGTAATTTGGTTTGTATTCAGTATTTTTGCAGTCTGTGTATTTGTTATGTGGTTTGGTTTCTGTAATTCTGCTGTATGTGTTTATTTTTAATTTGGTTTGTTTTCAGTCTTTCTGCGGTCTGGTTCCCTTTTCCTGTTTTTCTTCTTCTTTTTTTTAACAAAAAAACTTTGGGTGTTCTCGCCGACAATAAATATTCAATTCATTGCGTCGACAAGTGTAGGACTTTGTATGCATTCTTCATGGAAGATTTCATGCACACGAGTATGTCGGTCACAAGCCAGACTGAATTCATACTCCTTTTTATTGACAGTTCCTGAAGTTAGTAATCATATTCAACAAACAGAACACAGGCTATCTAATAAGCTGTTATTGTGAATAATCATAAAGACATCAACAACTTGACTGGCATGCAAGACGAACCTATCAGGGTCACTGTTGCCATTGGTTCTTCGGACGTGGCATACATCAAGAGTGCTTTTGCACAACTGTTTGAGAGCAACATGCATAAAATAGTTTAATACAACGGTAAGTGAAACAAAATATTAAAGAACAATTAAGCAGTAAGGGTCCCTTTCCCCTCCCTCCAACCCAATCCAAACATCCCCCCCCCCCCCCACCCCCTCTCCAGTGAAATACTGTTGGGAAATGAAGACTAAACTACCAGTTACCATCAAATTTTTATTATTTCATTTAAGATTTTTTTCTGTTTAGGATTTGCAGCATTCTTTGTGTTTGTTCTGTTTAGGTAGGCAACAAACCAGGTTTGTTTTTCAGATCTGCCAATTAAAAGGAGACCTGACATCTGGAGTGGGGTGGTGTAGTGTTACTGTACAGTCTGTCCAAAATCTGTCATCTTCCACACGCCCGAGTGAGACACAGAAGAACAAAGGAGAGGGAAAACGGGATGTACACATTCCACAAACCCGAGCAAGGGACAGGAAAACAAAAGTGTTGGAAAAGCAGATGTCTAAATCATTCTGCATATCCATTTCTGCTGTCAACACCACATTCCAACTACTTCTCACCCTTCCTCATCTGATTCACTTGAGAATGCACAAGTTCATAAAACATCACAATACAAACTTTTTCAATCAGATTTCTTTTTCTGGTTCTGTTCACTCTAAAAGAAAAAGAAATCTTTTAGAGAGATTGCGAGAACGGAGCAGTCTCACCATGAAATAAAGAAACAGGCCTGTCTACTGCCACCATGTATGTGGGGCAGACACTCTCTCATCACCGATGTCTTTTGCATTCCTCTGGCGCCTGGCTCACACACCACCACCGCCCCCCCCACCCCCACCCCGCCCCTCATCCCCACAACTGTACGGCATGGACCACTCAGGTGCGTCATTTGGCTTTTGAATCAGCTTCCTCCCATTTCTTCCAGTCTTCTGGACAGGTCAAATAGAAATATGGATGACCATTCCCATGATTAGCTGATGTTTCAAATGTTCAGGATATCTATTAAGTTGTGGTGTGTGAGTATGTGTGCACATGAAATCAACTGGGGGATGCTATCAACCAAGTGTCTTAAATGCCCAATCTAACGCCAAAAAAAAAAGCGCAATTTTTATGTAAGGATTTAACACATCATTACATGATATACCCTAAGTCTTAATGAAATAATTTATATTAGGATTTAACACATTACATAATCACATTGCATACTCATACCCAAATTGAGGACCCATATAAAGGCACGTATCCGGACAATACATCCAAATACTGCTCTCTACAATATCAGATTTCATGCCGGAAAAAGGCTTTCATCCTGAATATAAAGTCAAGTATGCAGTGTCCACAAGCATGAGTGCAGGTGTATGTATGCATCAGTTCGACGATGCTTTATGATCGTATAGAAGAGAGCAAGGACACACCAAAAGCACTGATTACACATTTACAGTGTCAGAGCTTTTACATTTTCCCATCAATGCATGCATAGATCTATTGGCTGAAAAGCCTACTGATTTCCACTGCATAAAACCCCTTGGAGAACTTGTACTAGAGAACAAAAGGTGACGAGGCCCAAATCTCCCCTCTGTCTTGTCGTCTCCCCACTGTAAACAACTTGTCCTTCAGAGCAAAAGCCCTCTGTCTCCCCACTGTAAACAACTTGTCCTTCGGAGCAAAAGCCCTCTGTCTCCCCACTCAAAACAACCTGTCCTTAAAAAAACTAGGTGATGGGACCCAGATCTCCCCTCCCTGTCTCCCCCACTGTAAACAGTTTGTCCTTCAGAACCAAAGGTGACAGGGCTGAAATCTCCCCTCAATCTCCCCATGGTTAACTTGTCTTCAAGAACCAAAAGCAACAGGACCTTGCATCTTCCTTCTGTCTCCCCACCGTAAACAACCTGCCCATGACATCCAAAGGTGACAAACAGGTCCTGAATCTCCCCTCTGAAGGAGTCTGCCATTTTTGTGTGAGTGCATCTCTCTTTAATTTCGTTTTCTGAATCAATACATCATTCCATCTCTCTTTCTCTTCCATTTTCTGTATCAATAAACACAAGCGACTGTACTTTACATGAAAAACTGTCCCGAAATGTTAAACGTTCTGCACATAACTGCCATTGCCACTCTTAATCACGATGCTGACAAAACGCCAACAATGGAGGAAACCAAGGTCAATAAATATTGTAGCTTTGATCTACAGGACCAAGAAAAAAACAAAAACTCACACGCGCGCACGCACACACACACACACACACACACACACACACCACACACACACACACATACAGAGAACAATATGCAGCAAGAATTGTACATAAACGAGACCTGAGAATGGAAAAAGAACAAAAGGCCAGAACTACACATCCCACATACATCATCATTGTGTATAGCAATCAATAAACTTTAACCAGACTCTGATCGGCAGGACTAGAGCACTACATCTTGTCAGAGCACAGGCTTCTTCGAAACATGAGACGCCCTCCAAACACACACCAATTTCATCCATAAACTAGCTCTCATTCCACTCTACAGCCTCCAAACCCTTCCTCTGTCCATCCTCTGATCTGGGACTGTGCTGTAATGCCATGGGGTGGCCCCAGGCCACATTCTGTCTTTCAACCAGATTCTGTCAAAATCACTTTCACTAGTCTTTGGGTCTTCTTACAGACTGATATACAACAACAGACACGGACAAAGAGATCACCTTTTTCTGTGGAGATAAAGGGTACTGCCAAATGGAGAACATACATCAGTGTACAGCATAGGAATCACAATGTCTAGCTCTGCTTAAAGCTCTGGCAGTACTGGCTTCTACCACTGGGGCAGGCAAGAGTTGCCTTTTCATTTCTACATGACTGATTAGTTTCTGACTACAGATCAGCTTTTTGATGGCAGGTTTGATCATTTTCAAATTCTCTTGATTTGAACTCCTCACCTTATGAACTGTACCTTTTCTGTGGCACTTCAATCAACATGCTGCTGACGATCATCCGTGGCATCAAAAAGTGCATAAGACTGTTACAAATGGCCTGATACCAGCGTATATTACAGAGATACACGTTTATTGATATAAGTGCATGAGACTGTTACAAATCACCTGATATGAGTGCATATTACAGAGATACACGTTTATTGATGCACACAGTTTGCATATGTTGTACACGTACCTAACTAGAGGCGTGCTGATAATAGGATGCTTTACATACAGAGCATTAGCAGGCTATGGCATGAGTGACAGACTGTTGTGCCTACTGGATGATCAATACTTCGAGTCGGGTAGACAGAGCCATCAAACGTGACCGCAGGTCTACATCATGTGCATGAGTTGCCCAACACAGTGTAATGCCAAAACTGACAACCAAATAAAAGATTCTACACAACAGAAGACAACCTAGTCTGAGTTAAACACATACTATACACACAACACACACACACACACACACACACACACAATGATACACTTGGCTGAGAAAACTTCACAAATCTTTCGTGTAATGAATTACTGTAATACACAACTCAAGTTGTAAAAAAAAAAAATATTCATTAAACTACTTCAATGCGGGCTGGGAGAAAGATAAGTGGTCAGCGATAATTGTAAAAGACGATTAAAAACTGTAGTGTTGGAGAAGAAGACTGACAGAGTCGTCCCTCATGCCCCCCCCCCCCCCCCCCCCCCCCCCCCCCCCCCCCCCCCCCCCCCCCCCCCCCCCCAAGACCACTTAGGTCAGGGGAATAAGAAGAAAGATGAAGTGTTGGTCAAGTCATTTCTCCCTTACACCAGTCGCTAAAGGCAGCTTGGGCTAAAAATAACAGCACTTATTAGATTCCTCATAAAATCGAAACCAAAAGACAACTGCCAGAAGCCATATCTACAAAAATGTAGTAACAGTGTACATCAGTCATTTGATCAAACACAATTAAGAAACAAAAGTCCTGATAGCACATTACTGACGCACTTTTGCGCTCTAACAACATGCACATATACTTTGAATAGATACCCTGTTAAAACATGCACACGTAATCAATAAACAATGACTTTTGAACTCATTCTCTGTTAAAACATGCACATGTAATCTATAAACTACTTTTGTGCTGATACCCTGTTAAAACACTGAATTTAACAGCCAGACACTATTCTAACAGACTGCATGATGCATACTACTAGCCTGATGCTGGGACAAAGCAATGACTGATGCATTACCAAACCGTTAAAAACACACAGTGATCTATTCTGCAAACTCGATACTTCATGAAAATAAGCACAAACAGAGAAGGATAACCAGTAACACAGTACCAAACAGCCTTAAATATTAGGTGTTCGCACAAACTACCATCATCATGCTATGATGAAAGGCACATTAAATATGAGGAAAGTTTGTAGCTGAAAAACATGGACAACAAATATATTCTCTGCAATAACGAGTGCTCAAATGTTCCCTCACACATCACATTCCTCAATCAAAGTAACTCACACAGACCCTTCAATTCATACCTTTGACTTGACTGTATTAGGTTGACTTGAACTGATTTTTTTTTTTTTCCCCGTCCAGTCACATGTGGCTGATGCCACACTAGACAAGGGCTGAGGGCAAGAACTACGGCATAGTAAGAGACCAATGAAACGGACATTTTTTTTACTACATCGCCACGATCAACTGATGATGAAACCACAAGCTTATAAAAAAGAGGAGAAAAAAAGAGAAAATTTAAGAATTTAATCAACCAAAGCCATTCTCCTCAGACAACCAGCAGCATCTTGCCTCTTGTTTGAGGAAGTTCATGCATTTCAATTATTCGCAAAAAATGTGGTGTATGCACATCCCACATGAAAGTGCACCTGCACGTCAGAGAGGAGAGTGTGTGTGTGTGTTTGTGATGTGTATATGTGTAAAAGCGATCAAATAATGCATAACTTACATGCTCAGTAACTTTTGTACAAGAGATTAAAACAAAACAGGAATGCTCAAATTTTTCAAAGCGTCTAGTTCTTCATGATACCTACTAGAGCATTCAGAATATTGCACAAATTCTCAAGCATGTCTATTTTTTTTCTATTTTGTGAAGCCTCCATATTTTCTTTTCCTGGTTTATTACTTTTTGTCTTTCCAGTTTCTTGGAAGCAACATGTTACAGCCATTTGATTTGCTTTTTTCTCTTTGGGATGATTATATACTCATTTTTGGTTCAAGTCACAAAGGGTTGCTGGACTTTTATTTTGGGCAATATTGCATTGTTCTTTTTATCATGGTGTGTTGTTTGCAGCCCAGCCGACCACTGGGGCCACATCATGGCTTTGAGCCACAGAGAAACTGAACCATGTGATTTTAAATATATATATCACATAGTCCAGTTTCTATACATTATATATACATATTATATAGATACAGATATATCTATAAGTTCTACACTGCAGGAGGCCACAAATCATGGTCTGGAAGAGCTGTGATGTCAAGAGCATGGAAGCAGAGTTTACTGGATGGAGCAGACAACTGGGAATGCACAGCACACCTTCCAGAATGGGAGAACCATCCCGCGATCATCAGGAAAAGTGGCATGAGACTGGATATTGTTCTCCACTCAGGTACGGTTCATCAAAACAAATGATTCTGATCGAACTCACTGTGCCATTCAAAAGCAGAATGGAGCAAGCGCAACTCTATTAAGACTGAGAAGTGTGCTAGTCTAGTGAGCAGTTTGAGGAAATCTGGCTTCCAGGCCCGGATCCTCACCAAAGAAGGTGGAGCAAGGGGATTTGTAAGTCATCAGCTCATGACCTCATGAAACAGCTCATGATTTCAGGTAGGAAGAGGATCAGAACCCTGAGGGCAATGGCTGAGGCAGCCGAAAAGAGTTCCAGCTGGATCTGACCGAGGAGCAACAAACGTGAACTTCATACAGCTTAAATTTCCCAACTTAGAGTGGGTGTCCTGTTAGCAGTGGTTAAGACATCCGTCCTAAAAGGCACGCCTTAAGACGCCCACCCATCCTAAAGTTGCTGGTTCGAATCCCGGCAGCACCAGGAAAATAAAAAGAGAAGAAAATTGGCAGCAGAAGGGCATCTGGGAGTGATGACCTTGATGCGGCCCGGCCCCCTTGGAGTGTAATGAGTTTAGGGCCGAAACACTTGTCTGAGGGGGTTTCTTCTCTGAAGACCTGCTGCTGTCAAGCTCTCCCTAGAGTGTCTTCCTACGTATCTGTCTATACATAATATATCTCTCTCCTGCACAGACAGCACACTGGCAGACCATGAGGCATACTGAGGATGAGTCGCAATCAAACACTGCACACCATGACCAGGTCACAAACCCCAAGGTGTCAATATTCTGAAACTGCAGTTTTCTGGTCATGCACGCACACATGCACGCACACTAAAACCATCATGCAGACACAATCTCAGGAAGCCATACAATCACAAAGGGATGAAGAAAGACTGGAAGAACTTCAAGAGATAATCCTTCTGGCGTCATAGCCAACTTACTAGTCTTTTAATTATGGCACTGAAGAAATCCACCACGCCCTGGTATGATCATCAGCATCAAGTATCTCAGAATTACACTGTCCTGTAATGATGACAGCCACTATCACAGAATGCTAATAATTTAATCATAGCGCTGGGTTGAACATTATTGAATATGTTCTCTTGATAAAGATAATAGTTAACCCTTACGCTGGTTAAGTCAAACCATTACATCATGGCAGTCACTGGTTGTCGCGAGTCGTGCTGTAGGGTGAGCCTTGCGAGCCTAGTTTCACTGACACACACAGATACTAAACTATGGCTCCGAAAGAAACTAATTTGCATGAATGACTGAGAGAGCCCAGGAACATGGATTTTCAGCGTTTTAGCTTGCTTTATGGTTAGTAGCAGCTTGTAATGTATAGGGCAACTCGACTCATCTGGCAAAACAAAAATGATGGCGCCCAAAGGAGAATGTGATAGAATTAGGAACTTGTTAGATGTTTTTGCTGAATTTCTTGTGGAAAAAGCAAAGTGAAGAAGTTATTGACATTTTTAATGAACTGTGTGTGGTGGGTGGATTTAGATCAAGCACCATGTAATCGCGATTTTGAGATTGACATGGACAACGACTGGATGAGTGCCTAAGGGTAACGGAAATCTCAAGATGCCATTCAGTGGGAAAGAAAAACTCTTTGTAACGCTTCCAGATGATCCTAAACCTTTCAAACGTAAATGACGACAGTGTGGGCTAACTATTACATTTGTTGATAGTGACCATTTGTGTGTGTGTGTGTGTGTGTGCGCGCGCGCTATCAGAACATGATTTCGATGGGAAAACAAACATACAGGTCTCATTCATTCTTACCTGGATTACCTACATGGAAGACGGGTATAATCCACACTGACTTTCCTTTGAAAAAGGCTGCAACTTATTTCTGGATACTGTGGAACATCATTGACTGGATCATATGTGAAAAAGCTCTTGAGAATGACAAGCAGAATGTGCCACCTGTTTTCATCTCTTATTTTCACATTCTAGACAGGTAAACACCTAATCGAACACTCACAAGCAAACAAGTTCTGTTTTATATTATTCTTTATTCAATTACTAACCATTTTTATTCTGCATGTCATGTTCAAGTACCAACCGATGAAAAGTAATGCATACTATACAAACGTACTATTTTTTTCCAACTTTCCTTCCGTTAATTCACCAGACAGCATATTCAATAGTACGCTGTCCAATAACCAGAGTAAGGGCTAACATATTTTTCCTCCACCTTGCCAGCCATCTTCCCTTTCAACTACTTTTCACCATTCCATTTTTTTCTCCATTTCTAAAAGAACAGTTCTCCTCCTAAGTGGCTCACTTATTTACAAGGTTTCCAAATCTAGGTTCAAAGGCATCAAAAAGTCGTGTGAAATAAATGTAAATAAATAAATGAATAAATAAGCAAAATAATAATGAAAAAAAAACTTGCCATTACCAACCTTTCCACAGGTGGGAGATCTGCAGCTTGCCATTATTGAGCCTTCCTGGGACAGGAGAGGGGAGCGTGGGGTGGGGGTGGGGTCTTTACATTTTGCCATTATTGAGCTTTCCTAGGAGAGGAAAGGGAAGGGTGGGGTGGAGGTGGGGTCTTTTTACATTTTGCCATTATTGAGCTTTCCTGGGACAGGAGAGGGGAGGGTGGGGTGGGGTGGGGTAGGGTCTTTACATTTTGCCATTATTGAGCTTTCCAAAGGGAGGGGTTGGGGGATGGGCAATTGCAACTTGCTGTCACTGATCTTTCCAAAGAGAGGACATGGGAAGGTGAAGGGGGGTATTTACATCTTGCCAGTATTTGCTTTGCGAGGAGGGGACATCCATCAACAATTTGCAATCATTGTCCTGTTAAGGAAGGGTAAACCAACCTGCCATTATCAAACTTTTTCCCCCCCAAGAGGAAGACGAGGTTTTCAGACACCTGCCAGAAACAGCTTTGGTGGCTGTGCTCTGCAGGGTCTCGGAGCGAACTGTTGACGTTCACAGAACTGCATGTAGAAAACGAAGATGACAACAACAGTCATAGCAGTCTTTCTTTTGGTTGTCGTCACCGTCCATGGTGAAGTGATGCTGCTTGGAGGGAAGGAGACTGTAGAGATGGTGCTGGGACCACTGTTGGTGCTTCACAAAGGAAGATGGGGGGGTGCAGAACAGTGCAGAAGTATGGCGTACCATGGCACCAGTTCCTGTTCATCCATACAGGACCGTTGAGAAGTACCGAGTGCCTTAGCACTTGTTGCTAGTAGATTCGTCCACTAAGGAATGAGTCGAAAGTACTTAGTAGCATACCACTTTTTCCTGGTTGATTCTCACCAAGCTCTATCAGTTCATGAAGACCAAGGAGACAGTGTGCTGTGGAACGCTGTGGCAAAACAGGGCTCCTCTTGAAGCGCAGGAACTGAAGGTGAGTCAGGAGGAGCCAGTGAAAGCACGGAGGTCTGGGCCGCTGCTCTTCATCTAGTGGCACTCCAGTAAAGCACGGAGGTCTGGGCCGCTGCTCTTCATCAAGTGGCACTCCAGTAAAGCACGGAGGTCTGGGCCGCTGCTCTTCATCAAGTGGCACTCCAGTAAAGCACGGAGGTCTGGGCCACTTCTCTTCATCAAATGGCACTCCAGTAAAGCATGGAGGTCTGGGCCACTTCTCTTCATCAAATGGCACTCCAGTAAAGCATGGAGGTCTGGGCCGCTGCTCTTCATCAAATGGCACTCCAGTAAAGCATGGAGGTCTGGGCCACTTCTCTTCATCTAGTGGCACTCCAGTAAAGCATGGAGGTCTGGGCCGCTGCTCTTCATCAAATGGCACTCCAGTAAAGCATGGAGGTCTGGGCCGCTGCTCTTCATCTAGTGGCACTCCAGTAAAGCACGGAGGTCTGGGCCACTTCTCTTCATCAAGTGGCACTCCAGTAAAGCACGGAGGTCTGGGCCGCTGCTCTTCATCAAATGGCACTCCAGTAAAGCATGGAGGTCTGGGCCGCTGCTCTTCATCAAATGGCACTCCAGTAAAGCACGGAGGTCTGGGCCACTTCTCTTCATCAAATGGCACTCCAGTAAAGCATGGAGGTCTGGGCCGCTGCTCTTCATCAAATGGCACTCCAGTAAAGCATGGAGGTCTGGGCCACTTCTCTTCATCAAATGGCACTCCAGTAAAGCATGGAGGTCTGGGCCGCTGCTCTTCATCAAGTGGCACTCCAGTAAAGCACGGAGGTCTGGGCCGCTGCTCTTCATCAAATGGCACTCCAGTAAAGCACGGAGGTCTGGGCCGCTGCTCTTCATCTAGTGGCACTCCAGTAAAGCGGTGTATATGCTGAGCACCATGCATGACGAGAGTATGAAACAGGTGCAGCGGAGAGGCAGACAGGTCGCACAACCTACCTGCGTGGTCGACTACAACTCCAAGATGGGGGCTGTGGACAGGGCTGACCAAATGCTGCAGCCCTGTGACGCCACACGGAAGACCACATGGTGGTGCGAGAAGGTGATGCTGCATTTGCTTCAGGTGAGCCTGCTGAATGCCTACACCATCTTCAAGAAAGACAGTGAAAGCGCCATGGATTTTCTCTCCTTCCAAACTGAAGTGATTAATAGTCTATTGTATGGCGACAATCCACTACAGCCAGCAGACCCTGCACGCTCTGAAGACGTTGCTCGGCTGATTGAAAGGCACTTTCCTTGCCGAATCACGCAACTGACAGGCAAGCGAGCAGCTACCAGGAAGCGTGAGGTGTGCTGGAAGCATGGCACCAGGAAGGTGGCTGTGTATGAGTGTGCACAACGTCCGTCTCACCCTTCCCTGCGTCCAGACCCATGGTTCACAGTGTACCACACCACCAACAACTACTGACACTGTAGTCCAAAAACAAAAAGCAGCAGACTTCAGTATTGTACATAACACAGTTTTTGCGTGCTTTAGATTTATTTCATCAGTTTTTTTCTTTCAGATGGGTACTTTTTTTTTTTTTCAAAATCTAAAATGAAAGTAAGCTGTGCAGACTGCAAAGCAAAAAAGTGCTTGTGTGAATTTTGAACTGAATGTACAATTCTGAAATTTTGGATTACAATTCAGGATTGCTGCTTCCATAAAGGTAAGGAAACATTTCTTTTTGATTTCCCATTTAACTTCTGATTTCATTCTTCTGTTTTTCCTAATCCTTGATAACATAAGTTCCAACAATTTATCTCATATTCATGCTAAATTTATTGCTAACCAACATATTACATGTATTTAAAAGTGTCATAAATAGATAGCCTGTTTATTTTCCTTTTTAAAAAGTATGGGTTATGCACACTTTCTTGCAATAGTTTCCATGCTTGAATTTTTTGTAAATTATTACCCTCCACAGCCCAAAATGGCTTGGCAAATAGGGTGCAACTACCAAAACAAAGCATGGCACAGCAGTCTAAGTAAAGATGAATTATGAGAAATGTCAGCTACAAAATGTACAGTACACAGAATCATTTAGGAAAACGAGGGTGTGACGGATCTGGGATGTCACTTTAAACCTGACTTCAGACAATCCCATTCCAGACGACATGATAATATCCACATGACTTGATAGAAATAAACATTGTGTCCTTGTCTTATATATGAATACGTTGAAAGCAAAGGCAAAATCTAACCAAGCCATTTTTTGCACTAGAAGCAAAGGTAAATAGCAGTTCACAAAATCATCCATATCTTTATCATCAAACATAAATATCTGGCTTTAGAAGCATTGAATCTATTCTTAACATTACAACTAACTGATCGAGTCCTTCTGAACACTTAAGTGTGCAGAGCCTTAAAGCAGAACACAAAAGAGGCAGTAACTGTCGCTACATCTCCACCCAAATATTCACCAAAAATGGCATTCGTTTCTTATGTGTTCAAACCTTAAAATAAATACTTTGATATACATGTTGTAATACCACACAGATCACTGTATACAAAGTACACTGTATACCTGCACTTTTATTCATCCCCACACACAAACACACACACACACACACACACACACACACACACACACACACACACACACACACATACACACACACACACACACACACACACACACACACACATAAATATAGTGAACATGAACACAGACACCTGACACAGCTGTACACCAGACAGGACAAGGCCATGATCAATTTCACGTCTTCTGATTGTTCGTCATGCAGTTGGCATTACCACCACAGCGCCTCCTCTGCTCAGCTCAGATGCAGAATGACCTGGAAGGGGAAGTCGTTGTCATCCATGGACTGACGGAACAGCTGAGCATGCTGCCAAGCATTCTCACCCCGGCCTCCGTTCAGCACGGCAGTAATTGTGAGTGACTGTCGGCGCTGGAGTTCGAAGGACATAAAGTCACCCAGCTGTGCTCCTAGAACAGGAAACCCGAATTATTGCTGTGGCTGAAATATGTCTTGTACCTTCCTATCTCTCTTCTCTCTCTCACACACAAATACAAACACACAGAGACACCCACATCTAAATACATATATGCACACACTCATGCAAGTGCATGCGTGCATAAACACACACACACACTTCCTTTTTTTAAAAATTAGTTTTCATACTTGACAAAAAGTACCAATGTCCTGTTCTTATGAATGTAATGTAGATTTATGAATACAAATTAACATGTATACTGTAGTGTAACTGTCAACGTTGATGAAATTGTTCAGGGGGACTGCCCTGGTTTTTTTCACTTGTAGTCTGTGCCTCTCTTTCATCAACATGTGCACAAACGAGATACTGACAATCTTAAAGTATAAAACCACTCTGAGTCATAACTGGCCAAGAGAAGAGAAGAGAAAAGAGAGCTAGAGAAGAGAGACAAAGAGAAGACTAGCCACAGAAGACTGGCCACAGAAGACTGACCACAGAAGACTGGCCACTGGTCACAGATAATGCAATCAAAACGAAAACTTATTAATCAAATTTTGGAGAAAAAAAAAGAAACAAACCTGAAACATGTGTGACCAAACTAAGCCACATTCTGATGCACCTACCAGGAACGGAGAAGCAGTCATCATCTGAGCAAATTCTCCAGGTGACAGATCCGTTCTCAAACACTGCGCTGCTGGCCTTCACCTCCAGTTTGTTGATACGTAAGTCTTCCCTGAAACATGTCACCTGAGCTGTCTCAACTCCCAGTTCAGTGGCATCATTAAACAGGGGCTGACATACCCACCTGTTCAACTGTTCAGGACAACCAAACCTTTAGGCAGACAAGCAGAAATAGTCAATTATACTCTTTCCATTTGTACACTGGGCAACCAACTTTTCAGTGAAAAGGTGACAGAGCAGACAGCTTCAATGCAGATGGACTGTGCTTCCCACCTCCTCTTTTCACTTCTGCACCTCATGTCCAACAATCCTCCTCCCCCCACCCCCTCCCCCGCACCTGTTTTTTTCTCAGTAACTACAGCAAAGTGCTGTTTAACAAAGTTTCAAAAGGATGTACAGATTTTGTGCTTTGTCGGTGCAGAAATGACAGAACTCTACTCTTTTGTTTCTGAAAGTTTGCAGATTTATTTGGACTGTGCATCTGTGTGGTGGAAGAGGAAAAGAATGAGGATAAAGACTAAGAGCTACATGAAGATTTCATCATTTCAGTTCAGTCCAGGAATGTGTAAATCGCTACATTAGAGCCACACCAGATTACCTCCAAATTTTGGGTTTTGGGTTTTTTGGTGCATTGTGTGTCTTTTCATGGTCTTATCAAGAGCTCCAAACCTGGTGATGTGATGTTGCATAATAGCAGAGATAAAGCGAAAAAACACTTGTGGCACAGAGCAAGATTACCTATGTGTTTGGAGCAACAGCGGAACACCCGGCTTTAAGTTTAACCAACTGTGCTGAGAAAGAGGATATGTTAAGGAAAGGAAGGGAGGGTAGGCTACCTCCGTACACTTGGCTGATACTCTTCCCTGCTGTGAAAGATAAGGGCAGCAGGAGGAAAAACATCTGCCTTCCTCATTACACTGATTTATGGCCTGCTCTGCCATGTGGGAGGGGAGAGGCTAGGAGGTCAGATAAAGAGTGCGCTACACCAGGCTTACCACTGGAAGTCTGGTTTGCTCCAAATTATGAAGAGCCCTGCGATGCAGTTTTCAAGCAAGGAATGACTATTTTTTGTAAATGTGTGTTTTTATGTTTTCTGTTGAATACTATTTGATGCTGCTAACAGCACTTATACATTACAACTTGAACTTGAACCATTGTGAGTTATGTGACTATAGAAGTACTCGTGTGACTTCTGCCATTGTTTAAAAACTTCAAGTGGGCATTTCTCAAATCTGCCATTTTGGAGATGAACCGGTGTGCCTCTGAAGTAGCGAAATGGTGGAAGCAAGACATTTTTTTGCTTATGTTCTTTTCTTTTACACTTTAATGCATGGTGGAAAACAGCTTTCCATTTATATTCTGTATAATTTATATGACAGAATTTTTGTTTTGTTTTGTTTTTTGTTTGTCTAAAACCTTATTTTTCTCCCTCAAGCCTTTATTACATGTGTGCAGAGCATGCCCTTGCTCAATTATTATGTCTGGGAACTTGTCAACTGCACTAACCATTAGTTGTCTTTTCTTTTCTTTTTTTTGACCTTCTCTCCACTAAAAGAAAGCATACAAATTTGGGGGGATGAGAAGCTTTTCCTATCTACTCTACTTGTCCTCAAGACAACTAAAAATTATCAGGGAATTTCTAACCCTGTTTAACCAAAGGCAAGACACAGCCATAAATAAACAGCCCAGATCCTCATATTTTTAATTCAACATATTTTAGCAAAGTATTGTTGTTATGTATTGATGCCAAATATTTCCATGCATCGACACATAAAATCATGGACCTGAATTTCTTTCAAGTTTTCCAAAGTCATAATGTGCCACAGCAGTTTATTTATTGACTTCAACTTCCTTTGTGCTTGAACTACTCTCTTTAATCTGCTGTCACATGTAAATCTTGAGGTGAAATGTTCATGTTTCTTCCCCATGTGTGTGTGTGCGTGTGGTGTGCTGGAATGTTACCCCTAACCTAACAACATAGACTAATCTTTGCCTGCTATTTTACAGTTAGAGAGCAAGAACTGTTCCAAATTCAGTTATAACTGAATTAAATGAAGGCCCGCTCTATCCATCTATGTTTCTTAGGAGATTCCAAACAAAACAGCGCATACGTCCTTTTAGGTTTCATCACTGTGTCTGAGTTGTACCCTACCTCTAGATGGCATTGCCACGCTACCACTACCAGATCTCACATCCACATCCTCTATGGTTGACAGAGCAGGCTGGCATTACTGACTCTTACTAGGACCCCAGTAAAAATGACACCCCTCTGTTACCCCCATCCATTGTCAAGGACCTATTACATAATCATATCTACCTCTATTCACAGATTGTTCAATTTCAGCTGCTCACCATGTTGGGGCTGCCGTTTTTTTTTTTTTTTCTTTGATTAACAGTGCTTAGGAAATTCCACACTACAAAGGGATTCACACCCGAGTTATGTGCCATTTTGAAAGTTAAAGACTTTATTGATGTTGTGGCTGTTTGACAATTCTTACATCAACAGATTCAAAATTTGCACTTATGGCTTTACAATACACTGACAATCGGCAACTACTTGATCAGACATTTTATGTGGGATCTTATTTCTAATCCACCAGTTTATAACCCAAGGTTCTGATACAATTCTGTCATGGGTTCCTAGACACTCCCAGTCTACATGGTAAAGACTTTGCTGCCAGAAGTCTATCTGATGCTTTCATCGGTCATGGCCCTCTCTGGTCTTTTGAAGCTGTGTTAAGCAGTGTTATTTGCAGTTGCTGCAGAAGACAAGATTCTAATGCTATCCTCTTCATGTTCTTTGTGGAAAACTAAGTACTGAGAGGGACAAGAATCATTATGAATTATTCAAAACTTGAAATGGGTTTTTCAATTTCTGAGCCTGTTATTATAGTGTTAAGTGTGACTGTTGGTACAACTGCAGACTCACCCATCAACACTTGCCTACATCAGTATGGCTTGCTGCCTAATGTGTGACTGTTGGTACAACTGCAGACTCACCCATCAACACTTGCCTACATCAGTATGGCTTGCTGCCTAATGTACACATAGGGCAAGGCTTTTTTTTTCTTCTTTTTTCCTTTTTTTTTTCTCTCTTCCTTTTTTTTTTTTTTTTTTTTTTTAAACGCTGGGCAACTCATGAGTAATATGTAAGCTATCTTATGCTACAGCGATGGCTGTTTTCCTGTGTATTATGTATAATTTGTATTGCATTACATGTGTGCTTATGAAATTAGTGTTTATAAGTACTCACACACTCTGACCAATGATATGTACATGTGTGTGATCAATGCAAGAAAGAGGATGTTATTGTGTGTATGTGTTGGTGCGCGTGCGTGCATGCGGGCATGTGAGCGTTATGCAATCATGAATACTAACTTTCTTGATTGTGTTTCAGTCTTTTTTTTTTTCTCCTAACCTGGAAAGCAAAGACAATGTGTGTGTGTGTGTGTGTGTGTGTGTGTGTGTGTGTGTGTGTGTGTGTGTGTGTGTGTGTGTGTGTGTGTGTGTGTGTGTATGTGTGTGTGTGTGAAAGAGAGAGAGAGAGAGAGAGCAGGAGACAGGGTGGTGAAGGGAGGGTTGTTAATGGAGTGTCTGAAGAAAAATGTGAGAGAGATAGCTGTATTATTTTTACCTCCTCAGGCATGTGCTAATATTATTATTCTTTCCTTTTCCCTATTCTAAAAATATTTGTATCTCGAAGTTGTGTTTTTATAAATGTTGATACAACCACTGTAACCTTGTTTCAGTCAGATAATGTGTGTGTGTGTGTGTGTGTGTGTGTGTGTGTGTGTGTGTGTGTGTGTGTGTGTGTGTGTGTGCGTTTATGCGTGTGTGTGTTTGTCTGACTGCGCATGCTTGCATGCATACATACATGTCTGGGTGTCTCCATGTGTCTGTGTGAGTGTATGTGTGTGTGTGTGGGGGGGGGGGGGGGGGGGGGGGGGAGGAGTATGTTTTCAACTTTTTCATACATCAGACCTCATTGTTTTGATGAAAGAAATTTAAACTTTACATTAATAGATAATAAAGCCTTTTGCACAAGAACAAATAAGCCATTGGGCATCAAAAACACAGAGGAGCACTGCACTGACCTGACAGGTCAAACTTCCAGGACACTTCCCCGGACTGTGCCCCCGGTTCCCTGGCCAGGTAGGTCATCTTCCAGTCGCTCTCCTCCTTCCTGAACACACTTTTGGCACTGCTTACACACCCGTGCCACTGGGAGGTGCTGATGTCATGGGCCGACGTGCGTATGTACAGGTCCTGAGCACAGCTGTACTTGATGTGCACCACCTCGCTGTGCTTCTCTTCATCCAGCAGTCGGAACACATACTGACGCTGGATGGGCGTTGCGGCTTGTCCCACTTCCCCACGGGCCTGTCGCCACGCCAGAGACCCTGAGCTCCGCCCAGGCAGCTGTTGGCCGCTCTCTCTCTTCACAGTGATCAGCTCCACCAGCTCCACAACCAACCGCCGCTGCATCTCCTGCCTTCGGCCTTCCTCCATCCCCCGCAGTTGGTTGCAGAAGATGTTGTGGAGCACGCTGACCAGCCAGGGTTCCCTGCACAGTGTCCTGCGTGTCAGGACTTCGGCGTGCTTAGCAGAGTACCTCCAGGTGACGTCCTGAGCCTCGTCCTTGGAGAAGGCCAGGACATAGGTCAGCTTCTTGCCCCAGCCCTCCTCGTACAGCAAAGGTTTGTCGCAGACGTTCTCACAGGGGTCGCAGTGCAGCCAGCGCTTCTGACTCTCCGAGTACACCTCAGTCCAAACATGGTCGGTCCAGTCCAGAACATACCTGGCTTCAAACCCTAGAGCCCGACAGCACAACGTGAAACAATTGGCCCACTCCCCGCAACGGCCACGCCGCGTCTCCAGCAGCTTGCTGGGATGGTTGTAGCGAGGGAAGCGCGTCATTTCTCTGCAGGTGTCACATCGGTGATTCTCCACCCGTGTCCCCCCCAAGTCAGCTCTTCAGGTGTGGGATTCGCGCTGCCCATGTGATGTGTACTTCCGCCGCATCTCTGGCAAGGCGGGGAATCCACCCAGTGGAAAAACGACTTTTTGAACCAGCTGAGCAGCTCCAAGAGCAAGCAGTCCTTCAAGTCCACGCTAGCTGCCTCCCCACCAGCCAGCTGCTGAAGAGAGGTGTGGCGGGTTTCAGCTTGTTGTTGGAGCTGGGCCACAGGCATGGTGGTCCTGGCTTTGTGCTGCAGGTTGGGGTCTTCGTACAGGTTCACGTGCTCCATGGTGCTCTGGATCCTCCGCAGAAAGTCACTCTGACTCCTCTGCAACAGGTCCCCGACAACAACATTGTGCTGCATTATACTTGTTCTGTACTGTGTAGAGTTGTGTTGTATAGCAGAGCTGACAACAACATTGTGCTGCATTATACTTGTTCTGTGCTGTGTAGAGTTGTGTTGTATAGCAGAGCCGACAACAACATTGTGCTGCATTATACTTGTTCTGTACTGTGTAGAGTTGTGTTGTATAGCAGAGCCGACAACAACATTGTGCTGCATTATACTTGTTCTGTACTGTGTAGAGTTGTGTTGTATAGAAGAGCCGACAACAACATTGTGCTGCATTATACTTGTTCTGTGCTGTGTAGAGTTGTGTTGTATAGCAGAGCCGACAACAACGTTGTGCTGCATTATACTTGTTCCGTACTGTGTAGAGTTTTGTTGTATAGCAGAGCCGACAACAACATTGTGCTGCATTATACTTGTTCTGTACTGTGTAGAGTTGTGTTGTATAGCAGAGCCGACAACAACATTGTGCTGCATTATACTTGTTCTGTACTGTGTAGAGTTGTGTTGTATAGCAGAGACCTCAGCAGGCATGCCTACCCCAAAATTTGCTTTCCGGGACAATACAGACAGAAATCGGGGACAAATCCGTAAAATCAGGGATAGAACAGTGTCAAGATAGACGAAACTCCTTTCCTCCCTTGTTGTAGACAAGGCCACTTTTCCGAGAATTCTTTTTTGAAGACACAACCTCACTTCACGGTCGTTTTCTTCTTTTCACTCCTTTCTGACCCATCCGAAGAGTCAGAATCCGACTCTGTGTCGACATCATGTCTCCTCTTCGACGCCAAGTTCTGACTTGAAAGTGAAACTGAAAGCGAGGGGTTTTTTTTTTTTCGCGCGCATGCGTTGTTATGTCTACTCACTCTAGCAGACGATATTCTTGGCTCAGTTCTGTGCAGCACGATAAGAACGGCTTTTTAACTCCCGACTCTTTTTTTCCGGGACACCCGAAATTATTTTTTTTTCCAGGACGCCTGTGGCTTCTAAAATCAACTTTCCGGGACAAATCCCGGATGGTCAAGGACGGTAGGCATGCCTGCCTCAGCAGGTGTTCCCTTGGGAAAATGCATGTGTCATGATCGGACACCACAATGAATCACTATTACCATCATTTTCGGGCTATAAAGAGAACTGTCACATAAGCCACACTCACCGAGTTAAAACAGAAAAGTCATAAAAATCAATGTATCAACCGCAACCAGTTGATTAGCTACAAGTAATGAGCAGTGAATAATGATTATTCAAAGAATGGCATGTAACACAAGGTACACAAAGCCAGTGTATTCTGAGGAATGCTGTGAACAGGCAAGCAAACAGAAAATGGCATTACAAACAATACAAAAAAAGCAACTACTCAGAACGTGCCATGTTGACAGGAGTCAAAAGAGGGAGGGGTTGCCTATGGCACTGAAACTCTACCTGAGTCCGATGGATGAGTCACCAAGGAAAGGCTAAATACACTGAATGAAGGACAGACTCACGACTGCTGGGGGAAAAGGAGAGGGAAACATGAGGGCAGAGTTACGCTGACTGACAGCCAGGAAAGAGGAAAGAGGGAATGATCAAAGAGAGAACAGATTCCTAACTGAATAAAATGGCCACTCACCAAGGAAAGGCTATGTACATGAAATGACTGAAAAGACTCCTGGGATGACATTGTAAGAGGGCAGCCATTTTTGTTTTGTTTGCTTTCATGGGATCAGGTGTTACTTCCTTGTTGGCTGAAGAATTAAGTAGTGGGGGAAAACAAGTGCAGGCTAACAATTCTTCCGTCATTATAATAATGACTTTGCAAAGATTTGAACTTATAGAAAAAAAATGAAGCTGAAGAAAATGGGGGAAATATATTAAAAATATGAAAAACCCTTCACAAGCTGCCTGAGGGAACCATCGTGATCCTTTCTGAAGGCAGATCTATTTGGATTGCCTGCTCCTAGGCCTTTCGTCCGCTGGATCGGACTCATCAGGGAGACACGGCTGATTGTGTCTGTGCTCTTGGCGTCAAATAGAGACACACCAAAGTCCATAATTCTGTGGTGTTCTCGCCACCAAGGGTTCAAAAAAGAATCCAACAGCACCCCAAAGCAGCCAGTGAAGGATAGTAACATGAAATAAAACGAAAGTGTTGAGAGAGAAAAAGTTGCTAAAAAAGTAAAAGTATTATACAAACAGTATAAAATGTAGGGGACAATCTTTGAGCCTATGCCTGAGGATCCATTCAAGGATACAAGGAGATTAAAAGATATGGAACAGTTTGAGTGGTCAGCTCTGCTGTTCTATAACTCAAGCAATGTCAGTGGCTAAGAATTGTGCAGGACAGCCTTTACTTGGATCTCCTAAGAGATGCAATCTCCCACTGATTGACCAAACAATATGATGCTGAAGAATTAAGTAGTGGGGGAAAACAAGTGCAGGCTAACAATTCTTCCGTCATTATAATAATGACTTTGCAAAGATTTGAACTTATAGAGAAAAAAAAATGAAGCTGAAGAAAATGGGGGAAATATATTAAAAATATGAAAAACCCTTCACCAGCTGCCTGAGGGAACCATCATGATCCCTTCTGAAGGCAGATCTATTTGGATTGCCTGCTCCTAGGCCTTTCGTCCGCTGGATCGGACTCATCAGGGAGACACGGCTGATCATGCCTGCGCTCCTGGTGTCAAATCGAGACACACCACAGTTCATAATTCTGTGGTGTTCTCGCCACCAAGGGTTCAAAAAAGAATCCAACAGCACCCCAAAGCAGCCAGTGAAGGATAGAAAACATGAAATAAAACGAAAGTGTTGAGAGAGAAAAAGTTGCTAAAAAAGTAAAATATTATACAAACAGTATAAAATGTAGGGGACAATCTTTGAGCCTATGCCTGAGGATCCATTCAAGGATACAAGGGAGATTAAAAGATATGGAACAGTTTGAGTGGTCAGCTCTGCTGTTCTATAACTCAAGCAATGTCAGTGGCTAAGAATTGTGCAGGACAGCCTTTACTTGGATCTCCTAAGAGATGCAATCTCCCACTGATTGACCAAACAATATGATGCTGAAGAATTAAGTAGTGGGGGAAAAAAGGCTGAAAGGTTTGTCCATGGACGGTCATGTTTTGTTTTTTGTTTTGTTTTGTTTTTTGTTTTGTTCCCTGTGTCAGTGTTTGCCTCCCCTATTTTTTCCTTTCGTTTTCTTTTTTTCTGTCTTTTTAAATCTTTTCTCTTTTTTCTCCCCCCCCCCCCCCCCCCTTTTTTTTTTTTTAAAGAGGGCAATGTTACACAGACTGGCAGCCAGGAAAACATATGAAACAGTCTGAACATTGCTGGGGAAATTAGAGTAGATCATTAACCCTGTGATTGCACTCAAACAGAGAACTGCTTTTTTACCAATTCTAACTCACTTGCTCCTCCGCCAAGTTTTTGGGCGAAAGTGGCTAAAAGCCGCCTTCCCTGTTCTCTGACAAGTAAGACTTCAATAACCAAAAAATAACGATTATCTACAAACAGACATACTGTTGGGGTTTTTCCGTTTTTAATACTAATTTACAAAACTTTTCAGATTTTAGTTTTTGTTTAATCCTATGTTTTTCTTGATCGTTTTCAATAACATCATTTTCGCGCAAACATTCTTCAAATGAGTCTCTGTCTTTCATGTGAAATAGCACTACAGTCTTTAAACTGTTCTCTAAAGTCTTTTAAAAACCGAGTTATATTTCTGGCATAAAATCCACACACTTATCCCATCATGTCTTCCGCTGAAAGCCAGCTTTGACAAAGTTTTCTCTTTTTAACTATATCTTTTTCTGCCGAACAGTCATCTATAATAAAGAGTGTCTGCGTTCCTTCAAACACTTTATAAAAGTATTCTAAACACTCACTCAGTTTAGTGCTAGGATTAACTAAATATACGTCATTGTCTGTCCATATAAACCTTCTATCATGATATGCTTTGTTCCTTTTAATTTGTTGGACAGAAAATCACAATATGATCAAAATTATAGCGATAAACTGTTTGTAATAAGTCTAGGACAATATTGTTTTTCCACAACCAGTTTGCCCACAAATCATTGAACATGAGGGGATTTATCATAAAGTTTAACTGCTCCATAGTTTTATAACAGAATTTAATCTAATCCAGTTATTATTTTATCATACTCTCCGTCAAAACTGTGTTCAGTATAATAAAACCCTATGAGGCCTAAATGTGTAAGATTAATCCAATTTAGTTCTGTAAGATTGTTTCTATTTAAGTCAACATTGATTTTGTTGCTTGTTGTTATGATCTTAATATCCTCGCCATTGTGAAGAACGACGATGGTAACGTTAAGGCGTTTAACGTCTAAGTTTTGGCCAGCTAATATTAATTCCTTTTATAAGGACGTCACTAACGCCCACAACCCCACCCCCTCTCCGCATCTTTAAAGACAGAAATTTCAAATATCATTGTGAACGTGTCTCCTAATTTTCTGCTTGGAAAGAACTGTAATTTGTAGAAGCTTTTTTACAACTGTTTCTTTTCTGTGGAGGATGTACTGTTTTTTCCCATACGGCGTTATTTCAATTTCTTTCCGACTATTGTCGTCCGGCATAAGACTTACATGTAAAGGGCCAGAGTTGAATGCTTTTCTGAAACTTTTTTGACGGCTAAAATATGTAAATGGGTTATGAATTCAAATTTTATTTCCCATTCTAAAATGGTTCTAAGTGCCATTTGAGGTCAGGTTTTCGAACTATTTTATATTCATACTGGCCAACATTATTTGCCTCTAGATTGCGCAGTTGTTCTAGTTTAGGAAACTTTTTGTTGTCGCCAACCTCTTTGCGTTTATAATCACCATCTTTAGTGTACTCAAACCATACAAAGCGCCTATCTCACCGTTCTGTTCAAAGTCCGCAACGTCTGCAAGGTCTTTTAATTCTAAAGTTATACACCTCACAGGCGCTAATGTAACTCCTGATTCTTCTGGCCCACGCGACATGTTTTAGTACAACGTATTATTTTATTTCCAAAACAATGTGCAGGTTATCACATTTCACGACTTTCCCTGTTTTGTCTTTGATTTTTATTTAAATGATCCGACCCTCCCACAAACTAATCTTTTAAACTGTAAATTAGGGAATTGTATAATTTCATAATCGCAATATGCAGCTTTCCCTGACGGAAGAGCTCTTAAAACAGTTGGGGGCCTTCCATCATATAAGTTTTCATCAGTGCTCCAGCTCATCCAAATGAACATAGAGTAATGAATGTAATGCAAGATCGAGCGGATTTTCTCCCTCATAAGTAGTTTTGTTTGGCGTAACTCTAAAACTATGAACGGCCGATTGGCAGTTGTAAAGCCTAACATTTTAGCTAGCTCTTTATCAAAATAGTACCCTACTTCTTCTTCTTCAGGTTTGAAGGTCAACATTGTTTTCAGATTCGCATGTGTTAAGTTTGAGAGCAATGTCGAAGTTACTCATTGCTTCTTTTAGCGAGCAAAACCCGTAATAACCATCAGGTATGGTTAACTGGCTAACTAATTGGCCTCTATTATTAATTTTTTTAATCTTATTATTCTCCTTGGCTTTGCTTATATTAAACCATACGACTTTGTAGAATATTTCATGGAGCGCGACCGTTCTGGTTCCGCATTCGTTATTAATAGCATGTTCTAAAACGAAGGCGGTCTTGAGTTGTTATTGTTACAAACATTTTTTAAAACAAATTAAAAATGAGTGCATTCAAATATACTGATGCAAAATATTCTGTTGGGCCGCACTACAATCTTAAAAATATAACAACTGACACCCTCGACATTTCTGTGACCCAGACTAACACCTTCATAAAAAGGTAAGTACTCCATTAAGCAGATATCTTAACCCCCCTGTTAAAAAAGACTACATCCCAAAAGTGTGGTTCAGTCATCCGATGCAGTTTTATCAGAACCAGTTAAACTTTGCTGTGTTTTGTGCATCAACTGGGTGTGGAGTGTCGTATGCTGATCACTTAAATCATCCTAATCCTTTGGTTAGGTCAGTGTATAGATTTCATTTCTATTACACCTTCAGACGTATTTTGACTGAACTGCAAGCACCATTACCAAATGACAAACCGTTTAATCCATTTAGCAACCGAATAGACATGAAGGCTTTTGAAAGAATCTGTAACGAATTCAATATTAACATCAAGACAGACTTTAGACAAAAGTTGGAACCGCAATCATGGCTTAGGCACCCCTTATTATTGGGGCGTGCACAGAAAATATAACTATGACTGGAATCCTCCTTACACATCTTTCTCTTCAGGCACAGCTGTTCACCTCGGGTCCATAGAGCAAGAGCATAAAACAGCATGGACAACATTTATCTTAGACACTTCTAAGGGACTAACTAAAGCAGGAATAGAACGAATAAATGACTCTATTCGTACTTACGTTTGGTGTTTGCTAGGCTCACAAGCACAGGCAAGATCGAGCATAACTGATCCTTCTACTGGCTTGATGCACAAAAACAATACTTAGCAAATTTAGAGGATGCCATTAATTCTACAGTTGATTTACCTTCAAGTATAAAAAGGTACCAAGATGTTTTACAATACGCAAGATCAAAAGTAGACTTTGCTGTTGGCACTGGTTTATACATGCTACCTTCTGACCTCAGACTCCAGGTAGGAACAATAATAAACTACAACAATGAAATTCACGTTGCAGGAAATGAACAGAAGGTCGGACAAAACGACATAAATTCTGAGCCAGTAATATTGCAAGCAGTAAAAAAAACAAGATGACCCCCCAAGAATAAGGCATCCAATCCCCGTGGCCCAAAGCCCAAAGGCCATTAAAAGACTCAGCAAAGCTTGCGGACTCTGTTCGCGATGACCATGAATATGAAAAGACAGCGCTTATTCTTGGATTAACAGGCCTAGGATTACTTGGTCTTTATCTTACTAAAAATTAACCCAACTATTAAGAGAACAATGTCCATAAGTGCTCGGCCATAAAGCCAACTACTTTGCTTGCAGTAGACAAAAGCCAGCTAACAATACCCCCTAATATACCGGGTAAAGAGTCTATAGCTTTACCGGCTAATTTTTTTAATAAACTCGCAAGATGATCAAGCTGTTTTTTTACCCATGATTTATCAGGTGGAGGCGATGGCGGCGGAGGTAATGAACTTTGGCCACCGCCCGCCTGTAATAGCCAACACCAGTGTGCTTATTGCAAATCCTAAGGCTGTTATAACGCTTGCTAATGTGACGCCTTGCTCTCTAAACACGTTCGTATTCGTTCTGCTAGCGTTGTGTCTTCATATAAAATTTTTCCGGATAGTTTCTCTTATTCATTCACTTGAGTTCGTAATTGGTCTCGGTTAGTAGTCAGCGCTTCTAGTCTTGCTGACTCTCTTGTTCAAGATCTTTTAGTCTTTGGTTATTCTTTCTTTAATATCAGGCCTAAGTTGGCTCATCAGCCTCAACGAGTTTTTTTTTTCTCTTTTTATATGCTCTCTAGTTCACCTAGTTTTGCTAAAATTGTTTGTTAATTCGCCTCTGATGCTTCTCAAAGCATGATCAAGGGCCGCTATTTCTCGCATGGGCAGCGGTGATCGTGTATAGTCTTCAATGCTGTTTCTTCTGAAAAAACTGGTTTCTGCTTCTATTGCATTTATTAATTCGTCTGCCGATTGATTTAATTCTTTAAGTTCCATGTTTTGCATTTGGTTATCTGTTGGGAGTTCCTGCAGTGTGTTTTGAAGTTTAGCAACTGCATCCCTATCTAATTTTGGTTTAGTAATGCCAAGGCGATTTTGATCGCTCACACTGAGCCTTTGTCTAATTGTACTCTTTTTTAAAAACTTTGATGAGTCTGGTTTAGATGTAAGCTGAACAAGTTGTCCTTGGTCGCTCCTCACAAACAAATGGTCATCTTTTACTTCAAAATCATTAGGGTCTATAAATTCGGGAGGTTCTTGTCCTAAACTTTGGTATAATGATATGACCTTACTTTCTGTTAATTCACGCCGCAATGAGGGCGCCGAGCGGTGCTGTATTAAAGGGATCATTTCACTCATGTCGTCTCCAGGATCAAAATCATCATAATCTTCATCTTCAATGCCTGCCATGTTTTTTAATAATTAACTTTTTTATATTGTTTTATAAAAAAATGTCACAAGCATATGGCTCGATTCTTGACCCGCATAGAAGACTGAAAGAGCCCTTTGGCGTGAAGGGAAATAAGCGGAATATTACTGTTCCAAATAATCCATCTACTATTGATGCAGATCAAATTCTTACTGTCAAATTCCGGACCTAGGAGCAGATGAAGTGATTGTGCCAGGCTCTGCGCGTCTTACTTTCAAAATAGTACTCGCTTCAACAACAGACACAAACAGGACAGTTGTCCAGAATTTGGGGCGGGCAATTGTTAAGAAAATTTCTATAAAACTTGAGGGGCAAGAAATATTTTCTTTACACAATGCAGACATATTTTTAAACCTATTCTGATCTATGGCTAATCGGGAATGAAAGGGCTGATCTTGCGTTTCAAGGAATCGAAATGAAGAAGCACTAAAACATAGAATAGGCGCCGCAGATATTAAAGACGGCAAAAAGTATGCAGCTGTAAATTTTGCGTATGGAAATCGCTTTTCCATCCCCTTAGATTTTGAGTTGTTAAAAGCGCATGCACCGTACTTTCAAGGAGCATTAAAAGACAGATTGTCATATGAACTAACTTTTAATGAATACAACGCGTTATCAAATCATCAGACACCGAAGCAAAGTACAGCATTTCTGACATCTCGTTAGAGTTTGACGTTGTTAGCAACCCTAATTTAGCAAGGCTGATTGAGCAACAATATCAGTCAAAATTAGCAATATATTACGAAAGAGTGATTCATCATACAACATATCCCAGAAGCAGGGCAGACACTATATGGAATTTTAGTTTTAGTGTCGCAGCAAGATCGCTTAAAGGTATTTTATTGCTGTGTGAAGATGAAGAACCTTTTCAAAAGAGCAAGTGAAAAGTTTTTTAATCCTAAAATAGCGAAAGTGCAATGTACAATTGATGGTAGTCCTAACCAAATCTACGCTAGCGGGCTTAGACCTTATTCATCATTTTGACGAAATAAGAAAATTGTTTGGGGGTGGGAGGGGTAGAAGTCTAACAGCAGACCTTGTGTCTAAAGATTTACATCTTCACAATGTTAGGCTTGATGATTATTTAACAACAAAATAGGGTTTTATGGATTGACCTAAGGTCAACAGAGGATAATCAGTTGCATGGAAGCGGGAGAACTGTGAGAGACGTAATAAACATTCAAATTGATAAAGAAGAAGAAGCCGATAAACCGCTTAATGTACATTTGTTTTTAATATATGATGCGCAGCTAAATATTGAAAATAACAGATTAAAAGATATACAATACTAAATTTATTTTTATTTTATAAAAAGCATGTCATGTTCAAGTTTATCCAAATGTGCCTACAGCGCCCCCAAAAAGAAGAGATAGTAGAAAGCCCCAACATAAAAACCTTCAGATTAACCAACATTACACAAATGCAACAAAAACTAGAGCAAGACCTTTCAAAATACAGCAAAACCAAACGAAGGTATTCTGCTGCTTTAATGCTGTTACATATGTTAATACTGGAACATCAACTATAAGCGCTCTATCAGCGGGAAAACGAGTGTTGGTCTCTTAGCAACGGGCATAGGCGCACCCGCGGCTTTACCTCTAGGAGGTTGTCTTTAGCTCTCGGTCTATGTTCATTAGCTGTAAGTGCGGCTGGCAAAAAATTAAAAACTAAACTCCAAAAGCACACAGCTATGGTTCAACTAATAACGGCTAAACTTAGTTCGTTTAAACTGACAATAAATAAAGCGCTTGTTGACTCAAACATCACGGATGAAGAATTTAATCGTTTACAGGCCGATTTTGATGACTACAAAAGACAAAAGTTTGATCTTCAAAGAAAGGCGAGGACAAGTTTTTCTCAACAGCCAGACGCCGAGCAGATAAAAAAGGAATGCTTAAAAAAAGTAAACGAGACATTAAACTCTGTTCTAAACAGCTCACAGTAACAACCCCAAAAAGGGTGTTTATACTTTAGTTTATGAGTCCAAGCACAAAAGGCCGTTGATATTGATTCTGATTAATTATTTTTTTTTAATTTAAATAAAATATTTTGAGTTAGAAAAGAAAACTCAACATGGCTAAGATATATGAAGGGCAAGACGAATTTTTTGAAGGAATGCTTGAGAGAGAGCGTTTATCAAGAGCACTGAATGATATTGATCTAGAAGTCATTGATCCAACAAACGTGCGGGCAAGCGTTGTACATGCTATTTCTCAAGTTCCAAGTAAACTAACAATAGACCCGCCAGTTAAAGAAAATGTTAGCTGTTTTAATCGACTATGTAACAATAAATGAAGAAAATCTAGAAGTCTGGGTCTCGACTAAACAACAGACTATTCTTTCTCGTAATGACTTAACCACCCGGTTGGGCAGACGAACTGCTTGCGCAGTTTGACGCTGCGGCTGAAGAACCCAAAATGAGAGGCTCTGTTGGTCAGAGGGTGAAGTCTTAGAGATCAGATTAAAACAGGCTAAGTATGCGCCGATTGTTGGTAAGGCTTACATTCCACTACCTCCAGCATTAGTTGCAAAAAAGAGCAGTTCTAAACATAAAGAATACAGACAACAAATGTTTTTATGTGGTGTGTTCTTGCAAGGCTGCATCACCGCCCGCAAAAACGCAGAGAGAGTGTCTAACTATCACCCTTACTCAATGATCTTAACTTTAGTGGGGGGTCCTTTCCTGTTAGTGTAGACCAAATTGATCAGTTTGAAGAACAAAACAAACCAATAACTGTTAATGTATACACATGGGATGAGGAAACAAATTTGGTGCCAATTAAAGTGTCCAAGAACAGTCCAACAATAGGCGAACCAGACAAAATCATGTTGACTTACTACTGATGCTTTCACCAGCGGGGCTACCGCATTACACATTGATACGCACGATGAGTAGACTAATGAAGCATACTTCAAAAGATGGGCACAAACAAGAAATCTGCAGAAAATGTTTAACAAGAATGCCATCTGTTCAAGCCGCGAGCGAACATAAGAAACATTGTAAAAGTTCTGTAGACTGTAATACAGAACTAATTTACACCTCCACCCGGATCTAAAGTTAGTTTTAAGAACTGGAAACGGATGCAAACAAGTCCATATGTTGTTTATGCAGACTTTGAATCACTCATTGTTCCTTATGAAGGCCAGCGCCACAAAAACTTCGAAAAACAGTCTTAATGAGTAATCATCAGATTTGTTCATTTGCCTTCATTGTTGTCAGGTCGGATGGCGCCCATTCAGCACCAGAATTGTAAAAGAGGCCCAGATGCTGCAGAATACTTCTTAGAACGCATGCAGAAAGTGCGTAATGACTGTTCTAATAATCTAAACTTATCTGAAATCATAATGACGCCTGAAGACCAACAACAGTATGAAATCAGCCACACATGTTGGATTTGTGGTTTAGAACTCAGTGAAGAAGCAACAAATCCAAAAGTAAGAGACCATGATCACATTAGTGGAAAGTTCAGAGGAGCAGCGCACAGTAAATGCAATCTTCAACCTAAAGTTTGATCCTAAGACATGGAAGCTGCCTGTATTCTTTCATAACTTGCGAGGTTACGACTCTCATCTTATAATGAAAGCAGTGGACGATGCCTTCAGGGTGTCATGCATTGCACAGTCATCAGAAAAGTACATGTGCTTTAATCTAAATAACATGTCTTTTTATGACTCTATGCAACACATGATGGGATCATTAGAGTCACTGGCTATGTCCTTAAAGTCCTGCCCAATAACAGAAGAATATTTGACTCAACTCTTGTTAGAAAGGGCGTTTACCCTTATGAGTACATGAACAGTTGGGAAAGGTTTGATGAAGACACACTTCCTCCTAAAGGCGCGTTCTTTTCTAGTCTTAGAGGAAAGGACATCAGTGATTCTGATTACCAGCATGCTCAAGATGCGTGCAGAAGTTAGAGTGTAAAACAATGGGAGACTATCATGATTCATACTTGAGGGCTGATGTATGTTTGTTGGCGGATATTTTTGAAAACTATAGAAAGACCTGCATGAAACATTATAGCTTGGAAATTCCCGCGCATTACATTTCTGCGCCCGGGATGAGTTGGGATGCTTTCTTAAAGTTTACTGGAGTACAGATTGATTATTGTCGGATTTACCAATGATCCAGATGATTGAAAACGGATTGCGTGGAGGAATTAGTATGGCGTCGCATCATTACTGTAAAGCAAACAACAAATACTTGGACGATTATGATCCCAGTAAAAGGTCTAACTATCTTATGTATTTAGATGCAAACAATCTGTATGGATGGGCAATTGGCGCAATCACTTCCATTACGTAACTTTAAAATGTACACAGGCGGCGATCCGAATAATAATTCAAAAAGCATTAAAGTGGTTGGCAGTTTAACGCCTGATCAGCAGCGTGGTTTCATTCTAGAAGTTGATTTAGAATATCCTCATGAACTCCATTTACCTGCATAATGACTATCCATTAGCAGCAGAAAGTCTAAAGATGGATCCAAGAGAGCGCCTAAACTTGTGCCTAATCTTCGAGGCAAAAAAAATTATGTCTGTCATTACAGACTTCTACAATTTTATTTAAGACATGGGTTGAAGTTGACAGCAGTTCATCGCATAATTGCTTTTGATCAAGAACAGTTCATGAAACCATACATCATGAAGAACACTGATCTCAGAACTAAATCCACAGATGCTTCAGAAAAAGACTTTTTCAAGCTGATGAACAACAGCTGTTTTGGAAAGACTATGGAGAATCCGCACAAGCGCAAAGATGTCAGATTAGTCACCAAAGAGAACGAAGCAATTAAGCTGACTTCAAAACCAAATTATCAGGACTTCAGAAGATTTCATGATCAGCTTTTTTGGCATAATGATGAAAAAAAAAGAAAGTCAAATTGGACAAGCCCGTTTTTATTGGGTTTACTGTTTTAGAATTATCAAGCTTTTGATGTTAGAATTTCTTTATGACTACTTTAAGCCCTCGTATCCTGAGTCCAGAGTACTTTACACAGATACAGATAGTTTTGTTATAGATATCCCTACTGAAGACATCTATAAAGACATGGAAACCGAAGTAGCTAAAGGAGCGAGTGGATGGTACGACACATCCGATTACCCTAAAGATTCGCCTTTACATTCAATTACTAACAGAAGGTTTTAGGAAAGATGAAGGATGAATTATCTGGAAAGGTGATCAAGGAGTATGTGGGGTTAAGGTAAAAAATGTACAGTATTTCGAGCCAGGAGAAAATCATTAAGAAAGCAAAGGGAATATCTCGCAGCGTTGTGCAGTCAAACATATCACATGACAACTACAAAGAAGCATTGTTTGGCAATAAGACTTTTCATCATGACAACGTAAAAACTGCGATCTAATCTACATGAGATCAACACAACAGTTGTAACAAAAAAAGTCGTTAGATAGAACAAACACAAAAAAGTGTGTTTGTTAATCCAGAGTTTTCATATGCAATCGGGCACTGGAGGACCGCATAACAGGGGGGTTTATATTTTTCATCAACTTTTGTTATAAGATCAATCATAGCTTCATCCAATTCATTTAAATCTTTTCTCATGTTTGCTTGACGCGTTCGAATTTTTTTTATTATTTCAAGATATTCTTTTTCCCAATTTGGGGGTTTAAGTTGTAGGTGATCTGGATGATTTAGCATGCATTGATTAATCCCGAAAAATGTTTCCTTATAGCATTACACGCATGAAATGATTCCCGTATCATTTTCAAGGTCTCTTCCTTTACCATTCTTGTTTCGTTCTGCACTTCCCTTTTGAGCTTCCATTTTAAACTCAAATATATTTACGTAAATTAATTAAAGCGGAACAGTGTCTGGTGGGATTATCTGCAGTTCTTCCTTCGCAAAAGATCTTTGAGGAGCTGGTTGTTTTGTTGTGTCAGTTTCTCGTAAATAATACAACGGGCGGATTCATTTTTACAATTCTTTTTATTTCATATGGATCAACACTCCAAACTGGATCGGTTGCCCTGATGCGAGTGTCCCCTTCTGCTTCCCCCGGTAAATAAAGGTACCTTACTTTCAATCCAAATGGTAATAGTTTGCCGGATGAACTGACGTCTCTTCAACAACATTTATTGTTTTTCTTTTGATTGCTTGTACTGGTTTTTAACCCTTTAAATTCTTCATTATTCATTGCGCGCAAAACTGAGGGCAGTCTTCTTAACCCATTCTGTGTTTTCGAGAATTGTCAATAAGCTCTCTGTGATACTGGTAGGAAAAAGTTTTTCGGATAACTGTTTGTTAAAGTTTTCAAACTAAAGCCTGTGATCTGTGAAACTCCTGGAATGCCTCTTTTAATGGTAACTCTATGTTTTTTAACAATAATTGATTCACTTGGCCTTTAAATTCTTTTCCATCATCGACTTGAATCATGCGAGGATAAGTTAACGGGCCTCGTTGGTATATTAGTTGTATGGCGACAGCAACAGCAGAAGCACTCTTTTGTGTTAATGGCTCCGCATCTTTGTATCTTGAAGCTATGTCAATGACTGTGAGTGCGTACTTAAATCTTTTTCGTCTAATCGTATCAGAGGGTAAATATAGAAGATCCATTTGATGGGTGTCGTTTGGAGTTGTATGACAAAGTGAGGTCTCTGTATTCGTTTGGGCGCAGGTAAATAAATTTGCCAAATCGCTTGTTTAGATACCATTCTTTTGCTGTTTGTTCACTGACTCCAGCTGCTTGGCTTAGCTTTTTAATTGCTGTTATTCCCTTCCAATATCCTTTGGGCGAATAATAGATTTTGTTCATTTTTTATTCAGCCAATATTATGTGCAACAAAATACACAACGGTCATACCAAAGACAATAAACCCAATTTCTTGCATCTTTTGTTTTTCTGATGGTTGATAAAAGTCACTGAATTTTGGTGGGGGCAATGTCTTGATTGGGTTTGCCTGTTACAAGATAATATTGTTTTATTGCTTGATCAACATCTTTAAATGTGTAAGCTGCATGCCCCCGTTTTTTCAGTGTGTTATTAATAAAATCTAACTGCTCAATTCTCTGCTTTTCATAGCGATCTTGTGCTGCAGCTAGTTGCTCCACAGCTTTGTTATGTCTTTTTTCTCTCGCCTTCATCTCGCAGTTTACTAAATGCGTAATTACTTCCACTAAAAAGCGAGCGCATTAACCACAGCGCCGCCTATCATCATTACGAGTGAAGCCATTTTATTAATGTATTTTTTTCTTACATATTTATATTGTCCGGAATTATTCCTTGCTTAACTAGAAAAATCTTTCGTAGCAAACAAAGCTGCAATGATAGCAATTAGCTTTGCTGAATCCTCAAGTCTAGTTTGCCAAGATCTGCTGGCTTTATTTTTAACAGGCTTTTACCAAGCATTGAGTATCCTACACTTAGACCTCCAATAACAGCAGAATGGTATACAAGGTTGGTAACAGTTTTTTCGGTGCTCATTTTTTTAAAATAAAATAATTATAATTAATAAAAAACATGAACAGTGATGATCTACTACAGCTACAAGGCAGCCTAAACCTTCCTGAACTTATGAATGACCAAGTTGATGACCAAGCTATTATGCCCAAAAAGGAAAGGCTGTATTCTTTGGCAGCATGTGGAAAAACAAAACAGTTCCTCGGAACTGAATTCAGCATTGAACAGATTCAACAGATGTCCCCCGCAAGACATTTTAAAGTATCATAACAGGTATGAAGCGCAGCTGGGGTCTAGAATGGTGAAAAGTGTGGGGCAAACGGTTCTTAGTTTGTACACTAAACTAGTCAGTAGATTTGCTCCCATTGATTCTGAACAAGATCTTACGTATGATTTAACGCAAGATCAGTTTTAACAAAGTCATTAGAGTCTCTAGGCTGTGATTTATATTACAGATTTGGAACATTGTTATCGCCATTAATCATGGATTAATAACTTTTAATCATATAGATTTTATTTCCCTTCAAAATGACCGAGCCAGAAAATCAGCAGAATCAGAAAACACTGAATCAGGTGGGAGAAAGTAACCAAGCCAGAAAATCAGCAGAAAACACTGAATCTGGTGGAGACCAGTGAAAAGCATCCTCATCCTGGGCGTGTTAAAGCAGGAAGAAAATTAGCAGAGTGGAACAGACAAAAAAAATTAATGTTACAGAATATAACTCATAATGAAACATAACACCGCCAACGCCAGAACAAGTTGATTCAATGCCAGCTAAAAAACTCCATATGATTCAAGGCCTACAGCGCCAAAGTCTTCATGGTATATTGAACTTAAAACTGTTGCCATTTTTGGCGCCATTGCTGCTGCTGGGGGCGGTATTATTACGGTTATAAAATATATAAACAATGGCAGCCAAAACAAAAGCAATCAAAAAAATCTGAACCACTAAATACAGAAAAAGACAACTGCACGCCAGAACCGTCAACAACAAAAGATCATTTGATCCATTTCAGATGGAATAATATTTTAAGAACTTAATTTTAAATTTTTTTAATAAAAATAGATCATGGCGTATTATAAAATGATGAAGTCAATAAATAAAGACATGGGGGTCTATAAAGACATTTCCATAGACCAGAATTGTAATCAATGCGGTTGCTTCGGATGTAAAAACTTCATTAAGATCTATGCAGAGAACGCTGAGCAAGACATTCTCAACGATGACACGTTTTTGAGGCGTGTGTGTACTATATTAGGCATTTACTATTTAAGATAAAAACATAGATTGTATTTTTTTGATAATTATAAGATAACTTAAATAAGAACTTGGTTGTACTTAGAGGATGACTTAATCAAGAACTTATCAAGAACTTGATCAAGAACTTATTAAGAACTTAATTAAGAACTTGATCAAGAACTTATTAAGAACTTGGGGTGACTTAATTAAAAACTTAGAAGTAACTTAAGTAAGAACTTGTGGATAACTTGAGGATGACTTAAAGACAACTTGAGTAAGAACTTAAAAGTAACTTGGGGTAACTAAGTTAAAAACTTAGAAGGAACTTGAGTGTGTGCATGCGTGGGTGGGGGGTGGGGCGGGTGAAGTGGGGTAGGGGGGTGTGCATGCGTGGGGTGGGGGTGGGGGTGGGGTGCGGGGGGGTGGGGTGGGGTGGGGTGGGGGGTGTGCATGCGTGGGGTAGGACAAAACAAACAACAAACACAAACACAAACAAACACACAATAGACAGTCCAGGGGTGGGGGTGGAGGGACGTGCGTGCGTGGGGTAGGGCCAAAACACACAAACACCAACAAACAAACAAAAAGTAAAACTACTAGGACCACTTCTTGCTTTGTGACTAAACAGGTGTGTCTTGCTCGCAACCTCAATCAACTAGGCCAAGTGATCATATGTGATCACTTGGCCTAGTTTGCCGCTGAGCTTTGCTGGTGCTGCCGCGCTTTGTAGGTCAAGTGATCATATATGATCACTTGGCCTAGTTTTCCGCCGAGCTTTGCAGGTGCTCCGTGCTGACGTCATTGGCGGCAGGCTGCCGCGCTTTGCAGGTCAAGTGATCATATATGATCACTTGGCCTAGTTTGCTGTGCTCCTCTTTTCTCAAACAGGCTTGCAACTTGCTTTGGCAGAGTTACAGCAATTACTGCTGTAGCCCGCTTTTATGGCGGCTCTAATCGCCAGTAGTAGTACATTTCCCTCATTGTATATTTGGAGCATTTATATGAAGATAGTGCCGGCCACACACTACTCCTCTCCATACTGGTAGATGTACTAAGGTCTGCCTAGCCCTATCTAGTTTGTTTGCCAGGACATTCGAAAATCGTTATCCAGTTGCATAAGGGCACACTTGAAGGCAGATGAACTGGTTAGAATTAGAAAAGTAGAAAAGTATACACATCTTAATACACAGATCAGCCTGCCACATGAACACTGAATCTGTAGTTAACAATCAATCAAGTCTGATACAAACTAAGAAACATTTTTACTTGGGAGGAACAGCAAAAATGTTTCAAATATAAGTTTTTTAGCATACGAATCAGCCGTGTTTACCTCCGCCTTAAGAAATGAACGCCATGTTTTTTAAACATGGGCTTTAGCTGTCTCAAGCCAGCTCCCAACAATCAACGCGTGATGGTTTGTTTTGCTTCGGCCAACTTTCAACAATGCAGCGCCATTTTTTTAGATAAGGAACCATCTCATCGATAGCCAAACACGTATTAAAACTGGCTACACTTGTTTCATTTCCTTGAGCCAACAAACCTTTAAGATAGTCGTTCATTTCCAAAGCAGTTAGTTCACTTTTTCGTTTTCTAGAAAAACAATCTCTCCGGTTTCACAACATGCTTCGCCTAATTCTTTCAACAAATACTCTAACATGCAGTTAAAGTAAAACTTATGGTCTCGAATGCACAAACCTGTTCTTCAGTAACGTTTTAGCCATTTTAAAATAACACAATTAAAACACAGTGGTCACACCAGAGCGCAGTCAAAACACAAAACCCTTTTGTTCAATAGTCCGAGCAAACAATGGCAAACCCGGTCGTGTCACGTGACAGCCTCGATACGGTGTGTCGACGTGGCAATCTAGAATTTTCAAATCATTTTCTGATGCAATGTGGTGCAACCCAGCCGAGTGTGAGTTTGCAAAACCCGAGCGCCTAGCCTGCGCTGTTTAAATGAAGGCCGCGAGCCATAAATTAAGTGATTAGGTTTCAGCCCCGTGTCTGCCTGTCTGTGTACAAAGTTTGTAGGTAGAAATTAGTCAGAAGAAGTGTGCGGATTTTTATGACATTTAACTGAGAGAGAGAGAAAAGAGAAAGAGTGTGTGTGTGTGTGTGTGTGTGTGTGTGTGTGTGTTAGTGTGCCTGTGTGTGTGTTAGTGTGTGTGTGTCTTAGTGTGTGTGAGTGGTGCATGGGCGCCTCTCTGTCTGTCTGTCTGTCTCTCTCTCTGTCTCTCTCTTCTCTGTCTGTCTGTCTGTCTGTCTGTTCTGAGGGCAACTTGACCTTAAAAGGGCTTTGTCAGGGTTGCCGGTGATTCTCTCTCTCTCTCTCTCTCTCTCTCTTCCGCCACAGGAAAAGGCGGCTTTTAGGCCACTTTCGCCCAAAACTCGGTGGTGGAGCAAGTGAGTTAGAATTGGTAAAATGCTGTTCTCTCAAACCTTTGGACAGGCATACAACAGGTTCTGCAGAACCAGGCATCAAAGACCTGGCATGTTGAGACTGGCACTGCTGCTGTGGGCCAAACTAAACATTCAGCTATTGTGAACAGTGCTCTTTTCAAGCACCATGTATACATGATCCATTAGTTCTGTGAAAAGTGGTAAAAATTCAAAGATCAGTTCTCAATTTGTCCCATCAAGTCCAATATGAGGACTCTCTAGCTTTTTAAAATAAAAAAAGAATTGACAAAATCTTCAAATAAGCTGCTACTGGGGTAATGGCCACAGGAGTGTGAATAGACAACAAAAAACAAAAAACAAAAAAAAACCCAGCTGCATAGCCTGGAATTTTTAGTAGGTCAAATAAAAACGAAACTGAACAAAACCAAAAAAAAAAAAAACAAGAAAAAACCCTGTTGTGTTTAAGGAAATATGGCCAAATAATAAGGTTGGTAGGCAGGTTTAAAATTTTTTAACTTTTGTGTTATCTGACACTCTTTAAAGCAGATACACCTTAAATGCACCAGGTTCACTTTTATATTGGACCTTTACTCTAGTTTCAAACACATCCAATTTGCAAGTACGCATTGTGCACACAGAAGTTGTTTCTGAAGCCAACTACTGTCGGGGCATATTGTTTTGTAGATTTTCTTTGACCTTATGCCACGTCTTAAACAGGTACATACTTGTCACAAATTTACTTTTGCACAGCACATAAAATCTCAATATGTATACTCTGTTTTGTGAATTCATTTTCATTTGGCCTGTTTTCCAGTATTGCTGCTGTCTGGTGGTTTTTTTTTTTTCCCATACGCAAAAGACTTTTTGCCTATTGAACAACAGACAGCTGCTAGAGATATGAAAATTACATCCCATAGAAGAGTCTGAGGGCTCACACATGGTCAGCGAGCCATACGTCTCTTCTAATACCTTTGTTTTGTTTACCGCCCTGAAAAGGAAAACGAACAGCAAAAAGAAAGAAGGCCTTTTCATATTACTGTTTGTTTTTTCTTTAGCTGTTGAGGAAAAGGTGAAGGTCGGTAAAAACAAATAGGGGGCTGGTCTAGTTACCTTAACAACATACGCTTTCTTCTATTCTTTTTTCTTTTTTTTTTTTGGGGGGGGGGGGGGGGGGGGGGGGGGAAGAGGTCCTTATGACAAGGTAGAGAGGAGTGATAGAGATCATTTGATAGAATCATGCAAAAGATAAGATAAGATAATGTTGCTTATAGCCCAGCCGACCGCAAAGGGCCACATCAGGGCTGTAATCATGCAAAAAATAAAGTAAATAAGATAAAACAAAATCAAGCAAAACAAAGTAAAATAAGAAAATAGAGTCAGATAAACTGTTTAATTTTGTGAGACAGTAAAAACGTCATTGCAACAGATTCTAGTTGTACATCATGAGCTACTGTGCGATGATTCTCAACCATGCACCCCACTCACTCTCAAATCCTCCATGGTCTGTGTTGGGCGAGTCTGGACAGCTGGCACTGTGGGAGCTACAGGAGGAGCTGCAGCTCCCCCTGGTGACGCACTGGTTTGACTTCCTGCCGCACCGCTGGAACTCTCTCTGGCGTCTACGCATGGAACCACAGTCTTTGAGGTAATTGTGTGTCAACAGAATGGTAACAGAAAATGAAGTAATCAGTGACCATCTATCATTTATTTCAGAATGCTAGACTGATTTTATGAAGAAGCGTTGCCTCTGTTGCATGTTCCTCAAGGAATTGAAAGGTACACGCACACACATGCATGCATGCACATACTCACATGAATACACACGCGCGCACGCACACACACACATATACACAGACACAAACACACACACACACTTGTAGACATGCGTGTGCATTACTGCATGTGAACATCTAACCTAAACACACTCACCCTAAACACACAACTGGTGAAAAAGAAAATAAAAGAAAGACTTGAAAGAAGAGCAGGAAAGACGATGAATCCAGACACCAAGTTGACCAACAATTTACAGTAGCTAGACTACAGCAAAGGCAAAGATAAATCAACATTCAAACCTACTGCTGACTTTTATACAACTTTAAAATGATTTCCCATTCACCCTTTCCCTAACATTATCAAGTGAAGCCTGACCCCATGCCCCACTGGTGACACATCATCAATTCGATCTCAGTCAATTCTGGACAGCATGCCTCAACCAGACAGGTTTCTCAACCAGACAGGTGAAACAGCAGACATGTCATCATCATACCCCAGAAATTCATTACTGCTGTCAAGAGAACCCAACAGCAATATCCAATGAAGAACTCACCTGTCAGTGTTTGAACTGAAGGCAGCAGAGTTGGTCCCTCACTTGTGACAGAAGCACGAAGACTGAAAATTTCATCTCTCACCTGTCTCAGAACAGTCAGACTGCTGTCAGCAGGTAAGGTGAGGTATTCTCCATCCTGAAAAGCCAACAACATGCTAAGGCTGCATTTGAAGCAAGTTAAAAACAATACCTAAAACTGCATTTGATGTAAGTTGAAAGCAATACAACCAGTTACATCATTAAAAAAAAATGTGTACATCACAATCATAATCAATGACTACTGGCTAGAACTACAGTAAGAAGAGATGTTCATCATAGGTACATATGACTTACTTGCACAGTCAGAATAAGTGAGCATCCCCCTCTGGAAAGCACCGCCACGCCCATTCAGTGAAATCCCATGAACTCACCAGTACCACTGAGTCTGACTTGTACTCTTCACTGGCACCGCCACAATCAATGAGGAAGATCAAGACGATTGTCAATAATTTCCAATTTGGTCTGACACTACGTTACAGGTCTCTACCCTAAACTTCTTTTCATAATACATCCCTGGGTCAACCAGGTCTAGGAAATACAGACACCTGTAGTGATTGTCAAGAAATCTGAAGAACACCCGCACTGTCTCAGACAAGCATCCACTGAGTAATTAAACTCAACTGTGTGGATCCACTCTTCAGATCTGATTTTCACGCTCAGCTCTGGGTTAGCTGGCACCCAAAAATTGTATGAACAGATGTGTCCGCAAATGAAAACCCACAACCTCCCAGACCCAGCCTGAACCCTAAGACACTAACAATCATGTCAGTGTAGCTGGTTCAGCTCAATCATGTTGGTCTGATCTGCTTGCATCCTGCATTAAAATTCATCTTTGTTGCTGTCAAGATCACCTGCATCAATTGTTATCACATCTCTTGTTGACCGCTATTTGATATCTTTCATTCTTCATGTGATCTGGGTTACACTGTTTGCTGAAAAATCAAATGTCTGTTTTGTATTGTATATACTATATTGCATCTGAATTACTTTACACCTTTCATCTCACCTTTTTTTCATAATTTTTTTTTCTTTAAGAAAGCTCTGCTCGACTACAGAAGTGAGATCAGTGAGAATTTGTCTTCCAACTTCAGTCTCCCATTACCTCTCCAACTTCCTGTTCTGAGGGGGAAAAAAGGAGGGTGGGTGTAACATGGATCATCATATCAATTTTCAGGGACCACCTGGATGAAGTTGTTGCCTTAATTGTACCTGTGGACATATTGTCTAGCCACTTCTGACCTGGGCTTGCTTGGAAAGGAGGAAGTGAGTCTGACATGCCAGCACTAAGTGAAAGTCTTCATCTAGGCCTATCATGATCATCAATGGATCCAGATGCTCCCTACAAATGATCAAGAAAGGCGGCGGACTAGGACAACATTCTGTGTAATGCGTCACTCCTAAAGGATGTGGAGACAAACATAACACCCGATGTGACAGCTGTGTTAGCAAGCCTTTGGCTATGGTAGAGTTACTGATCCCTGCAGTCTGGAAACATGCTGTACAGCCAGCATTCACAGGAGGGACATACAGTGGACAAAACAGAGCTTGATTATCAGCATGCCCATAATATTTTCGTGTGAAATTTATACATGGTGCATGTGTATCAAGCTTGTGCACCATCATGATGCAAGCCTTTCACCATAATGCCGACATATAGGAATCGGTCCTTATCTCTCCTACTCAATCTTGTGGAGGATCAGAAGCGATAAATCGTGCCTGTCTACACAACCACAGTTGGTTCTGAGATATGAATGATCAGCTTTTGATAAATCTTAAATAAATGTTAGCGAACCGCCCAGAGAACGTGGACAAACGAGTCACGAGACAAAACACAACGCGTTTCGACCTCTTAGGTCTTCGTCTGGTGATAAATAAACGAATAAAACAACGAAAATTCACTTAGCTTTGATCGCTTCAGATCGCTCAGGCAGGGTTCAGCGGCCTTCCTTGCGCTGAACCCTGCCTGAGCGATCTGAAGCGATCAAAGCTAAGTGAATTTTCGTTGTTTTATTCGTTTATTTATCACCAGACGAAGACCTAAGAGGTCGAAACGCGTTGTGTTTTGTCTCGTGACTCGTTTGTCCACGTTCTCTGGGCGGTTCGCTAACATTTATTTAAGATTTGTTTAGATTTCCGCCTGCAGTCGTCTGGCTTTGCAGCTTTTGATAGATAAAGAATCAAAACAAATGATAAGAGTTCAGGATTCAAGGAAGAATAGATTAGCATCTGTTTGTAACTACTGGCTTGATGCATGCTGCCCTTGTTATGCAGTGCAATCGGCAGTGACAAAAATATCACAAGAGGCAAACCAGAGATAGACAGTGTCACAAAAAAACGGTCAACAGAGCATGAACAAAATTATATGTTTTTCAGCAAATGAAACTGTACAGCTTGCAAATGTGATTAGATAACGAATCTTCCTTGATGAAGCGGCACAGGAAGACAATACCGATACATCTTGCCCAGGGTACACACCTCTACAGCTCACTACTTCTCACCCCACCCACCACCTTTCCTTTCCTTACCTTTTTTTTCTTAATTTTTTCTTTTGTCTGATATCGCAATTGCGAAAGAACAAGTTTCTCGTTCTTCATTTTGTTGTCCTGAGTGCTATTTATCTTGCTGAAGAAGACCTGAGAGGTCAAAACACATTGTGGTTTATATTGTGATTCGTTTGTCCATGTGGTTCAGCTGAGTTATTTATAACCAGTTTTTTAAGACAAGTTTCTCAAAGTCAGATGATGTTCACATTTTTCCCTCCCCCCCCCCTCCCCTCTCTCTCTCTCTCATACACACACATGCATCGCCCCCCCCCCCCCCCCACACACACACACACACAGAGAAAACACTTGATAAATAGTATACACGTATACAGTGTCCACCAAGCAAAATGTACACTTAAAGTTTACTGCTATCGAAAAGCTAAAACTGCATGAAAGCTCTGAGATATTCACTCACAGTTTGTCTCTTGCTTTTGTGTTTTGTCATGCTGATGTTAAGTTGGAAATCTGTCCCATTATGATTGAAAACAAATCTTAAGCTCTAATATAGTAAAGTTATCAACAATAATGTCCTTAATGTGCATTTTGAGCACTGCAAACCCCTTTAGCCTATTAATATTTCAGAATTTACATGTTACATAATACACTACAATACTTGGGCTCGAGCAGGTCGGATCTACTAACCAAAAGGTAGATCCGTCCTCCTCGAGCCCAAGTATTGTAATGTACTACCAGAGCTCCTCTGCTTGTTTTTCTGACCGACAATGAACGCTTCTCATGCAAGGTGGTTTTCCACCAAGCTCACCAACATGCACAACATGGACTTTGATGAAAAGGCTCTTCTGTCTAAAGGAAAACCAAAACTTAGGGCTGCAATCTCACGTGACAGATCACACTCCCACCAGCTCAACCGCCTCCAGTGTGTCTGCGATTACAGAATGAACTCGTTCCTACCATCCAGGAGTGGAACAACAACTTGACAGAGGCTGCTGTAACATCACAGAATCTTGATCTATTCAGGTAAAGAACTTGCAGCCTCCTGCAATAACTTTCTCTCTTTTTTTCTTCTTTATTTTTTTGTCTGCCCCCCAAAATGTCAGAATAATCAACTTGATGACTGTGGACACTCTACGGATGATGATGATGATGATGATGATGATGAACATCCGTGCGTCACGACAAAACTACTCATTTAACTTGTGTACATATCATCCTGTTATTGGGTCTGCCTACCTCTTGGAATCCCATGTCGAACAAACATTCCAAGCCACCCATCACTGGCAAAAGCTTTGATTCAAGGAGAGGATTAGCGATTCGTATACGTCGATATTTCGCCTCACGAGGATTTTGCAAAACATTATTGGCAAGTTTTAAAAGTAGCTCGGCTGCTGCAAGGAATTCCTCCTTGCTGTTCTCATTAAACAGAAGTTGCGCAGCACTTTCAGCAGACGCCATGTCTCTCGAACACGTCTGCTACAAGTCATACAAAAATATGTATTTGATCATTTTCTCTTTTATTTTATTCCAAAGTAGATTTTTTTAAAATCTAGTTCTTTATATTTTTTTGTTGATACAATAAAACAATTGCATAAAACACTTTCATTTGGTTGCTGTATCCGAATTAAAACGAACCGTGAGCGTTTCGTTTTCGATCCAAATATTTTCTTGCACTAAGCGTCAAAATGGCGACGACTAGTGGTCAGGTTAGAAAGAGAAGTCTTGCCTCTTTTAAATGTAGTTTGTTTGGATTATTTTGTTGTCGGTGAGGAGTGTGCTTCTTACCTGGTGAAGTTGAACTTATCAAAACGCACATGCAATTTCAGATCAGTCTATAGAATTAAGATTTTTTTAAGCAATTCCTTGTATTGTTTTCTGACGTTGGTTGGGGAAAAATGCACAAGCTTTCCTTGACTACCAACAAGCAAAGGCACCAAGTTTCAAGTTTCTTTTTCTTTCAAATTTTCTCTCTGTGTCTTCCTTTCCTTCATTCTTTTTAATTTATTTCATCATCAGTCCAGATATTCAATCAATACATTGGAATTAATTATTCTTGTTACACAGACACACACACACACACACACACACACACACACACACACATGCACACACACACACACACACACACGCACACATGCACACACACACACACACACACACACACACACACACACACACACACACACACACACACAGACCCTGCCCTCAAAAACTGAACTAAACTACAAACAAACAAACAAAAGGCTATGTCTAATGCCTACTAGGCCTAAGTGTGAATACAACCAAATTGGCAATGGTGTATGAAAATAACATAAGATTAACAACAGTAACAGTATTAATGATAACAATAATAAGTAATTATCAAGCGCATGCAAAAGTTGCATGACACAAGATAGATGGCAGAAGCCATGCTGACAATCTGTAAGGAATTTAGTGCTGACAATTTGGTTAACAAAGATATCCCTTAATTTGTGCTTCAAATATTTGTGTCATTTTACAGATTAGGAATCTGTAATAACTTCATGCCCAGGCATATCAGTCAGCATGATATTTTTCTGGAATTCTTCTGGACCCACACTGGTACAGGGCTTCAGAATGCCAGCGTGCCGAGATGTTTTCGCATGAAATTTGTAAATGGCACATCACATATCACGCTCATGCTGTGGCACGTCTGTCACAATAATGTTGAGGTGGAAATCGGTCCTTCTCTCTCTCTGACACAATCTTGTGGAGCGTAAGAAACAAAACAAAAAAAATCATGTCTGTCCACGTAACCACAATTTGTTCTGATATATCATATGTTAATGATCAGCTTTTAGTTGATTTGGAATCAAGTCAAACATTAAGACTTCAGGAGTTCAGAAGTAACAGTGTAACATCCCTTTGTTTTATTTCCAATATCGCTTAATACACACAGCGTTCATTACACCATTCAATTGGCAGTAGGTGAAATGAGAAAGAAGATGGATTAGAGACTAGCAGTGTCACAAACCAGTCAAAACAGCTTGAACTGCTAGGGTCTAATATCACGAATAGTGGATAGACGTTAAATGAAGGACACACACACACAGCTTGAACAAGGATTTTTTTTTTACATTATATGTATAATTCAACATTACAGAATGCAGATATTGCCGCCTGGATATACAGCTCCTTCAATGATGCAATACAGGGAAAACAACTACTCAGATACTTCCTGCACAACGTACCTCCCTATTCATGACTACCCACCCCCATCCATTGCCTTCCCATCCCCCTCGTGGTGCATTCCATGTCATGTGCCACTCACAATGAAACATATTCTTTTAGAGTGTTGGGACTTGCACGATGTGAGACACAAACATTTTACAGCAGATTCCATGAAAATCTTGTTCAGAGATGTTCCGTCGGACGCGATCTTTGAGTTCTTGAAAGAGATTAACATTTTTCATCGGATCTGAGATTTTACAGTGGAAAGATTTTTAAACAAATTTTCGGATGTTTTTTTTAATGTATTTTAAAGAATTGTGTGAATGAATGACTTGCGAGTTGATTTTAACGTGGTGACAGCCCTGATGTGGCCCTTTGCGGTCGGCTGGGCTATATAGTATAAGCAACATTATCTTATCTTATCGTCCCATCCCCTCCGGGGTTGCGACCTTGTCGTGGTCGGAGGGCTTGCGCGGTCCAGTGATCCCTTAGGCTTTGCTGGCGGGGGCATCATTACTCGGAAATAGGCTGGTTTTGTCAAACTGCTTCTAGGTCCGAGAAGCCAAGATGCTGTCTGACCTAAGCGTAACGTGGTAAGGAGTTGATGCCCTGGTAGGGCTTCCCATGTCAGATAGGCTAAGGGTGAGGATCCTGACTAAGAGTAACCCGCCTTTCTCCTTTTCTTGTTTCTGCCTCCCTTATTTGGCCCTTTTCTATCTTCGTCTCCCCTTCAAGTCCTTCTTTTCCACACTCCTTTTCTCTCTGTGGTCTCCTTAAGATCCGCCGCGTTGCGTGTGGTGCGACCTGTGTCGGAGGGAATGAGATCCTGGTGATTGAGAGGGCCAGCGCTCTCAACACATCACTTTGGCTCGGACCTCTCCTAGACAGGGAGTACACTTTGGCCCGGGTGTACTAATCGGCTCCCCTTCTTGGGGTTGGGTCAAGACAGACAGTTCCCCCTGCTGGCCAAGTAAACCCCTGCAGTGCTCAGCTCTCTGTTCCCGGGAGTTGAGCATGATCAGGGGAATAGGGTTGGTGGCTTCTGTTTGTCGTATGTCTCTCCCGAAGCCTGGAAGGGGTCAAGACATTGGTTTCTTGGCCCTGGCCCCTTAGTTGGACTCCAAGGTGGGTGGGTAAGGGGGGATGAAACACAATAAACAAAATATGGCTTTTTCAAAAACTACCCCCCCAAAAGGAAGAGGAAGGCAGCATCCCCTATTTCAGGGGAATTTGAAACAGACAGTGATTCTGATACGGAGGTACGACAGAGGACAGGTTTCTGGCTTCCTGGCTCGTGATGGAAGGGACGGAGCAGGAAAGACCCCTTTCAGCTCTGAGCCCTTTTGCCATACAAAAGGGCTTTCAAGGTCTAGCAGGTGACCCTCAGTCCGTAAAAAGGTTGAGGAATGGCTCGTTACTCATTCAATGTCGATCAAAGAAGCAATCTGAACAGCTGTTGAGGGCAACAAAAATAGTGGACAGGGAGATCAGGGTGACTCCCCATAAACAGTTAAATTCCTCAAAAGGAGTGATTCGCTGCAGAGATCTAACAGGTGTCTCAGAGGCAGAGATCAAAACGGAACTGGCGTCCCAGGTGTGACGGAGGTGCGCAGGGTGACAGTAAAGAAAGGTGCAGAGAGAGTGGCCACCAACACCCTCTTTCTGACCTTCTGCAACCCTGTGCTGCCTCCATCATCAAAGTTGGTTACCTGAACGTCAGAGTTCAGATGTATGTTCCGTCCCCGTTGAGGTGCTTCAGATGTCAGAGGTTTGGCCATGTCAGAGACCGTTGTTCTGGGCAGGAGGTGTGCGGTGTTTGCTGCAAGGCAACCCATGATGGGTCGTGTAAAGATCCGGCACATTGTGCTAACTGCGGTGGCGACCATCCCTCCTCTTCCCGAAACTGCCCTCTTTGGATTCAGGAATCCGCTATACAACGAGTAAAAACTGAAAAGAAAATCTCCTTTTTTGAGGCCCGCAAACAGGTTGTTGGCAGGCAGACGCCAACAGCATCTTCGATGCTTCGGCCGTAAAGAAAGTTTCCACTAGGTCAGTCTGCTGCCAGACTGATGGATTTATCTTTTCCAAGACACTGCAAGGAAGAACTGTCAGCTCTGGTGGAAGCGGGTCCACCACCTCCCAACCCAAAGTGACTGCCCCTGGTGGAGGCAAAAAATCCACCACCCCTCAGACTGCCCAGCAGTCTACAACATCTGCTGCTGGGCAGATTAAAAAACCAGCACCCAAGCCTCAAACTCCTCTGTCCAGTGCCCGTGCGGGCAAGGGAGTTCCACCCAGTGTGGAGATGGTGGAGATGAGGAAGAAACCTCCACCGTCTCCCAAATCCAGACCTTCTTCGCCTGTTGGCAAGTCTGCCAGCAGGTCTGAAGAACAACACAGTTCAGTGAAACTACAAAATAAATTCACTCCATTGGAAGCAGACGTTGAGGAGGAGATGACCTGATTTCTCTCCTTTTCGCCCTCTGCACCATGGATAGTACAATATCCCATTGGAATATCCGTGGACTAAATTCCAACTTTGAGGAGTTGCAGCTTCTGTGTCGATCTATAAAACCTTCCGTCGTGGCTCTTCAGGAAACTCAAATTCAAAGCCAGAAGACCTTTACTCTTTCTGGCTTTAATGTTCTTTCAAAACCTGCACAACATTCCACGTTGGGACTGTCGGGCGGTGTTGCCCTTCTCATACACAAAACTCTGTTGTATAGTCCTGTCGCTCTGTCTACCTCCCTTCAGGCTGTAGCTGCGAGAGTCACTCTCCACAAGACTGTGACAATCTGTTCCATTTATCTTCCACCTTCTGTCCCGGTTTGTCGTCAGGACCTTGTCAGTCTGATAGGTGAACTTCCTCGACCTTTTTTGCTGTTGGGTGACTTTAACGGTCACAATCCTCTTTGGGGTAGTGTCAGTACGTCATCCAGAGGTCTGCTAATTGAGGATGTCCTTTCGGATTTGGATTTGTGTTGTCTGAACGACGGATCTGCAACTTACCTCCACTCTTCCACAGGTTCACTTTCGTGTTTAGATTTGTCGGTTTGTGACCCCTCGCTGATCCTGGACTATGAGTGGTCTGTCCATGACGATCTGCACGGAAGTGACCATTTCCTGTTTGTTTACAACCCGTAATAACTGAACAAGTCTCTGTCTCTCCACATCTAAATTATAAGAAAGCAAACTGGGATCTCTTTGCAGCCACTATTTCAAAAGAATTCCAGGACACTGATTTTCTTCAGAGTCCGGACCCAGCAGAATCACTGACTAACACTATGATCAAGTGTGCTAAAGCTTGTATTCCAGTGTCTTCCGATAAACTTCAAATGCCAAAAACACCCTGGTTTGATTCAGACTGCCAACAAATTTCCAAAGTTCGAAAACGGGCTCAGCGTCAGGTGTACCAACGACCTTCGGGTCCCAACGCTCGAGCCCATCAGAAACTCCGTGCTAAATCAAGACACACTTTTAAAATCAGTAAACGTCGGTCCTGGAGAAGTTTCTGCTCCAGGCTGACATCGAAAACTTCCAAGAAAAAAAGTGTGGAACATCATTAAGAAAATCAAAGGGAAGAACACCTGTCCCACTGTGAACCATCTCAAGTTTTGCTGACTCTTTAATAACAGAGAAAAAAGCAGTTGCTAATCTGCTGGCTTCAACCATAGAAAAGAATTCCTCCTCTTCTAACAAATCAGCCACTTTTGTCAAAAATAAAAACCCTTAAAGAAAAATCACCCTGCAACTTTTCGTCAGACAACATGGAAGACTACAATCTTCCTTTCACTTTAAATGAACTGAAATCTGCCTTACTGTCCTGCAACGATTCTCTCCAGGTATAGATGAAATCCATTATCAACTGTTGAAAAAATCTTCCGCATGAAGGTCTGAATATACTGTTACAGGTATACAACCATGTGTGGACTACAGGTTTCTTTCCGCCCTCTTGGCGAAAAGCCCTCATTATTCCCATCCCCAAACCTGGAAAAGATCTTTCTAATCCATCAAACTACCGTCCCATAGCTTTGACCAGCTGTGTCTGTAAACTGATGGAGAAAATGGTCAATGGTAGGCTTATGTGGAAACTCGAAACCGATGGCCTTTTGGCAAAAGAACAGTGTGGTTTCCGCAAACATCGGACTACTGTTGACCATTTGATTCATCTGGAATCTACACTTCGGAACGCCTTTCTGAACAAACAGCATGCAGTGGCAATTTTTTTGACTTGGAGAAGGCCTACGATACCACCTGGAAG